>CAOKZL010001124.1:0-545442 GCA_948472985.1 Iguana delicatissima | reverse complement strand
AAAATATCACACTTTTCTAAATAAAATTTTCCTGCTGAGAGAGTGTCACCTGGAGGAGAAGGGATGGGGGAGAGAGGGAGGGAGGGAGTTGTGGCGGGGGGAGAAGGAGGCCGGCAGGGCGCTGGTGGACGCACGTGAGACAGTGCCTGGCAAAAGAAGTCACACGGTTTAAACCTCCTTTTTGTGGCCAAGAGAGTGTCACCAGGAGAGACCCGGGCGAGGAGAAGGGATGGGGGGAGGGAGGGATGGAGGCAGGGATTGATTGTGCTCCAGTGAAAGCACAGGAGTGAATGCAGAGCCGTGTATTGTGGTGGAGATTGGGTTGTGGAGTACTCACCCTCCGGTAGTCTCCAAGGCAAACGGTGGATGACAGAAGCACATGCTCTGTCGCAAGCACACCTCGATGACGATCACTGCGACTGTGGAGATACCCAAGCCGAAGGTGTTCGCTGTCTTCTGATAGATCAGTGGTGTTGTCAACCACCACACAGTAATGGCCACTCTCTCCTCCACAGAAATGAGTTGCCGCATCTCTGTGGCTCTTCTCTCCAGTTGGGGACACAGATGGTCAGCAATCTCGAAGAGGGTGGCTTTGGTCATACGGAAGTGGTAGAGCCACTGGTTGTCATCCCATTTAGCCAGTACCTCTTCGGCCCACCATGTCCTGCGCATCCTCTCCCGAACCCACCATCTTCTGGGGCGTTGAACATGCCACGAGGGGCTTCTCAGCAGGGGTGCATAGAAGATGTCCTCTGCTTCATCATTGAGATAGAGCCTGGACCTCCTCGCTCGATCTCTGGCCCAGCGGCCTTGCATCGTGGCCATGACAATTCCCACAACTGCCATCAATGGCCCCAGGCACCTGAGCACATCATAGAGAACCTCATCCTCCATCGCAAATCCAGAAAAGCAGCAAAGCACAAAAAAAAAGCGCGGGAAAATCAAATGCAGCTAGATCAAAAAATCTCTAGCCGGAAGTGAGAGAGGGGCGGCGAGAGGCATCATGGGAGGACCTAGGCGTCTGTGCGTATGTGCGAAGGTGCGCATGTATGTAATGACGCACGGTGAAAAAAAAAAGCCAATCACAGTCGAAGGGGGCAAGGTTATGGTAATAACGGGAGTGGTCATGACACGAACGTGTGGATCTATTAACCCACGGTACACCGGTTCACGCTACAGCCGTATGGATTCAAAGCATGCGTTAGCGCGGATACAAAAAAAAAAAACCGGGAAAATCGGCCAGAACGGTCGCTGCGCGATTTCCTCTCCTTGTGTGGAAAGGGCCTTACTGTTGTTTGATCAACACGCATTTCCCCTTGCATGTTCTCTTCCTCTTCCTCTTTTCTGTTCTTCAGCTTCCCTGCAAGCATGTGGTCTCCAATCCTCACATGCTTTCCTGTAAGCATGCGAGTTCTTATTTTTGTCTTACCTTTCTTCAAGAATTTGAACCTGTGTAAACTATGCACAAGATTTTGTGAATAAACTTTTTACATATTTTTAACCAAACTGTTTATTTTGAGCTAGATTAAGTGTGTCTGGGGTGGAGATAATAAAGTGGAACTGGTAATTTGTTTAACTTCTGCCTGTGTATTAGAAAAGACTCTGCTGATTGGAAGACTTATTACTAAAAATTCTCTCAATTCCCCAACAGCTTCCAGTGTTGTTAATTAGGAAACCTTCCAGGCAAGTAAGAACTTATCTTCAGATATGTTATTTTCCTCATGGGGAACATGATGGTTAAAGAACCCCCTGGTCCTTTAATCAGGAAAGAGTAGTGAGTAACATCTGGCCAGGTCTAAGAAGGGCCATAGATCAGGCCACAGCTTATTCACTCCAGCATCCTGTCCCCAAAGTGGCCAACCAGATACCTAAGGGAAGTCCACAAGGATTCTAGAAGATAAAACCCATCCCATATACTGGACATATATCCTAGCATGCTCTTTTTATCATTGTTTGATGACAAACAAACCTGCACATCCCATGGCTAAACCCTCTTAGAACATAATATAATATAGGAAAGGTTAACATTAAACTCCTACGGAAGAATTCCTGAAAGTTCTGAAGATACTCATATAGTACCAGTCCAGTGGTTTCCTCTGATATAGGTGGATCCTTCTTATTCTGTTCAAGAATTGTATCTAAAGAGGTGGCATACATACCACAGACACTGTGCTGAAGCCAGCATGCAAGTAATGACGTATCAACAAGAAGATCTAAACCAAATTGGGAGGGGTTGCTAATATGCCTGATGACAGGATCAAAATTCAAAAGGACCTGGACAGATTGGAGAGCTGGGCCAAGGCTAACAAAATGAATTTCAACAGAGAGAAATGTAAGGTCCTACACTTAGACAGAAAAAATGGTATGCAGAAATATAGGATGGGGGACACGTGGCTGGCTAACAGTACGTGTGAAAGGGATTTAGGAGTCTTCATAGACCATAAGCTGAACATGAGTCAGCAGTGTGATGCGGCAGCCAAGAAGGCCAACGCAATTCTTGGTTGCATCAATAGGAGTATGGTGTCTAGATCAAGGGAGGTATTGGTACCACTTTATTCTGCATTGGTTAGACCTCATCTTGAATACTGTGTCCAGTTCTGGGCACCCCAATTCAAGAAGGATATGGATAAGCTGGAGCAGGTCCAGAAGAGGGCAACCAAAATGGTGAGGGGCCTGGAAGCCATGCCCTATGAGGACAGACTTAGAGAGCTGGGTATGTTTAGTCTGCAGAAGAGAAGGTTGAGAGGGGACATGATAGCCATGTTTAAATATTTGAAGGGGTGTCACGTCGAGGAGGGAGTGGGCTTGTTTTCTCCTGCTCTTGAGACCAGGACAAGGAGCAATGGATGCAAGCTGCAGGAGGGGAGATTCCGCCTGAACCTCAGGAGGAATTTCCTGACAGTCAGGGCTGTCCGACAGTGGAATGTGCTGCCACAGAGTGTGGTGGAGTCTCCTTCTTTGGAGGTTTTTAAGCGGAGGCTGGATGGCCACTTGTCGGGAGTGCTTTGAGGGTTTTCCTGCATGGCAGGGGGTTGGACTGGATGGCCCTTGTGGTCTCTTCCAACTCTACATTTCTATGATTCTATGATTCTAACACATGACTTACTTTGGTGATTGTTATGTTCAGTGTATAGCAAGATAAACTGTAATGGGAATCACCTTTGAGACTGAGCTTTCATGAGTATCAGTCTACTTCTTCAGATGCACTGATAGACTGTTATTTATTTATTTATTTATTTATTTATTTATTTGATACAGCCATTTAATCACTGTCACACAGTTATGGGAATGTAATAAAACATAACAGGATGAAGAAAGATGAAAACTGCAAAACTGGAAATAGCTGAATTGGGACATTCACAAATCTACTAAGTGACAGAGGTATGAACAAAAATCATAGTTTCTTTTCACAATATGGATATTAACACACACACACACACACACACACACACACACACACACACGACAGTAGAAATCACCTTAAAGAAAGTTTTGACTCCAAGGAAACTGACTTTTGGTAAGCAGATTTATTGCTTTCTCACATCAGTGATAACTGACAAACTACCAACTAACTGAGCAACTACTGAAAGATCTGTACCATGTTACACAGCTCTCTGAAGATTTAGAGCCAGAGTCACAATCTCATTCTGATTCCTTTCCCACAACTGTGCAACTGTGCTCAAATGTGTGCATATGTGCCTTCAAGTCACCTGTCTACCTGTGGCAACCCACCAAATTTTATACAGTTTTCTTAAGTAAGGAAAATGCAGCAGTATTTAAATACCTATGGCTTCAGAATGTCTGCAGAAATAAACTAATATCCACGAAAGTCTTTGCTAAAACCAGTCACTTAGTCTCAGAGGTGCTGCTAGATTATTGCTTCCATTTCCCTTTCTCTCTCTTTTCCCCCCTTTTAATGTGAAACAGATTAACACAGTTCTCTCTTCAAAAATGTCTGTGATGAGAATATAATTCAATATAAAACTGGCCTACTCTTTATTAAAGCAACTACAATTAATATAACCCAGTTTTTTTTCTTGCTCTACACAGTACATGTAAGGGCCTGTTTTTCTTTCATAATAGAGAAAAGCGGATCAATTTCTTTCTGATCTCTGCAAATTTCCCTTGTTCCTATTATTACTGCCAAAATTACAGTTTGCAAAAGGGTCTGCTTGCCATCACTTGGCTTGTTCTATGGCTTGTTATATCAAAACCTTTTGGGCATGCCCACGGAACATAATACCACAATAGCACAGTGCACACAACTCCTCAGAAGTAAACCCTATTGAATGTATTGGGGCTCATCCCCTAGTAAAAATGTGTTGGTTGTAGCCTACTCTTCTGGAAAATAGGAAATAAATAAATAAGTAAATCTTATTGGCATATAAAATAAATAATTTATCAAATTTTTGAGTTAAGTTTTGTATATGAAACATATCTGTAGTTGCTGGTTTTTTAAAAAGCACACATACACATGCACACTTCTCTGATGTTCTACTTTTTTTCCTTAAGGAGAAGTGATCATTTGCAACTGACTTTAACTTTATAGTTTTGGAAAGCTCCTGCTTCCCACTGAAAAGCTCTGCCAAACAAGTGTTCTGAAATACATTATTCAAATTACCAGGGGCGGGAGAAGTATGCAGTTAACCATTTTCTTTAAATAAAGAAGAGCTAGAAAAGCATACTTAAAAATCCTGATTTTTTTTCTTAACATGAGGATGGGGAAGATATATGGGGCATGGATATGTCATTTGCTGGCACTGACTTCAAAAGTCACTTGTGGGCTTATCCTCCCTTGGCACAGAGGTATGTCTGGGAGTGGTACTACATATGAAGACACCAGGCTTATGTCTTCATGTGAAACACCCATTAACAGAAGGTGGGGTGATTTCAAGATAAAAGGTGGTGAGTGAGAACAGAGGAAGGGCCAGAGTTGTGTGGCAGGACATATGCTTTGATTGCAAGAGGCTGTATGTTCTATACCTGACTTTTCTGGGTAAAGCTACGAAAGAACTCTGCCTGAAACCTTGTGGGGCTGCTGACAATCAGCACAAACAGTTCTGAGCTAGAACAGCCAGTGTGCTGACTCAGTAGAAACAAGCTTCCAGCTGATACTCACACTCAGAGTACAACAATGTTTAGATCCAAGCCATCCTTATAACATGAGTGGTGTGGTCCTCTAGGTGTGTCTGGAGGACAACATATTCCCCAAGCCTGCTGTAAATTTCAGAATTTTTACAAAAGATTTTATTTTCAAATTTTTATAACACTATAATATTTGAATACAGTTGTGAATCTGATTTATGTGCACAGTTTGATATTGAAAACACACACTCATCCATACAGCTTTGTCAAATAATTCATATGCTTTGCTGTACTTTATGGCTTGTATTTATTTATTTGCAAGTGTGTCTTTTGACCACTAGAAGATGCTGTGAAACAGATACTGTGTGGCCAAGCAAATCCAAGGCAAGGGCTGAGATCAAGAAGGGCATCGCCTGAGCCTTTAATGTAGGCTCCATTGTTAAACCACTGAAACTATGTGATCTTGGCAAACTTATTTGTTTTCATATTGGTTTGGCTTAAGGACATGTAAAATGAACAGCCTCTAGGGAAAGAGATCTTTTGAAGAAATAGGTCCAGTTCTCTTTCTCTCCCCCTTCTTCTGTATCTTCTTCTCCAAGCTGAGCTTGCATCTCACATTAGAGCTCAGTTGAGGAGAAAATCTCCAGGGGTGGGTCAGTTGGGTGGGAGAGACATTACAAGATAGTAAACTACAGGAAGAGGAGCATTGAGTTGTAGTACCAAATGCCTGAACAGCCATTTGCTGAGTCAGACTACTATGGGAGGAATTAGGATTGCATGGTACAGCGTTCTGAGCGTTGGACCATGATTCTAGAGAACACGGTTCAGATCCCTCCCTCACCCATGGAAACCTGCTGGGTGCTTTGGGCAAGTCATGCTTTCTCAGCCTCAGAGGAAGGCAAAGGCAAAGCCCACTCCAAACAAATCTTGCCAAGGAGGTTCCCCTTATGGTTGCCATACATTGGAAATTAGTTGAAGGCACACAACAACAAGGATTGCTCTGCCCCCTTTGTTGTTCAGTTGATCTTATTCTTACATATTTGAAACCATTCAAAGGAATTTACGTTGTAGGACAGTATTCCTGTCTTATTAATAAAAATAAAAATAATCAGCCCTTAGGTGGGAGATTAACTGTGAACTCTACCGGCTTTATATCCTGCCTGGGAATTAAAGTGGATTAGATAGAGAAACAAATTATGATCAATGTCAATAAAGCAGGAGATAACCACTAATAAGTAATTAATTATAAGCAGAAATAGAGATTGGGGACTAAAGTTTTAAGAAATGTAAATATCAAAACATACCATTTTATTATTATAATGCCATCTAATATCCACCAATAAATGTTGATTCCATATATTTTAAGTCATCTTACAAATAACTGTGCAAACATTGTTATGAATTCAAAAAAGGAATGTAACTATAAAACTGGAAGCAAAATTTAAAAAGTAAGAATAACACCTCTCTCTTTCTTTTTTAAAGGTTCCATAACTGCAGGCTACTTTGAGGAATATATTAGGTTTTCAATATTTCTTTCGTTTAAGTAGTTTGATGTTGGTATGCACCTTCAAATTGTTTCTGACTTAACGGCCACCATGACGTGAACGCATCATGGGGTTTTCCTGGCAAGATCTATTCAGAGGGGATTTGCTTTAGCCTTCCTCTGAGGTTGAGAGTGAGTGGATCTCCATGGCTGAGAGGGGACTGGCACCCTAGTCGTCAGAGTCATAAACCACTACACCCCACTGGTTCCCAACATATGAAAATATGTATCTGTTTAAAAGTTACTTTACAACTTGTATTTAAATCTCCTGCAAGCAAGAGTACTCCCTCTCTCTCTCTCTCTTAACCTCTCAATATCTTGCTCAACTTTAACCCAAATTGTTACAGTCAAATAACAAAGAAAAACTTTGTAGATCTGTATTTTCATATTCTGGTGCTATTTATACATTACAATTGTAGAAAAAGAAGATAATCCTGCTAGTTGTCTGCCTAACGTACATGCTAAATATAGCCACGTATATCTATTTTCAGAGCATTTTTTTAATGTTGTGCACATAGAATTAAATGCGAAATCTTGAGTCAAGAGCAGAATTGATGAGCACAATTGCACTTACTTTTTAAAAAATATATTCTCAATTTTCATGCTTGCAGATAACATTTGAAAACATGCATTAAATGTCTGCAATGACTACAAAGTTTCCGGAAGTGACACATTTTTGCCTAGATATGGCTTTATGATGACTCAAAACTGGATGATTGCTTAGGGTAGAAGATAAATCTAAGTATTTTCACCAATTCCACAGAAGTGAATTTGAGATGTGCAATAATTGTCACACTGGATTGTTATGTGTATTGTTTACTTCAAGCATATCCTTGCTTGCTTGGCCTTCTCTATTCCTTGGTCAATTACCGCATTTTACCAAAAGCACCTTGGTCATCCACCCCAGTACCTGCACCTTTCAACTTGTTGCCATGCCTCTGCCAAAAACTTAAAATGTTTTACAACTGAAATTCTAGGCAAAAGGAAGTGCATGCACATCTTTTTTTGATCAGTCTGAATTATTTGAGGTATGACATGAATTATTGGGTTTTTTTTAGTATCAAATTTGAAAAACATTGTTACAGAGGTTCAGCAATCCTAGCTGTTTTCATCTGTTAATACAGTAGAAAGTGTTTTTATTCAGAGGGATTGAAGCATGGAGATTTCACTACAGGTGGGTCACAAACAGAGAAGGGAGCTGTTAATCCCTAACCACCTGGGGATTGCCTAGCAACCTCAACATTTGATTACAGTACTGTCTTTTTCCGGGCTGGTGAAATGGCCAGGACAGTGTAGCAGACCGGGATTTTAAGCAGCTAGTTTGTTGGGCCTCCTGCTGGACCAGCACATTAAGCCAAATGCCTAATTTGCCATTATAAATGGCCTACTCTGTCCAGAACAAAAAGTAGTTTTTTTGAAATAAACAATAGTGTGGATGAAATATATACAGCGGAAGGAATGTTTGATGAAGTTCATTCTTCTGAGCATGTGGTTGCTTTTCTGCTATTTTCATCAATCTTACAAAATTTGTTTTTAATTTAATCTCACAGAGAATTATGTGCACTACTAGATTTCAAAATAATTCATTAGAATATTGCATAATTGTGCAAAAGTACGTCTCCTCTTTCCAGAGCTTGGGAAAGTTACTGTTTAGATTATAAACCTTAGAATCCCTAGCCAGAGCCTGGGTGGGAGGCCCTTGGAGTTGTAGTCCAAAGCAAAATTTTAAACTTAGCCCTCTCCCTTTTCTCCTTGGGAACTAGCTTACCTGGTGAATAGGATTTACCAAGTATTCCAGGAAGACTGGGGAAAAGTAGCCAGAGACATTATAATCAGGCTAGGAATATCAGAAAGTTGCCTTTGAAAACATGACACAGTAACACTGGTGTTCAAGTATGGAATTAACTTGAGATTTTCAGTGTCTACACATGTTTGTATCTTGTTTCGTTTCCAAGGAAACATAACCTGATCCATGCCAACACAACTCAAGTGTTCTTCTGGAGACAATTCCAGAGAGAAATCCTAAGAGAGACCTTCATTTTTAAATTGGAAATGGGACTTAGCACCACCTCACAGTGTTAATTATGTTTCTTGAACATTTTTGGATAGCAAAAAATGGGCTGTTTATGTTGAAATATGAAGAGTATTTTGGAAATGATTTGGGTAAATAATACAAAGAGCCAGTCAGAATAAGGTGGCTGCCGTAGGCTTCACATATGGGTTAGGCAGCAAATGTTATTTATTTAACTTGCTTTTGTATTTTTTTTTCACTGAAAGGAATGGAGGGAGGTATTTAGGGTATTTTCTGCCTGGTGTACGAAAATCATTTCTCTTTGGTACTACGCAGTGTGACTTGTTGTGGTGGTGGCCTTCAAGTGTGCCTTCAAGTCATTTCTGACTTATGCTAACTCTATGGCAAACCTATCATTGGGTTTTCTGGGACTTGTATTTTCAGTATAAGAATGGGGTTTTTCTTAACTTTATCTTTATTTGCGATTTTTCTTTTTTCTTTATTCTACACATTTTCCATCTTTTATGCTTTTTATCATTTCGGGTTATGTTATGTTATTGTTACTCTTGTCATTGGTTTTTTTGTTTTTGTTTTGGTATGTATTAAATCAACAAAGATTAATTTTTTAAAAAAATTGGGTTTTCTGGGACTGAGAGCATGTGTCATGCCCAAGGTCACCCAGTAGGTGTCCATGGCTGAGCAGAGAATCAAACTCTGGTCCCCAGGGTCGTAGTCAGTCCTCAAACAACTAAATTGTACTGTCTGATATTCCTAAGGCAAGGCTTAAGGGAGGGGGCACATTTTCTGCTCTCCTTAAGATCTTGCGCCAGCCTCATAAGAAGTGATGATAGTGCTTAGGTCAGGATATTTTAGTATTAAACACAATATTGGCTATGATGTGACCATTTCCTACATAAATGTATTGAAATATGACCGTCATGCTTATGTAGAATAACAAATATCTATTCTAGTTGTGCACCAGATACTTTTTTGGTACAGCTGAACATTGTAATCAGGTGGATTCTGGTATGAATACTAGTTTCATGAAAGCAGGTATGTCAGAGAACTAGGAAAATACATGTCTGAAAAATCTGAGATTTCTGACATATTTACTGAGCAAAACAATCTTCAAATTACATCATGCCAGAATCAGAGATATGGTGTCACTATGGAGCCTCAGTAGCCTACTGGATGCTTAGATTGGGAGGAAATAAGGATATACAGAGACAAAAAGTACAATAATAGCAGAAAAGTAACAGAACAATGCCCCAGTCAGGGACTGTGCTATTAATGCTCACATGCCTCCCACACAGAAGAAACCACGAACACGCTATGACAAAAACTCAGTCCTTCATTGCCACACACAACAATAAGTACGTTATCAGAACTTTCCCACTTTCCCTAGTGGCGCAGCTAACACCAACCCTTCTGCTTTGTTTTCAGGTGTTTGTTCCTAATGACCAGCGTTCAAATCTCTTTATGTTCCTTCCAGCCACTGTTTTATGAGCACAATACACAGAGGAAAGGAAGGGGAAAACACACCTAACCCCCTTGTGTTGGTTTTGTAGCACGTTTGTGTTGTGCTGTGATTGGGTGATGAATTAGCTTCCAAAATGGATGGCCATCTCTCTGGAATACTTTGTTGAGGTTGGATTACATGGCCCTTGTGATCCCTTCCAACTCTTGTGATTCTACGGAAATCTATATTGGGGTAATACCTGTTCTAGCCACAATTAAAAATCCCCACAAGTTATGAAAGCTTTCAATGTATTTAGATTTTTCATCAGAGAGAGTTTTTTTAAGGGGTGTGACAGAGAAAAGGGAGTGCAAGAGGGGTAAAACCTATTTTAGGTTAGCTATGCTGACATATGAAGGGTAGCTGTCAACGTGGAACCAGCCAGCCACTACCCCCAACAAGAGAAAAATTTCTTGTACTATCACCAGAGCTGGTACAAAGTGAGTGCATCAATGGTCTAGAGCAGTGGTTCTCAGACGGTGGGGTGGAACCCTAAGAAAAGTCAGCCTGCAAGTACAGCAAATGTGAAAAAGAAGACAAAACCTGTGTGTGTGTGTGTGTGCGTGTGTGCATGCGCGCATCATTAAGGATTGACTAGTCTCTGCAAAGGAGTGACACAAAGTGGCTTCTCCTATTATGCCTTCCTATGTCATCTGACATAGCAAAAATCAGCTTCCCTTTTTAAACCCTTTCTTCATTCAGCTTCCCTAAACGTTCTAATGTTGGCACAGCAGGTGCGTGCCCCTTAGTGACCCTTAGGCAGTTTCTCAGGTGGGCCAGGAGAAAAGTGAAGAGAGAAGGTGGAGAGCAGGAGAACTCAGCATTAAGATGGAACAGGTACAATGGCATGAGGGGCCTATGAGAGACAGAAGTAGACTAGGATGTGGAGGGGTGTGGCATGTAGTGGGGGGTCCCGCAACATCCTCATGTAGATGTAAAGGATGTCACAAGGGTAAAAAGCTTGAGAACCACTGGTCTAGAGGAGTATAGGATACAAATATGCTTCTTCATCATGTGACCCTGTTTTGGTTATTCTGCTTCAGAGGTGGAACAGCCCTGCCAGCAGAATTTTCCATTGATATATCAAGGTAGTTATGCATGTTTAGCTGCCATGTTGGTGGCATTTTTAGTGTTGTGCTGATGTAGCAGGACTTCTGCTGGATTCTTACAGCCCTCTGACCACATACAGTGGCAGTGCGAAACAGTGAGGCCCTCCAGTTGTTAATGGACAGAAATTTCCATCAGTCCCAATAGTATAGCCAGGTATAATTGAAGGTCAACAATATCTGGAGGGCCACATGTCCAAATCTTTATAGTCGTAAGCGTATATTTGTTATTCATTTCTTCTTTGCCTCTTGACCTGAAAAGCCTTCAGATAGGCTTAGAGCACCTACGTAATATAAAATTGGTGGCTGCTACATAGTTACAGTGCTATGATTCCACTGTAACTGCCATGACAACGTGCTATAGAATTCTGGGATTTAGAGTTTAGGGAGTGTATTTAGAAATGATCAAGTAGTAAGCTCTAGTACCTCATCAAACCACAAATCTAGCATTCCGCAGGATGAATAGTGGGAGTTCAAGTGCGAATCATAGTGCAACTTGAAGGGCTCTTGGTTTTGTTCTTTTATTTTTGCTAGTTGAGAATGTATACGGATCTATTTATCATATGTTTTTTATGCATAGTTGGTACAGATGGCTGGGGATTACTAAGTGGCTGTTGAATTTCACTACCATTATCTAAGGCTATTGACTATAAAAGGTACCGGATGCCTTCTGATCTTAGAAGCTCAGAAGGTGAGTACTAGGACCACCACCGAGTACCAGGTGCTGTAGCCTGTATTGGAGAGGAAAGACCCGGCAAAACCACTTCCGAGTCTCTCTTGCCAAAGAAAACCCGATGAAATTCATGGGTTCGCCATAAATCGACAGGCGACCTGAGGGCACATACAAGCTAAAGTGTGTGCATGTAGGAAGGAGGAGACTGCTTAGACTAAGAAGTTTGGTCTTTACTGCAAAGATGAGTGTAGGTTTTAGGTATTTCTGGAGGACAAAAAGGCGTCTTCATACACAGGTGTCACACAACAAGAGCTGAACGTGAAGCGATCCTGGAAACGGTTTGCCAGGGGAGGGGACGGCTACCGAGGCGCATTTGGTAGCCTGTTTCTTTCACCCTTTTGTGAGGCTCCGTGTCTTCTGCACCTCCAATTGTCTAGGTGGGAAAAGCGCCCCGGCTTCTTCTGCACACGAGGGTTCTCTGGGGCGTGTAGCTACTGGGGCACCAAGATGTAAAGATGTTTCTAGAACACGGAGGTACTTCGGGGGAAACAGACCATCCCTTATGGAGAGACTGTCCCGGACGCTGTGGCGGCTTGCGTGCCTACGGGGAGGAGCTCGACCTTTTCGTTTCTTTTTGAAAGCGGGTTTTCCCCTATTCCGGCAAGCGGCGTTTCAGCCTGGGAGAGTCACAGGTGCTTCCAGAAGCTTCTCGAATGCCAGGGAGGCGTGGAGGATGCCACCCTTGCAGAGATCTTATCGTCGCGCAGCGCCCGTTCCCCTTCGGGTCTCCATGGGGGGATGTTTTATTCCGTCCTTTGAGACGGGCTCGCCTCACCTCCAGTGGCGGGGCGTGTTCGGCTGGCGAGGTGGCCTCACGTGTAGGGGGCTCGCTGGGCTGGTGACTTCCCATGTGTAGCCTCGAGTGGGAGGGAACGGAAGGGAAAGGCAGGGGGGAGCGCGGTTCAGTGGAAATTTCCACTCCCTGCAGTAGTAGGGAAGAGGAGGGGAGAAGGCGGGTCGAGCATCACCAGCACCACCAGGAAGACAAGACGGCGCTCTTAGGGTCTCCCCCCGCTTCAGGCGTGGCACCTCTCGTCTTCTCTCCTTTGTAACAAAGGACGCTGAGGGCTTTTTCTTTTTAAAAGTCTCTCCCGGCGTAATTTGGGTTTTATGCGGCGAGGAAATTTACTTTACTCGGGAGAGGAGAGGAGGGGCGGGGCGGGGGGGCGGGCGGAGCGCCGCGCCTGACGCCAGCGAGGGGGCGGCCCCACCGGCGGGTGCGCGCAGCAGCCTCGCTCTTAAGCGGCGCCGCCGCCGCCGCCGCCGCCGCCGCCTTCGCGTAGCCTGGGACGCGTGCCGGGTGGGACCTGCAGCCCGTGGCCACACAGAGCTCTTCCGTCTCCGCTTCTCTCTCAGGGGGCCTCCCAAGCTGCGGCTCTTTCCCAAAAGATGCCCCGTTACGAACTGGCTTTGATCCTCAAAGCCATGCAGCGGGTGAGTGTGTGTGTGCGCGCGGCTGTGTGGGGGAAAAGATGACCCTCGCCCGCGTCCTGCCCTTCCCCGCTTTCTTCACCCAGCACCCTCCTCCTCCTCCTCCTCTCCCGGGGTCTCGTTCTCCGGCGCTCTCGGCTTCCCGCGCCGGCCCCGTTTCTAATTTCTGGCCGTTCCTCCGCGCCCCCTTCCTCTTCCCGTACGTCCTCGATGTCCGTCCGCCTTCCCTTCTTCTCTGCAGCAGCGTGCCGAGGGAAAGCGCCGCTCTCGCCCTTCGCTGTTCCCTTCCCGCCTGCCCCTGTTTGCTTACACAGGAGCCTCGGCGGAGGAGGAAACGGAGCCGCTGCTCTCAGAATTAAACACAACACCCGAGAGGATCGGTCCTTTTGCTACCCGAGGCTCCCTCCTTTTCTTCCCCCTTGCATTTCAAGCGCACGTGTAAGCTCTTGTTTTCTTGCTCGCCCTCTCCGGAAAGAAGTATACTGTAAAAATAACAGCATTTACTAGTTTACAAAGAAAGACGGGCTGTCTCTTTATTTTTATTTTCAAAATTTAATCCGATAGGCTCGCGGGCGTTCAAGTAGGCGTAACCTGTTTTTGAAAAAAGGGTGTAGCGAGCCACATGCAGAGGTGTCCTTTTACGCACAGACATGCGCGCCTCGCCGCCTGGTGTCAGTCACTGGCGATGCTTCGCCCCGGCTGCTCGCGGGTACTTCGCGCGCGTCTCTTTCCGCGCTTGCCCTGGGAGCGATCCTGCCAGGGCAAGAGGAGCTGAGGGGGTTAAGGGAGCAGGCACCTTCTAGATACTCTGCTCCCAATGGCTTGGATTCCCAGTAGCTGAAGAAGCGTGAATGAATTCGAACCACATATGTAGAAACGAAATTAAGAATGGACTTTTTTTTTTTTTGAGCGACTGTCAATGGCAGGGATTTCTTAAGGAGCATTTTTCACCATCGCTTAAAGGCCTAGACCTCCTCAGTGGTGAGTGATGGTGAGAAGTAGTGTAGAAAGCCAGCTGGGTTCTGTGTCTGTCTCTGTCTGTTTTTTCCCCTGTGCCAGTATAAATGGTGCTGTGTTAAAACACAGGTGATGCTCCTTCTTTGAGTGGCTGATTGCGGTAGACCCAGGGGATGGCCTATGCTGCCCCAAGTGAGCTGGCTTTTCAATGTTGAAGGGCCCTGGTTCATTCCCTTGCAGTGCCAGATAGGGGTTGAACATTCCATACAGCTGACTGTCAAAAGCCACTACTAGTTAGTGTAGACTGTACTGAGTTAGGTAGAGCCTCGTGTTGGCTGGGGTTTATGAAAGGTAAGAATGTGGAATGGTACCCTCGTTATTCAGTTCTGGAATAACTTAGTCTGTATGGATGTCTTTAACTCAGGTAATCACTGGTTTGTTTTTTTTTAAAAAAAACAGAGCTCCCTTTTTTCTTACAAGTGGATCATCTTAAGAAACAAAAGGATTGTTGTGTAATAAGTTTTGATAGGATTACGTCCCAGTATCATCCCATACCTATCTAACTAAAATTAATTTCCACTGAGTTCAGTGAGACCTACTCCCAAATGAGTTTGCATAAGATTAGCAGTCTGAATGTAGTTTGGGTCAGGAAGATCTTTGCTTAGAGAGGTTTAACTTTATGCTTTACAAGATGCAGTTTGTGTGTCTGTGCACACACTTCTGAACAAGTGTATGCTAAAGTGTAGCTTTAGTTTGTGTCTTGTGTTAGGAGTCATACTGAGGACTTCATGTATACTTTTGTAGTTATTGGTATATGTGTTGTCTTTTGCTTGTGTTGTCTTCATTCATTTTATATCTGATTTACCTACCTTCATTTAGAGTTGACTTTTCACTGAAGCTTAATTGTCATAAAGTCCAAGACAAGAGGGTTCTACTTCAGTTTTGGTTACTGTGGCTGAAATATTTTTAAGAACCTCAGACTTTTCTACAGCTACAACAAAAATATACTCAGGTAGAGAATTAGTGTTTCTTTTTGGCCGCTACTCTCAGTAACCATTTAAAGCTGCACAAAGTACTTTTTCATAACAAATAAATGCTTTCAATAAGTGATCAAAATAAAGTTTTCAGAGATTGTGAGGACAAAACTGTGAAAACAGCCAACACCAACCTTCCTGCTACATCAGCACATGGGAATCTATGAATCAGATTGTTAGGATTAGGCTTAGTACAAAAATTGTAAAGAGGGCAAACTAGGAGTTTTGTCATGAAGTGTCTGGGCTCTCATGTCACTTTAGGTACGAGGAAATAGACCTCTTTTGCACACAGATCTCTTGAACAAAAGAAGGTTGCTGAGGGAGGACAGTACCTGAACTGTCTCCATCCACTTGCCATCTCTATAATATGTGGGCTTTCAGATCAACCATTTGTTAGTCATCTTGGAAGAATTTCTAAATATTTAGCTAATACTCAAATCCAGATTTAATTACGGATTTTCTATACTTTGCTATGCAAATTACAAAAATAAATGGACTTGTAAAGTTCAAAAGTCAAATGGCATAGGGAGGGAAACTGTGCCTTTGTATGACTTGCATTTAAATTTAGAAATTACAGTTTAAATAAATATGTTCTGTGGGTTCACTAGATCCTGCAGCTGGCTTCTGCTATAACCCAAGGTGGGTTGCTGTAGCCGCAGAACTTTTTCTGTCTTTTTTTCTAAGAAATGAAAGAGGATGAAAAGTGGGAGAAGTTCTAAGTGGATCCCACAATTTATACTGAGAATATGGTTGGTCTCAAGCTGAAGCCTATTGGTCTAAACCAGTGCTACTCAAAGCAGTGGTTCATGGACCAGTGCCTGTCTGTGAATGATCAGCTGCCTGTCCCTAGCAAGTTTCCAGGAAAAGAAAATGTAGGTAACAGGCACAGATTGCCGGTCCCCTGAATAAGATAGCTTGAGATGCACTGATGTGAATTTTTTTAGAGTTACTCTTTAATTTAGTTAGCAGGGCAATAACTGTATTAGAAATATAAAATGTTCATAATACTGGCTAATTTTAGCATGATGAAATGCTACAGTCCAGGAAATAGTGCTTAGAGAGTAGCTAACCATAGGATTAGAAGTTCAGTTTCTACTCATAAGCATATTGGGAAGTTGGAATTAACCTCTGATTCAATTGGAAATCAGTTCTAAGTAAAAGTTTTACTAGGCTTGAGGTACCAGTCTTCATTGTTCTTGTATTCACCAGAAGAGGGTGCAAGAGCTAAAACTGGCCTGCCAAGAATACGAGCTGTACTGTACAACAAGCATCTTCCTTTGGCCCTGTTCATAGTAATCTTTTTTCACTGCTGTTCATTTTGTCAACTTGTAAATGCACATTTCTTGGTGCAAAATAAACATATATATCTAGAATTATATTGATCAGGGTGTTTAAGGTAAATTAATCAAAGATAAATAGTCTCAAATTATTTTGAGTTCAGGAACTGCTTAATCTATAAATTTTCAAGCTATAACACAGTGTAGCAATTACTTTTTTATATATAATCTGAAGTATTTTAAGTTTCTAATTTTGGTAGAAGAATGAATGCATGTACACTCTTTAGGGCAAGTAGACTTCACTGTAGATCTCCAGGTTGTGCATGCAGTAGGAAAAAAATCATATGTAGGAGAAGTAGTAATGGGACAGACAATAACTCACTAAACACTTTGTCTACTTTCCGAGCGTCATGAGTTCATGTTGCAGTTTTCTTTGTCTCAGACTGGAATGGAAATGTGAGCTTTTACTTATTCACTGGCAGTTTTTTTTTGCAAAGTTCTGTCTAAGTAGAACAACATATTTTAAGTTAGAATAGACATTCTTCTTTCTTGTGTTTTAGAAATTGTCCTTATTGCTGTGGCTTGTCTTGAGGCCCTCTATTAGTTGATTACTTCAGAAATGGAACCTTTTCTTAAATATTACTATTTCTTGTTTAGGTGTCTTCATATTGGACTGAATCAGATGTGGTTAGTCCTGGCTTGTTACTTGTGTTAAAGAGAAGTTGCCCAGAGGAGCATAACTGTACAGCAGCTTATCACCACAGTATCTTTCATGGCCCACTGCTGGAGAGTTGTGGGATTTGTAGCCTGGTGAGGTACTTAGCATTTTCTGCTAGAGAGCAGTGGTCCACTCCTGTGAGCTGCATCACTAGACCTTTCTGGCAGAGAAGTCTGAGTACCTTATCAAACCTCAAAAATCCCAGGTTTTCCCTAGACAGATACTAAACTGCTATGTTTAGGTAGTGTAGACACCAGCTGTGTAGGTGAATGGCCACCACTATGTACCATGTAAAATTATATATAAATGTCAGTGGATCTTGTTTTTAAATTTTAGTCTCTTCCACAATGGGTATATTAAGAGATGAGTAATGCAAATGAGGTTAGATGAACAGATTTTGATTTTGGCAATTCCCATTTACATGCCACTTTAGTTGTTTTATTCTTACCTGTTCTGCATGTGTATATTTAAGAAAATGGGCTTGCTATCATCATCTTTACCTGGGGTCTGAAAGCCATGTTTGCATCTGGCATGAATCTTGCTGTCTTTCTGAAGAATCTTTCAAGATTCCAGCACCTTTTAAAACCATTTGGAATAGCTTTGTGTGATGGATAGTTGGTGATAGGGCCAAATCAGATGAATGGATCATGGGAAGGCAACTGCTTCATGGCTTCTTGAACCCAACTACAACAGGTTTTATGAGACTTCTTATGATTGAGAGGAAGTGTCTGAGTGAATTCTTCTTGGTGTGTGCAAGCGGTAAATTAAATTAGAAGACTAGTAGACTGTGATAAGATGGTGCAGGAAAACGTTGAAACACATGATTATTGTGATGCCATGTCATACACATTCCTAGTTCTAAGATTTCATTTTAGCTGAAAAAATAATTTATCTTTCATCTTTGTATCTCATTTTTTAACAAACAGTAACTTTTTGGGTAGATTGTAGCTGGATATAACTGAGAAGGTGGGATTCAGAAAACCTCTTATGTGAGTGGTGTGTGTGTATATGTATGTGTGTGTGTGTGTATATATATATATATATATGCGCTTAGGCAAGGGTTGTGTGAATATCAGCATGTCCCCTCTGCCCAATCTTTGTGGTACTGCAAGGACTCAAAGCAGGAAAGAGGAGAAGGGAAAGCCATGATTCTGCTTCCATTCTCTGGATTTTCCCAGAGTATTTAAGACATAGAATTTCTTGGTCAAGATTCAGGCTTCTTTGTATAGCAAATCAAGTAGTGTTGGTATGTTGAACTTGAATTCACTGGCTTGTTCAGAAAACTTTATCAGGCAATCTGAGACTCCTATTTCCTTTTAGTCTTTAGTTTTATTTCTGCATTAATTTGTTTTTGGATTATTTAAAAGTTTATAAACTGCCTTATTTACAAAAAGGTGGACTCAAAGTCTTAAATAAAAATAAGGGAAACAAGTCTCAAAGGATCTGATAATGCTCTTCAGTCACTGTATTGTGTGCTTATGTGTTTGCAGTTCAATACTGGTTATATCTGTTAGCAGTGAAAAATGATCTAATTTACAGGTAGCAATAATGGTGAGGAGTTAGCGTTTCTGTTGCTATGGGAAAACATTTGATAACAATTCACTGCTAGTATTGATGCTGGATAAACTACTGCTTAGTACAGGTCATGTTACCTCTCGAGAAATATAAATGAGCAAGCTTGTAGAAGGATTTGTTTTTTTGTACCTCAAAACTCAGTATTCGTGAAATTTTTCAAATTTAGCTGTATCATATTACAACCAATGATGACTGGAAATAATATTTTTGTTTAGCAGTGCAATGTGTAGTGTGTTGAATTTTGTCTACCACAGGTTTTGAGTTGTGTACCTCTTTAGTCCTGCACTGGGGTTGTATGTATAGAGTTCTCTCCCTCTTGTTGGTTTTCTGTCTGGACAAATTACTAACTTCTTAATATGCTGTTAGTTGGGTCAGCTTGTGAATTGTCTTCACTGTCGATTGAACATCACCATCCTAAAATATACCACAGCTTAATTGTGTTGGTTCTGGAAATGTCTGTAAGTTAAATAGTAACATTTAAGGGCTCGTCTGAAGCCCTTGGAATACAGTAAGTTGTGCATCTGAATAAAGTGTAGACCTTGTCCTGTCCTTGTATTTTTTTAAAGTTTATGGGTATGTGAACTTACCTACAGATAATTAATTTCATTCAGTTTGTAATAATCTAAAGTAGTTATCTTATTTCTTCACCATGTGCTGTAGGTGGAGTCTTCTCACTTAGCCTCCATTGAAAGTCCTCACCTCATTTGATTTGAAAGTTACACATTTTGGTTCAAAAGCTCTTGTGTGCTATATATGTTCCACAGTAAATACATATTCATAGCATATTCTGTAAAATGGCCAGTATCCTTAGAGTTAAAATACAAAATAATTTCTGAACAAGAATAATTGGGGATATTGTCTAAAATAATTGAATGATATTACAGGTCAGGAAAAACAGTGTGCTTGTTTGGAAAATATCCCATCCTGATTAGTAAAATCTTAAAACATTGTAAAATGGTAAAAAATTACAGAATGGGATGCATATCTTAGGAACTACAATGTTTGTTTCCTTACATACACAGTCTAATGAGTTGTATTTGAGTAATGTACTTCATGTGGTGACCACATGGTATCATACTTGCTGGCTTTGTATATAGAACCTGGAACCAAGGGGGTACCTAATCTTCATTTCACCCCTGCCTTCTCAATGTCAGTACTCTAAGAACAAACATCTCTCAATTTTACTTTCTGTTCATAATAATTGGGCACAGATTTAACTGCTGACAGATTATAGCATATGAATTGGAGGCAAAACAGTCAGTGATACTATATTCACTTTCCAAACAAAGGCATTTAACCCTTTTTCGAAAAGGTTAAATCTTATCCGTGTTTATGTAGATAGAAGTCCCATTGAGGTCAATAAGGTTTGTATCCTAGTAATCTTACTTAGTGTTAGAGGACTGCCAAGCATTGCACTTGCTGAGTGGATGATAGATTTTCTTGTGCTGAATTGTTTATATTTACTACTTTAGTGTTATGCTATGGCTGTACACTAGTTGAGAAGATAATGAGCTAGACTTAATAGGCAAATTGACTTGGAGTCCAATTCTGCCCTCTCCTAGTTTTCTGTCCTTACCACAGTTCTTTTCTGTGCTTATGCCTGCATCTATTTTTCTTCTCTGACCTTATCATTCCCTTCACCTTCTTTGCCCTTTGTTTGTTACCTTGTTTGTGAATGTTTGCCTCTGTCCCACTCTTAGCTGTTTCTAGAACAATGGTGTTCCTCTAAGTTTTGAGGAAACTATTATGAAGGGGAAGGGAGGAGATCAACATGTTGAGGAATGTTCTAGATTAATATTCAGCCTTATGCCTTTGCAAGTGGGAAGAACCCACAATGATTGTTTGGGTGACTACAGTGGGAGGAAAAGTTCAGCATTGTGTTGTACTCAGATCACACTACAGAACATGGGACCATAACAGTTCAAGATGTAAGAAAATCCAACTAAGATTTCCATGCAAAAGCTATCATGTTGGCCTGGCTTTCTCTGCTGTTGCTTCCCACTCCATCTCCATAAAAGCAATTGTAACCAACTTCTTTGGAGATATTCTATAAGTCAAGTCCAAAGTAAGCGGTGGCATCACTCTGCTGTACACTGAAGCATGTAAATAGCTCAGTTGTACTTAGCGTAGTTTTGCCTCTAGCATAATCTCTTAGAGAGCTGTACTATACTAGAGAGGCAAGGTATTGACTCATTTCTAGTCAGTTAGAGTGTGATTTGTCCTGCACCATGAAGCCTTTCTGACTTAACAATGTCGATCACCTTTGTTTTCTGGCTTCTGATACTTTAGCAGTCTTCGGAATTTGTGTGCTATATTGTCTAGGTTGTTCCTATTTTCTGGCTGCTCCCCCTCCATACTGTTCCTCACCAGTGTCTGCTAATTGCTGTAGTTTCCTAACTTCTGTAACAACTGTAGCTGAAGAAATGCAGCACAGTGCAATGGTGTGAGATTAGAGGAGGGTATCAAGAGAGGGATGGGGGGGTGATGAATCTGACTGGGAAAGGGCAATGCTCCTAGGACAGGTAATAGTTTGGGAAGTCAAATGATTTTCCTGCGCTAGATGAGGATGACTCCTCCTCCCTGGAAATTCGTGGAATTGTTTAATCTGGTCCCTGGTGAAGTTTTGTAGTTAATGTGGCTCAGTGATATATTCTATCTCTCATCTACTGACAGTGTTACATGGTGACATCAACTGTCATATCACAGTTTGGAAATCATTTGTACGTTGAAATGAATTGTAAATGTAATGTGCTCGTATGTGACCAGAATAAAGTGTTGACAGTGCCTGTGTGGTTTCTATGTATCATCATTTTGAGTATCAGAATTATTTTGGCCAGGAAGATTCGTATTAAATACTGCTGCAAGTCTGGAATCCTGATTTTGAAGAAAAGGATGCACGTTCTGTTATTTTATTAGAGAACTTTGTTTTATAGTCATTGAAAGTTATTTCTTGCATGATGCAAAATTCCGCATAATGATGCAAAATTCTACATAACGTTTACAGAGGAAGAAAAGCTGTATTTAGCTCCTTGTTATAACAAATATTTCTGGTACCTAGTGAAAGCCTTCTCTAATTCAATCTTTGTCTTTTGTCTTTGCTGCCTTGCAGGGTTGGTACAGTAGGCTTCAGTAGACTTAGCTGCAACTAAGAATTTCTCCTACATCAACAAAGTTAATGGTGATGCTCTTGTGGATTGGCGAATAAAAGTTCACGTTAAATATTTAAGAAGCGGAGAATACAATTTTTGTCTTCTCAGAGTTGTACCACAACTACTACCATCAAGACAGCAAACCAATGGACAAAGACTTTGATCCAGAGTGTTTATAAAACTAACGTGATTTATCTTACTAAGGCTTGATTGAGGTCTGTGATCTGGACATCAACACTTGGAAGTTACTTTGTTTACAAAAATGAGGGCGGCTTTGGAACCAGCAGACATTGCCGTTGTGGCACTGTATTTTGTGCTTGTCATGGGCATAGGCTTTTTTGCTATGTGGAAATACAATCGAAGCACTGTAAGTGGTTACTTCCTGGCAGGGCGATCCATGACGTGGCTAGCCATTGGTGCTTCCTTGTTTGTGAGCAACATCGGGAGTGAACACTTCATTGGACTTGCAGGATCTGGAGCAGCAAGTGGATTTGCCGTGGGGGCATGGGAGTTCAATGCCTTAATGCTTTTGCAGCTCTTAGGATGGGTCTTTGTTCCGGTGTATATACGTTCTGGAATATACACCATGCCTGGATACTTATCCAAACGTTTTGGAGGGCATAGAATTCAAGTATATTTTGCAGTGCTATCTCTGATACTATACATCTTCACCAAACTTTCAGTAGATTTGTATTCAGGTGCATTGTTTATTCAAGAATCATTGGGCTGGAATATTTATTTGTCAGTTATTTTATTGATTGGAATGACTGCATTGTTGACAGTGACTGGGGGTCTCGTGGCAGTCATCTACACAGACACAGTCCAAGCTTTGCTTATGATCGTTGGTGCCTTCACGCTTATGATCATAAGTATTGCAGAAGTTGGAGGATTTGAGGAGGTTAAAAGACGGTACATGTTGGCAAAACCAAATGTTACGTCAATATTGTTGACATATAACCTTTCCAATACTAATTCCTGCCATATTGACCCAAAGCCTGATGCACTGAGAATGTTGCGTGAACCAACTGATGAAGATATACCTTGGCCTGGCTTCATTTTGGGACAGACCCCGGCTTCTGTATGGTACTGGTGTGCAGACCAAGTCATTGTTCAGCGGGTTCTAGCAGCAAAAAATATTGCTCACGCCAAAGGATCCACTCTAATGGCAGGTTTTTTAAAGCTTTTGCCTATGTTCCTTATTGTTGTTCCAGGGATGATTTCACGGATACTATTTCCAGAAGATATTGGATGTATCAATCCAGAACACTGCATGCAAGTTTGTGGGAGCAGAGCTGGATGCTCTAATATTGCCTATCCACGTTTAGTAATGAAGCTCGTTCCTGTTGGCCTGCGAGGCCTTATGATGGCTGTTATGATTGCTGCACTAATGAGTGATCTGGATTCTATATTTAATAGTGCCAGTACCATATTCACGCTTGATGTCTACAAGCTCCTCATACGGAAGAGAGCATCATCTAGAGAGCTAATGATAGTTGGACGAGTTTTTGTTGCTTTCATGGTTGTAATAAGCATTGCTTGGGTTCCAATAATAGTGGAAATGCAAGGAGGCCAAATGTATCTGTATATTCAAGAGGTAGCAGACTATTTGACACCACCAGTGGCGGCTATATTTCTGTTGGGCGTATTTTGGAAGCGTTGCAATGAGCAAGGGGCCTTCTTCGGTGGAATGGTTGGTTTTGCTTTAGGAGCTCTCAGGCTGATATTAGCATTTATCTATCGTGTCCCAGAGTGTAATCAGCCAGACTCTAGGCCATTCTTTATCAGAAGTATCCACTATATGTATGTTGCTACTGGGCTATTCTGGATCACTGGAATTGTGACTATAATAGTTAGCCTTCTTACGCCACCACCTTCAAATGAACAAATTCGAATGACAACGTTCTGGTCCATGAAAAGCAGGACAATAAAGGAAAGCACTTCTGTGGGTAATTCATTGAAAACACAAGAGAAAACCATCTTAAAATACAGTGAAACTCCCAATCCTGTATCTTCAAATGGAAAATCTGAAGAAAATGTTAAAAATGATCCACCAGAAAACGTCAATCTTCTAATTACTTGCAATGATGACAGCAATCCAGTGATTTCTCTAAGTAACTCTGAAGTTGAGACACCAGTTGATTGTTATTCTAATGGCCAGGCAGCTCTTATGGGTCAAAAGAAGACTCAGGAGGAGATAGAAAGTGGTGACAAAAATTGGAAGTTCATAGATTGGTTCTGTGGTTTTAAAAGTAAAGGCATGAATGATAGAGTCATCCTAGAGAAGGGGGAAGATGAGACTGTTTGTCTACAAATGCTGGAAGAGACTCCCAAAGTTAAATTACTACTAAATTGTGGACTAATTTGTGTGTGTTCACTTGGAATATTCATGTTTGTTTATTTCTCTTTGTGAGCAAATGTTTTAATTTTAAGGGTATACTCAAAAAAGAAGTAGAGAGATGGTTGCTGGAGAAGTATTTATGTATAAATATGTTCATTTGTGTCTTACATCTCAGGCATCATGAACGCTACTATCAGCCAAACTGTTTTTTCAGCCAATCTGAAAATCATTAGACTTTTTATGTTACAGCATTTCTGGCTTAGCACAGAGTGTCTGAGGAATTTAGTGTTCAATGTTGGGTTGAGTTTTGGCATACCAAAGTAAAAAATAAAATAAAATCATGTATTAAAGGTGAAATGTTACAACACTCTGTGAAAAGGTCCTACAAAGTAAAAAATTATGTCAAGGCTAGAAAAAGTATAATTTCATATCTGGTCAAAAGTCTATGTTACGAAGTGTGTACCATAATATTTTTGAGTGTGTGTTAATGCCATCTTTTGGATTATTTAAATGAAGTAACGTTTCATGCTCCCTGTCTTCAAACATCAGTTCTAGTTACATTCCACACAGAAACCTAAAATTATAATGACTTTTATCTGACTCTTTGTACTTCAGATGGCTCAAAATTCTGAACTATTGAACCATACAGCTCTTTTGTCATTTCCAAAGAAACCAAAATATTTTAAAACAATGATGTGTACACTTGGTATCTCCTTTAGTGTTCTCCTAACAGTAGTGATTTAAACCAGTGTATTTACAAAACAAATGTATGCTTTCAAAGCAATGCAGAAAGAATTATGTGAACCAGCCTTCCCCAACTTTAAGCCTTTCCACATAGTGGAGTGGGCTACAGCTCCCATCCCATCACTGTCATGGCAGATGGGATTATTGGAAAATATGATCTGGCACATCTGGAGAGCATTAGGTTAGGGAAGGCTGCTCTGGACAGTGGGTACAATATGAGTCTGGTACATTTATTACTGTATATTGTAACAAAATACTTTTCATGTGCTTCTGATGTTTTCTTATTTTTGAATCTTATTTGTTAAAATATTTAGGAGTATAGTTATTTCTCCTAGTGTATATTGTTAGAGGAAAAAATGTAGTATTCTTTTACAAAGCCAATGTCTGTAAAGTCAGTTTATAGTGTAATGGTTTTTCTGAAACTACTCAGAGATGGGTATCAAAGTAAGAAATATAGCACAAGTCTATTGACTGATTATAACATGATCAATTAGGAAAACAGAATATAGTGAGCCTTCCATTTTATGATTCTTGGATTTATTTTTGGTGGGAGCTGGGTGGGCATAGAGGGGGAGAATAACATCTTGGCCTTTTTTTCCCTTTCTAAAACAAAAAAAATTGCAGTTCTAAGGCATGTTTACTCTTTCATGTTGAGGGTACATGTCTCCTGTGGAGCTGATTAGCACAGTGTTGCTTACATACAATTTAACAAGCCACTGCAGGTTTAAATGTGATTATTCTCAACTAGAATATGAAATTCAGCAATTGGAATCATCGGCTTCAATACAAAGAGAAGCTTTATAGGCAGTATTTCATTCGGGCCTGGATTTTAATGACAGCCAGAGAAGAACTTGTCCCCCTTATTGTGGCCATTGCAGGAAGCTGCTCTCCCATCCACCCTGTCTCCACTTCCGTTTTCTAGTGCTCTAAATTTTGTAGATGGGAGAGTGGTGTATGATAAGTCACTTCCCTTTGGGTACCTCAGCAGTCACCAGAAAATGAAGAGGTCAGAAGCCATGGAGCTGGAAGGTGGCAATTATGAGTGAATTTAGAACTTACAGGGAGAATGCTTCTGTCATGGGATTTGTGATTGGTGATGCCAGTCCAAATTATGTATAGAGGATTTTGCAACATCCAGTGTTTAAGATCAGAGCTGAAGTCTGCAATTTAACAAGGAGTGCAATCTTGTACTTCAGTGTTAGGGAACGTCTGGCATTCCACATCATTTATTCAACTCCCATCATCCCTGACCATACTGGCCGGGTTGGAAGGGAGTTTGAATGCAGCAACTGGAAGGCTTTCACGTTCCACACCCCATGTTCTCATGGTTAAATTCTGGGAGTTGGTTTCCAGACTAGTGACAAAAAGAGAAGAAGGCATTTCTTTATAGTTTTTCTTATACCTTGCAGATTCTTAAGATGGCAAAGGCTGCCACAACAGCTGACAATATTCTGGAATAACTAAAAAATAAATGAAGAGAATTTTAATTGGCAATATCATTTGTAATTATATTGCCCTGCCATTTCTCTTGTATCAGTGGAACAGCTTGCTCAGTAAGGTCACACTAATTGCTAAATGGTTCTAGAATATGAACAGAGGAGTTTATTCTGGAATTTAAATGGAGCATGCTGTGTAATGCACTAGTGAGGCTTTGGTTTAGATTGCTTCTGTTCATAAGAACATGAACGATGAGGTTCTTTGTACACTGGGCCAAGAACCTCTGTAAACTTTGGTTTCTTTCAGCCAAAGGGACTGAATGATGCTGGCTCTGTGATGCAGAGAAGTACAATCATTGCTAAGTAAGAGAAGGTTGTTCTTGCCAGCACTTGCAGAGATGGCTGTCTCTGAAGGAACTGCCAGCTGTCATTGTGCAGGTGGACTAGCTCAGGGATCTCTTTGGCTCCCACCCTTTAGTCCTCCTAAGATGCCTTGCATAGACTAAGCCATGTCCCAGGCCTTACTGCCACATTAAAACAGCAATGTCTAATACTCCGTCTGTCCTAAACCCAAGTCACTTAATAGTTTATGCAGTATTATGAATGTATATGGCAGAGTTTAATTTGGACCTGTGTTAACTCTTAATGCAATACAGCCATATTCCATATAACAGTACAGCGCATAAACATATTGGACCATTTTACAGTTTAAACAATAATGAAAAACTTTGCCAAAATCTATAGGGGAAAAATGTCTGCTAGTTTATCCTATTTGGGCCTTTTTAAAATTTCTGTTTCTTTACTGTATGTAGATGGTTTATGTAGCCTACAACATTGTCAGATTTAGACAGCTACTTGATAAACTTCTAATGCTTTTGGCAGGTTTGAAAACAAGAGACTGGCCTGTCAGTTTAAAATGTCAAAGGCAGTGAGCAGGTAGGCAGCATTGTCATTTCTTGCCCAGCTGTACCATCTTTGAATGAGGGGAACTATAGATGTGGTTAGTACTCCTTAGAAAGAAAAGGTGAGCAAAGAGGCTGTTGTGATACTAGGATGAAACACTGCTACTATTTATCTTTTTCCTATCTCTGATCTCTTGGGGCAGGTTCAGGTGCACAGCTAAATCGAGTCACACGTGTCAGAATATCAAAGTATACATTCATATTCTGAGATTGCTAACTAGCTTTGCTTACAGCAAATGACACTTTGCTGAGCATGCAGCTAAAAGGAAACTGATGTGTTCTAAAGTTCCTTCCTACTTGTCAAGGAGAAGGTAAAGAAGGCAAGTGCATCTCTAGGTCCACTGCAGGTTGTTCAGTCATCTAATT
This sequence comes from Iguana delicatissima, assembly GCA_948472985.1. NCBI lineage: Eukaryota > Metazoa > Chordata > Lepidosauria > Squamata > Iguanidae > Iguana > Iguana delicatissima. The sequence continues at coordinate 517,461 of CAOKZL010001124.1, read as the reverse complement.
TTAGGTGATTCTTCAGATAATCATCCCAACCAATCTATTAGGTGATAGGCTCTCTTTGCGGACAAAAAACTAGCAGGCCTGTTTCTTGCTGTTTGTCTCTTTAGCGGAAGATATGCTAAATGTAACTTATATAATGTAAACTCCTAATTCAGTCCTCCTATGGTTGCAAGAACCATGATCAAGTTGGGCTTTCCATATTCCTTTATTCTTACTACTGAACATTCCTTTTAGAATTAAATCTTGTAATAATGCTGTTTCCTTCAAAATAAGAAAGTAAATCTGTAATAGCTTGCTTAGTGCCTTTCAGTAACAAAATATAACCTTGTTAGGTTAGTGCATCTCATCTGTGATGAAAATACATCTTTGTTCTGACTGATGCCATGAGGGAGCATTTATATTTTTCTAAATCCTTCCCATATGTGTCTTTGTAGTCTTACAGATAAGAAATTATTAAAACAGCAGGTTATAGTCTAAATTAACTGTTAATGGTATGGTACTGATTTGTTTTGCTTGAAAAGAAGGCATAGTAACAATTAACCTCTAAATAATAAAATATATTGCCACATTTTTGCATGTTGCATTATATTGGCTTCCTCTGTACAACAGTATTTAGCAATGTTAAGGATAGCTAAAACAAAAAATTGCCCAAAGGAGAAAAAAAGTTTCAGCATATTGTGGTCTCATTACTGCCTGACTAGAATAGTTAACAGGGGTCCTCTTGACAGTTATAACAAGAGGAACTCTCTTTTAATACCATTTTATGTCAGTAAAAATTAGCATTCTTGATCTTGTAAACCACTGTAAATTCCATCTTTGATCCTCTGATGTATGTGTTAGAAATTGTTTTTTGTTGCATTCCATGAACACAACTCCCATCAGTTTTTGTGGTTTGTAGGATAGACGGAAGGGATCCTTGATTACTGTAGTATGAGTTAGCTGACTATGGCCATTTCCACACTACAATGTTAAAAGTGTTTTAGTCCACTTTCGACATCCTGTGGAATTCTGGGGTTTGTAGTTTAGCGAGGGACATGTAGAATTCTCAGCCAGAGAGTTCTTTGGTTTCCGTAAACTACAAACCCCAGAATTCCACAGGATGTTGAAAGTGGACTAAAGCACTCTTAACATTGTAGTGTGGAAATGTTCTTTTGGCGAGATGGCAGAAATTCAGAGGGAGTGTTCCACCACTGACTCATACCAGGCTTTTGGCCTCTCTCAGCGGCTCCTCCCCATGCAGATTTCTCAGTGATGAAGCTGGCCAGTTACATGGGAATTCTTTTTGGGTTTCTGGCGATTTATTGTGTTGCATGTCGGCATAACACTTGATTGAGCCCTACTTCAGATTTTCATACTGTGTCTTAAAAGGCTTTTTAAATGTTAATTGGAATATTTAAATAAACAGAAGCTTTATCTGAAGAAAGCTGTTATGAGGGCTTTATATTTGCACTGTATTCAGGGAAAACATAGCTTCTGTTCTGGAAAGCATTTCTTACTCCCATTTGTTGCCAAAGTTTTTCCCCTCCCCACCACTGCTTTGCTGTCTAGAAGCAACAGGAGGCTAAGTGACTGTGTGACCCACATCTCTCCCTTTCACTTCTTCTGCCACCATTTCAGAAACCTGCGTATAGTATCTGTGCCTCAGTACCTTATAAATCATCTTGCTAGTTTGAAATATCTTCCAAAAAGAAAAACATAAGGAAGGGGGTGGAGAGTGGGCTATCAATTACAGATAAATGTAGATGGGGAAAAAATCAGCTTTTGTTAAATCTTACAGCTTTATTTTTAAATCTTTATTCTAAGGTAAATTATGATGTATTGGGGTGTGTGTATGTATTATATATATACGTATGTGTGACCCCTCAAAGTAAACATATTAAATTCACAAATCTAGTTTTTTAAGGAAATTTTAAAGTATGGCAATGTATTTAAATTGAAAATATTACTTGTTTTTCAGTATACTGTATGTTCTGTGCCCTTAAAAGTAAATGTTTTGAAAATAAAGCTAATGGTGTTAACATGTGATATTCTAAAACAAAGGCGTGTGAAATGCTTAAAGGTTCTTATCAGAGAAATAGTGCATAACTCAGTAGTTTTAAATGTGTTTTTAATTAACTTTAGGGTAAAGAGTAGTTCTAGAATGTAAGTATATACAACTAGGATTTCTAATTTCACTGTGAGCTCTTTCAACTTCTGTTGGCAAAACAGCTTTTTCTTTCCTACAAACAATTTCTGGGGGTACTGGTTTGAAAGCAAATGCTTTATTTTTGTTCTGATTGTTATCTAATATAAAATGTTACGTAGTGACATCTGGTGACTACTTTTCCATAGCGTTTATCAGCTTTACTGGGCAGTCAGACACTGAGTGAAGATGATGATGACATACGACCATACTTAAGTGTCTATGAATACATGCTTTTAAATGAGGTGGATATAAAAATAGTTGCTGTGCAAAAAATTTAGTAGTCTTCTTCAAGAAGAAAGCAAATTCTTTTCTAATAATGCTAGAGAAATATCTTTTTGTTCATACTCTTAGTTTTAGGTACAGTGTCAAAAGTGGTGCTGCTTTTACCTTGTACCCTTTTGATAATAAGTATTATACTTTTTAAAGATATGTCAAGTGTTTTTCTGTTTGTGATGTACTTTTTGTAGCTTTCATGCACATTATAAGTCAATGAATTGCTTTATTTTTTTTAAAGAAACAGTAAACACAAAGATTTTGCAGACCAAAAACAAATAAAAGTTGTACAGCATGTCAAGTTTTCAATCTCCACCCTAAGTTGGGGGAAAATTAACCAAATGAGCACACAGATGTAGTGAACCTTGTTGATTCTAGAGCTCTTTGGTTAAGTTTTATTTTAATGTCCATCTGTCAAGAAGGGACATTTGAGAAAATGTAGTAATCTAGATTGAGAAGCATTAAGAACACAAGTCTGTTATTGTTACCGTCCATAATGACAAATTTATACAGAAAGAATGGCTTGAATGCAGAGAATACGGTGTGTATGAAATTGAACTAAATTCCAATACAAAAACGGTTGTCATTGCTAGCCCTTGTGTATATTGTTTGTTGTAAAATGTATTTGTATTATTTTTGCCTCCTCAATTAGTCTTCAAAATAAACTCTTATTAGAGTGTTCTGATAATTAAAACTGTATTTCTTGCAGTTCACATTCCTTTTGAATATTGAATTTGTCCTGTCAACGTTATTGTATGGAAACGTTTAAACTTCAGTACAAAGTTTAAATAAAAGTACAAAATAAACTCTCCAGTGGATCTATTTTAGATAAGTTTTAGTAACCTCAGTGAAAGTTTTTATTAGTGGAATTGTGAGCAAATTTTGGTGGAAGGGCTTGGGCTGTCATTCGTTTAGTAGTCAAGCAGCGGATAAACTGAGAGTGCTCAGCATTTTTATGCATTTGCTGTGTCCCTGTATTCGTTCCAAAAAAGGGATACACTGCTGACATTGCATCTCATTTCTGCCACCAGCAGCTGTTTCAACCTGTTTCTCTCCCCTTCCCACAGCAACTCACTAGATCTAGTGGGGAGTTTGTCAGCACCCCCTCTTGGGGGTATGTGGAGAGATGGCAGATCATCTTGCCATGGAAAACAGGATGGCAATTAGGCAACAGTTAAATGAACTGTTGACCCTTTGTGGCTGCAGTTTTACTATGCAGGGAAGGGAGGGCCTTCTGTGAGACCAAGGAGGGTTAACTACTTTCAGCCTGAAAGAAGAGGAAATTCTTGAGGGTTCCATTCTCGTGTGTGGGACCAAAGGCAATAGTGTGGGACCAAATATACCAACATAGTTCAATTGAGAGCTCCAACTGTCCATAATTAAATATTAGGAGAGGAATTCCAACCTTTTTTAATGGGCAAAATCCCATATAGAATTTAGGAATAAAGATGTTGTTAGGAAGGATGGTAGGTAGCCAAGGGCTTGGTTTGGACAAAAGACTTCAGATTCTCAACTGATGTTCCAGTAGACCAATAATGGGAATACTACAGTCTGAGGGAAGAAGTGATGTGGATCAGCACATAAATTGCAGGAGTTCTCATGGTAAAATCAGTCAACAAAAGAGTCATGAAGATTGGGCCTAAATATGTATATAGTCTATGAAAACAGCATACAGAATTTTTACGTGATACTTTTGAGAGGAAGCAAAAGATACAATCATTTCAGTGCAGTCATGACTGGGCCAGTGGAAGAAAAGAAGTAGAGAAACTGAACAAGATGGTATAGTTGCAATAAAAGACAGCATATGGTGCAGTTACATCTAGTTACATCTGGTAATTAGATTGCTTTCTAGTGTTGCAGTTACATTACTTAGAATTGGGGTGCTTAATACCTGCACCTGTCCAGATTTGTTCATCCGTGCTAGCAGGCAGTTGTTACCACATTGTCATACTTGTCAAAGCATACTTTTTCAAGTGCCACATAAGATACTTTTTAGTTTAAGGCAGAAAAATGGCATTCAGCTGGAGATTGGGTGGAGAACATGTGGCACTTCAGTCACTCCTAACCGGCATAGTTGGAGTCAAGCATGATAACTACAGCCCAGCAATATCTGAAGGATTGCAAGTTCCTCATTCCTGAGCAATAACATGCCAAAGTTACTCTGAAACCTATTCTCCAGACTGTGTTCCTCTAGCACCAGATGAATGTGAAAGTAATGATTAATTGGTTCACACTATGCAATTCTTCAATCATTTATTAGTTTTAACACAATCTTATTCACAAAGAAATCCATGTTCAGAAAAAGGAATAGCAGAAAGAAAAAACATAATGCATACTAGAACACTAAGTTACTGAAAATCAAAAGGGCTCTGAACCCCCCAATCCAAAGAGTAAAGAGACAAAAAAAAAAAAAAAATTCAACCATGACAGATCCAAATAAATAATCCTATGAGAATGACTGTAACTGTAGCCTCAGATTCAGATTTCTTATTGCTTCAAAAGTCCATAAATGGTTTCCAGTCTTTCAAAAAATATTCAGTTGGTCTATCCTTAAAACCCACATTAGTTGGCAATTTGGGCTAACTCAGCAACCTCAACAATCTGTTCTTCCATTGTTGGTGCTTCCCTCCATTTCCAGGTTTTTGCTGCTGTTATAAATTGAAGAAATAATCCATATATACTGCCCAATTCTTTATCCATAATACCCAGCAAAAACATTTCTGGTGACATTACAAATTCCACCTTTAAAAATTCTTGGATTAACATTTAAGTATTAGTCTAATAACTTTGCATTCTTACAAGTCTTTCACTTATAGAAAAAGGAGCCCCCCCTTATCTTGACATCCCCAGCATTGCTTTGAAACCTCCTTAGACATTTTCAAGAGCCTTATTTGAGGCTAGATAACCATCTGTACATCAACTTATACATGTTTTCTTTTACATAAAATAAATTTTGTATCTAAAGATCACATTTTTCCCATACATCCATTTGAACATTGTGTCCAACATATGGGCCCACCTTATCATGTACACTTTTACGTGTTCAGGGGGTTTCTAAGCTTTTTAATTACGTGATTACCATCTTTACACAACTCTAAATAAATCTCATTGTCTTTAACCTCTGTGGCTAGATCTCTTACGTTGATTAAATCTGTTACTGAATTGCACATAAGCAAAATGATTAAGATGTTTGCCTTCCTTAAAAAGATATCCTAGTTGATTTAAACTGTCTTGTTCAAAATAGAAAAGCTCATCATAAATGAACCATTTTTGATTCTTAACCCATTCTATCTTGAAAAAGGCTTGCTATGATGAGATGGCTAAGATTATTTTAGGAAAAAACCTCTGCTTTTATTTCTACCACACTTGTATGAGAGCCTTTCTAATACAATGGTTTTGAAATTCAGGATGTGCCTTATCTTTATCATACCAAAGATAACCATGCCTCCCAAATCATAAATCATGACCTTCAGGTTCCAAGACTCTGTCATCTCTAAGCAATATCCATTCCTTCAACCATACAAAAGAAGGAGCCTCATAATATAATGTAATCTAGGAATTCCCACACTACTCAGTTCATTAGCATCATATAATGTTTTAAATTTTATTCTGGGTTTTCTTGACTGCCAAACAGATCTGAAAATTTGTTTCTGCCATTGTACAGAGAGTATTCCATTTCTTATTGCAGAAATTGTTTGGAAGCAGAATAAAAGTCTTGGTAAGCATTTACTTTTATTACTGCAATTGTTCCTAAAAGGGATAATTTAACTTTTCTCATTTTTTGAAATCTCTTTTAATTCCTTTGCAGAGTTTTTGATTTAGTTGTTTTGAAGCAATAGACTGTTTTTCTTCTTAATTGTATCTCCCTTTCCTCCACTTTAAAATGGAAAAATCAGTTAATTAATTTTCCTTTTCTGAAGCCATATTTCCGGTCAACAGTTTTGTTTTATCATAGTTCATCTTAAACCTTGAGCATGTCCCAAACGCCTTAATTTTTTCCCAAAAGGAAGAATCCAGTGGATTTTGTGTTGTTATCACAAAATCATGCACATAAGTCCTCAGCTTATATTGTTCCTTCCCCCTTCCTCACTTCACAAATTCTGTTATCTTGTCTGATATCTCTCAATAAAGTCTCCAATGCCAAAATAAACAGCAATGGTGAAATGGAACAACCTTGTCTAGTTCCCTTTTCTATCTCAACCAGTGTTGTTATGTTGCCATTTACCAAAATCTGGGCTTTTTGAACTGAATATATGATCTTTATTGCCTGAATAAATTTTTCATCAAAGTCCATTCTCCCCAATATTTGAAGTAAGCAATTCCAAGAAATATTATCAAATTCTTTCTCTGCAACTGACCCCCCCCCCATCAAAACAGGCTTTTTGTCCTTACATTTTTCAAATACATAATAATATTAAGAACAGTTCTTAAGGATTTTTTTTTGACAAAAATCCACTGTGACCCTCATAGATATTCTGAGAAATATGTTTCCACAGTCTGCTGAAATAGTAGTAAACATATAGTTGACCTGGCAGGTTTCATTTTCACAGATTTGATTGTCTATGAGTCTCTCCAATCCCTGCCCCCCCCATCAAGCGCTTCTTTTCCATGGAACCTTCCCTGTTGGCTCTGATCAGGTCACACAGCCCTTTAAAAACCCGCCTGTGGTCCTCCTCCTCCTTGTGCACCAGCCTCTGTCTGGCCAGCTAAGGATGACTTGCAGCCTAATTCCTCAGCACCACAAACCCTCTCTCGATGCACCCCCCCACACACACACACATGGAAGGAGATGGGCAAGAGATAAGTGCAGGGCCACTATGCTGACCCACCTACTTCCCCTCTCCTTTCCCTGACTTGGTATGGACTCTGGGTTCCCATCCTCCCCACCATGCTTCAACCCTCCTTGCACAGAGACACACACGTTTTGATAAAAAGTGCAATTTTCCCACTTTTGCAAGGGTGTTGCATCCCTAACACTAGCGAATGTGGAGTTATTGTTTATGTTAATGTCTCATCTGTATCTTCTTAATGAATCACTGTAATATAGGTGTTTCTCCAAGAGTCTGGCATCCATCATATTCCTAATAACTCATCACACACCATTTTTAGTGGTTGAAGTAACTCAAATACAAATTTCTTACAATATACTGCTGATGGTCCATCTGGGCCTGGAGCTTCCCCAGCTTTAATCTTTTTAATTGCCTTGGTAAGCTCCAGACCTCTTCAAACTTTGCTTTTGTTCCATAGTTTGTCCAGTTGAAGTTTATCTAAATAATCTTAATCTGAGATTTTTTTCATTGCCTCATGCATATACGCCTCTAATATTCCCTGAAGGCTTTTAATATTTTCAGGTTATCCATTACATACTGGTCTTCTTTCCTGATCTTTGTGACAAGATTTCTTTACCCATCCTTGTCTCTACTTATGCCACTTCATGCGTTTATTCTTTTGTTTAAGATATAGTAGTTCAGTGTTTCTTGGACTATAAGTGTTGAGAACTGTTGTTGAAGTAACTTAATCTTTTGTTGAATCTCTTTATCAGAATTTTTCTTCAGTTTTCCCTCCAGGTTTTGTATTTTGTCTGTCAGTTTACTGTTTTTTGCTTCCCTTTTTAAATCAGTCTAGAACAGTGGTTCTCAACCTGTGGGTCCCCAGATGTTTGTGGACTTCAGCTCCCAGAAGCCCCAGCCACTATGGTCAATGCTCAGGTGGAGAACCACTGGTCTAGAACCATATTTTATACATTGTCGTCTCATATAAGCTTTTCTTGCCCAAACAACCATGGGATCTGTATTCCATTCACTTCATGGAGTTTCCACCTTCAGAAGTAGATATTCATTGAATCTTATCTATACTGTGTTTGGTTTGTTTTCAGAAATATTATAGTGGGATTATGGTCTGGAAAAGGTTTTCGTATTCTTGGAAATCAAAAACATACCTGTTCTAGGGAAAGATTCATGATGATTTGAGAAAAAAAAATATAGTTTCTGGAATTTGGATGAAAATATCTCCAACCATCTATTAACACGAAATACAGTGAGCCCTCCACTTTCACAGTGGTTAGGAGTGCAAGAACACTGCAAAAGTGGAAAAACACAAAAATTGTGAATACTATTTTTTTAAAACCCAAGAACACTTCTTTAGGAATCTCCATATCCTCCAGTGTGATTCTGTGGTCAGCTTCCAGTGGAAGTGGGACACAGAGTCATGTTGGAGGACCTAGCAATACCTAGAGAAGTGTTCTCTCTAGGAATCAGCATGAAGTAGACCATAGAATCAAGCTAGAGGAGCTAGAGATTCCTCGAGAGAGCATTTTTTCCCATGCCAGGGGCAAATGCAGAAAAAAAGTTTTTAATAAATAAAAAACATAATAATCTACGAATAACCAGATCCACAAATGCTGAACCCGCAGAAGTGAATGGCCAACTGTACTCTGTATGTTTAAAAAAGATTCTGGATATTCTGTCTTAGTCTTCCTTAATTCCTTTATTGGAGCATTTATTAGGATCAACAACTCCATTCTAATTGCCCATGCAAATCAGATCTTTTAAGTCCAGTTTTGATGCCTGTCTTAATAAACATTAATAAAACATTGATTTCCTATTATTTGGGGCATAAATACCCATTAAATTAATAATCTTACCATTTCAGTTAATTTCCATAATTACACAATCTTTTCAATCTTTTTATTTAAAATAAGATAATCTTGTAGTGCAGAATTTTTCCTAAGCCCAAAATAACAATAACAACAAAATATTAAAAGAACAGAAAAGGAAGAAAGCACAGTAAACACAAAAAAAGGATAAATAAAAATAAAGGAAAAACCATAACAATTGAGAAGCAACTTCCCTTATTATTCCTTCTTGCTACAAAGTCAGTGATTGCTTATATATCATTTACCAATATTAAATATTAAATAAGATTTCAGTACATATATAGAATTCTGCCACTACATATCACTCTTTAAAGCTAATAAGAAAATTATTATATATATCTTAAAACCATTCAAATAAACGTAGTTAACACGTCTATGTGTGGACCTTTTCATATATCATTGTATAATTATTTCCCAGTAACTTTACATGTATTATTATTATTATACACCTAAGGTTTGTATTTCCACCGAATCCTTTATATATCTCAACGAAGATTTATCTTATGGTATCCAACTTATGTCATCTCAATTAAGTTTTAATTCCTGCTGCTATTAAACTCTCCCGTCTAGATTCCCAAATGGGGGAAGTAAACTCCAGTAATTTCTAAATTGTCTTACAGGCTTATCAGATTGTAGAGTTGTCAAAAACCAGTCATCTATACTTGGCATTGTTTTCTGTTTCCATCTTTTGGCAAAAACCATTCTAGCTGCCTTAATCATATGGATCAAAACCTTCTTATCTTTTTTTACCTTATCTTTTTTTCAACAACTGAATATCATCAAATATATTTAATAACTATATTTCAGGATTTATTGGGAATGTAATCTGCATAATTTTAATAATATTTTCACATATCTCTCCCCCTTTTTCTTTTTTCTTTCTTTTTTTTTTGCCTTTTCACAGTTCTACCAAAGATGGGAAAGGGTCCCTCTCTGATTACCTTTCCAACAGGTATTCCAAGTATTTTTACTTATTTTAGGTACTTGTACTGGAGTAGAATACCATCTGAAAAAAATCTTATAGTAATTCTTAAGCTCTCACCTTTCAAGAGTTCTTGGGTACCTTGCCAGGAATTTTCCCAATTTTTTAATAAAATGGGTCAGTCTGTATTTGTGCACCCATTTCACCTTTTTTTCTTTAACAATTTCTTGTTCTAGTTCTAAACAAAATAACATTTTGTATATTTTTACAATCAGATGGTTTACTCCTGGTTTTAAGAATTTATCAAAGTCTCTCTTATCTGGATCCAATCCCACTGTTCTCATGCCCATTTTAAATTTTTCTGCTGGTTGCCTCTGTAGGAGCCAATGAAATGTAAAGCCATAATCCATCAATTCTTCATCACTCTTCTAACTTATTTTTTCTCCTTGGATCTTTATAAGGTTTTTGTATGAGATCCATTTATCCAGCTGGGTCTTTCTCATCTATAAAAGGCTTCATGCGGTGATACCCATAATAGAATTTTTGGGTAATGTTACTTTTATTTCTTCCTGACAGCTCTCAGCCTTTTGGATATCTCTTTCTGGGGACTCCTCCTTCAGCTTTTTGAATAGATCTCTTGCTCTCTTCAGAGAGTTTATCATGTATTTATTATCTGCATAAGATGTTATCAAGCCCTCTAGGATGATCCAGCAAAAGGATACGTCTTTTTTGACAACGTCCACTAAGTACTTGTATTCTTCAGCATTCTTTCTGGAATTGTTTTAAACATAATTATTTAATTGTCATTCATTTTAAGCCTTGTCTTAAATTGTGCTCTCAGTATTTTATCTCTGATGCTGTTTTATGAGAAATGAATTATCACGTCTCTTGGAATTTCCCCCCCCTCTATGCATAAACAGAATTTTGCTTGTATTTTGTTTCAGTCTCTTTATCAAGCTGTTCTGGATAGCTGCTTGTTTTAAATCAGTCAGCTCCTCTGGCACAGTTCCTAGTCTAACTTGTGTTTCCCTTGATTTTAAGCAGATCATCATAATTCTGTGCTGGGCCTTTCCCAAATCCTGCTGTGAAATAATAATTCCCTTCGAGTTATGAGAGATCTCCTGTTTGTGTTTATGTGCAGTAACTGTGAGATTCTGAACTGACACCATGATGTCTTTAAACTGTTTGTCAGTAGACTCATTAAAATGACATATTTGTCTTATAATATCTTAACAAGTCCAGTTTGTGTTGATCTTGGATATTGAGACTTTAATTTTTGTAAGGAGAAGTTCAGTTTTGTCCAAGTGTGTTAAAAAATATTTTCTACTTGAGTTCTGGCATTGGAAACTATCTTTATTCCCCCTTTTCTAAAATGTGGCTTTCAAATAAGCCTTTTAATTGTTTTAACCTTGGAAAAGCTGAATCTGTCCAAACTGCCACTTAAAATAGTCTTGAATTCTTTTGAGTTCTATCCTGTTGGTCTTGGCACTAGTTTCAGTTTGCAAGTACTTAAATAATGGAGACCAGTCTAAGGATATTGGCAAATTGTTTGTACTCAGTCGAACATAGTAAATCTCCAACTAGACAGGGGTTTTCTCCTTCCCTGTTCAGTGTGAGACATCAAAGGTCCTGTTAATCATATTGTAAGTCCTTGCTTAGAGAAGATTTTGTCTAGCCAACTTTAAAATCTTTTATGATTCCTTTGCCTAGTATTTTCCAGGATCACATCTCAGCTGGACAGCCTCTTGCTCATTCCTCAGTTGGGGATGTCCAGAAGACTGCAATTCTGCCGGTGTGGAATCCTTCTGTATTTTTATAAGCTTAAAAATACTAATAAACCCTGCAGAGCTGGAACAGCATGTGAATTGTGCTGCCATTTTGACCAGAGTCACAGTATGCAATTTTTACATCTGAATCCATTTTGACTTTCTAGAAAATTCCCATGCTTACCCACATAACTAAAATAATGGCACTGTTATTGAAACTGATTCTTATTCCATAGTGGGGAGGCTATTCTATAGCAGAGTTCTTTGTTTCCTTACAGATATATAAATGAGTCTGCATAGCTTATGAACACCATGCAGGTCAAGAGCAATTTTGAGTAAAACACTGAACAGTTAAAAACAAGGAGGAATGTGTGCATGCTTGCTTAAAAGCAACTGCAGCCTCTTGACTGCATCTTCCTGCTGTATCATTCAAGGCTCCCAGTAGACTGCACTGTTGAGATCAGTCAGTTTCACACCCCTTATGTTTTAGTAAAATTGTGATACCAGGTAATTCCAGGCCATTCACTGAGTCTGTTCAAATGAGAGAATGGTTCTAGTAGGAGAAGCACACATAGAATTCTGAGATAGGGAGCTAGAATGTGACCGAGAATGAGAAAGAGTTGCAGAAGGCAGTGTGAGATTGGCTGGACAAGGGAAGGAAGAAAAAAGTGGGAGGATGAAGTACTTGCACAAAATGGAAGAAGGAAGGAAACCTATAGATCTTTAGGGACTGAGATTGCTGGAGAAACTGCTGCAGAGTAGTAATAATTGTATTTTTGTGCGATGGCTCTAAAAGTGTGTTTGGCTCTGTTTGGGCTTGGAAGATGTGGCTGCACTTTCTCTATGCATATCTTAATGTGTCTTTCAGCAAAGAACATCCATCGGAACCCTGAGCACTTCTTCATTTTTGCTCATTATACTTAGGTTTCTATTTTGGGAGCAGTAGAGACTAACTTTGTGGAAATAGCATTGTCTTTCATTAGCTTTTAGTGCAGGATCTTGCTGCAAAAACATCTCATCCTGGCTATCAGTTGCATATGCTGGGAAGGATACTTAAATATCTTACACGAAGCGGATTCATACATTTCATAGGTGCATCTTTATGATGAGACTAATTCAGTTATTTAGACTATCTTCTCAAAGAGACACACTATATGGGGTGGGAATGATGCAGCTCTCCAGATGCTGCTGAAATACAACTCCCGTCAGTTTTAGGCAACATAACTAGTGATGAGAAATGTGGCTGGGAGGTTGCAGTTCAGCAGCCTTTGGCAGGCTACATGATTCCTACCCTTTGACAGATCCTATCATTGGCTTAACTTTTATAGTCATCATGTAGAGTATTATGGAAAGTTTCTTAAATTTTCGTCACAGCAGTGTAGCTTGGGAAAGGATTAAAATGTCCCATGGAGCTGTGTTGCTGTAGTTAGAACTCCCAATGTTAGCCCAGCAAAACCCGCCTTGTAAACCATGCAGCCTCCACCCCCACATTGCTTTTTTGTTGGGAGCAGGTTATCTGCAGGAATGCATGCAGTTATTTTCCTGTTGCTGGAAGTGCTGTGATCGTCAAAAGCTGAAGGGTACCCAGTATGTTTCCATGGCTGAGTAGAGATTTGAATCCTGGTCTCCCAGAGCCATAGTCCATCGTTCTTACCACTATGCCATGCTGGCTCACATCGCTGTGTGTTCAGCTAAGGGAAAATGTCTGGAACCATAACTGCTGATCCTCCTGCTGTCTACCATAGAAATGGCCATGTTGAAGATGCTGTGTGGCATACACACCCTGGGCATGGGGGTATCATTGCATGGTTGGAATAGAATTCTGAACTATACAATGATTGAAAAATTGAGTTGTGATGTCATAAGGCAAACTTAAGACGTCGTAATTTATTAAGAATATGCCAGTCAAGAATTCTGTCCTTCCTACCCAAGTGAAATTTTCTTTCAGTTCCCAAATTTCTAGCATTGCAGTAATATAAAACAGTTTTGCATCTAGATTCTAGAATGACAGTTTAGGCATCCAAAGAAGGAGGGCAGACAAAGTTACCAACGGAATGTGAACGCAGCAGACACAAGAATTCTAGTTGTGCACAATTGTCATTGTCTTTCTTCTCTGCAATGCTAGAAATTCAGGGACTAAAGGGAAATTTCATTCAGAGAATAGAATTCTTATTTGGAGGACAGTGCCCTCATTTTTATGCCCCCCATCTACAATCTTGTTGTGACATAATATTTTAAGCAACTGTGTCTTGAATGCAAGAATTCCTCCCGCATGATTCTCTTTGCTATCTCCAAGTCCATCTTTCTGTGGGATGGGAAACTACAGAAGGAAGAAAAAGCAGTGTGTATGTCTACATACATGTATTTCCCCAGCACGCAGGTTGGTGTATGTGTGTATGCATGTGCAGGATCTCTCTGAAGACAAGAAAGCTGCATACTAAATTGCGTTTTACAGATTTAGGTTGCCTCAAAAGCATTACATTGTCAACACTGTTATGAAGAATTCCTAATACAAATGAGAAACACAAACAAGCCAAAAAACAACTATGGAGAACAAGTCTTCTCTAATTGTTACACAGTGGCCAATCTGTATGTACATGTACAACTCATGCCCCCAGGTTTCTGCACCATCAACTTAATGGTTGCATCTCACATTCTATTTTGATGCACAGGAGAGGGAGTTTGTTTTTGGGGGTTTAGTATTTTGGGGACTGGGCTGTCTTGTCTTCTGAGGCATAAGGACATTTGGATGCTCAGGGTAGATCTGATTTGTGACCTGCCAACCTTAATTGTTCCCAGTCCATTAGAACACTAGGCCAGGAGGTCGAACTGGATTTATGCCATAGTTTGTTGCTATAGTTGGTGCTTCCTGGGCTAAAAACAGCACAAAAGATTTGGACTCTTCTGGCTGCTGAGCACCCATCCTACTGGGAAATGGGAAAAAATACAAAAGACTTTATGAGCTCTCAGAGCATTGTGCATGAGTGCTTAGGTCTTAAGGGTAATGGAGTTGTTCCTTTCAGGCCTTCATCACTTCACTCCTTATTGATGCTGGCAGAAGACGGGCCTTCATAAATAAGTGCTGGTGGTGATACTGGAAAGGGTTCTTGAAAAGTTTAAAGTGCATTCCTTGGAAAATTGAAGCTGGCTCTGCATTTCATACATTGAAAAAGCAGCGGTTACAGCAGAATCAGTTGTGAGTTCCACTTACTTTTTCATACCTGAGAAACTTAGTAGTCTAGAGGATCTAGTACCAAGTTAGACCTGTGAATTGCAAAAGCCACTAGAATCTTGAACATTTTATTCATTGTGATAGATCCTTTACTCATGTTTCTGCTTTGTAGCGTTAGAGATCAAGAAAGCTCATACCAGTTAATCCTGGTGCTTCCCCTAGCATTGATTCCTAGATAAGTGAGTTAAGTAAAACTGACTCCTTTTATGTATCAGTAGTAGGCTAACAAAAAGCAGACAATAGATATGAAAGAGCAGTTCACACAGTGGAAGAAAATGAGAAAAGATCCTTCAGGATCCTTCAAAGACATCAAGAATTTGGGCATGCCTTGTATATAGTATCTCTCTTTCCTCTGGCTTGAATATTACAATGTCTCAAGTCATATAATACTCGTCTATCAGTTTACCCCAGCTGAATTATTCCAAATGCCGGCCTCATGTCTATCAAGCTTGTTTTGGACTTCCATGGCCACCTGTATCCTGAAACAGTATATTTAATTTTTGTTTGGATTAATCTTGGATTTAGATTTAAAGGTTTCCATTCCACAACTAAAATAATCCCTTCTATCCTTTAACAAAAAACAACAACAGTCTTTTTCTTTTAATTGTTGTAGTTCTGCATTGCATCCTAGCTTTTAGAACAAAGGATAACACTTTTGCAGTACCTGAAGCTGTAAGTGTACACTGATACAAGTTCACTACCAATTCTTGTTTGACGTTTAAATTGTATGTTCAGAAATGATGAGAAAAATCAAGTATTTAGGATCACCTTCAGCATTTAATTCTTATCTAATTTCTTCTTTAGTAAGATTGATTATTTTCTAGCCAGGTAAGTGTTAACAGCAATTGTTATTAACTGCGTTACATAAACACATTTCTACATGTTCCTCCTTTTGTTTAAAGCCAGAGACAGCTGCAACACTGAAACGCACAGTGGAAACTTTGATGGAAAGAGGAGCAGTAGTGAGGAATTTGGAAAATCTGGGAGAAAGAGCGTTGCCATATAGAATCTCAAAGCATAACCAAGATCACACCAGAGGAGGGTATGTGCCTTGCATCAATTTTTTGTAGATTTTTGTTAAACATATGTTGAAGGTTGCAGTTAAAACCAGTGATTGGAGTGTATCAAAAACAATGTTTGCAGCTATAGCTTGGCTTGTTGTATCAGCAGCTGTTCCACTGCGCAGCAGACAACCTGATCATCAGTCAAAGCTTTGCATATAGTTTTTCTCTGTGTACACATATCACTTCTTTGGATTGCTGCCCAGGTCCAAACATGATTGCTAAAGGCCTTTAATTTCCATTGAGAAATCAGTGTAATTTAGATATCTGTCTTTTTATGTATAACAGTTTAGATGTTTCTATCCCAAGTTCTCAAAATACCCTCCCTATAAATCAGGTGTTTCAATAATTGCAAATGGAGATGCAAAAGAACTTGAGCAGAAAACTGCACTGTTCCTATTGAATTCATTGTGAAGTTATAATGATCAATTAATACGAATCCTTGCATTGTTTATATTGATCTGTTAGCATTGGCTGGTCAGTGTGTACTTTCCCTTCAGTTCAATAAATTTGCAGCATGTTGTTATGCATGTCTCCTTGTGGGACTCAACTGCAGCCTTGTAAGTTTGATTGTATTTCACATTTTCTTTCTTTAGCATTTTAGCATTTATTTATTTCTATACCGCCTATCAACTAGTGTTATCTAAGCGGTTTACAATGTATTTTTAGCTAATTGCCCCCAACAAGCTGGGTACTCATTTTACCGACCTGCGAAAGGATGGAAGGCTGAGTCAACCTTGGAGCCTGGCAGGATTGAACTCACAACCTTGTGGTTGCAGTACTGGCATTTAACCACTGCGCCACCAGGGCTTTAGAAACATGACTTCTTTACAGAGATCCTTCCACTCAGTGCCAACATTTTGTTTCACAAGAGTCAACAATTTGAGAGTGTGCTATTTTGAGGGGTATTTTATTTTGTTTAGTTTGAACCAAAGGCTATTTTTGTAGAATCGTATGGTTGGAAGGGACTGCAAGGGCCTTCGAGTCCAACCTCCTGCCATGCAGAAATCCACATTAAAGCACTCCTGGGAGATTTAACACCAGTCCAGTTAGCAAAAATGGGGAAAAATGGTAACAATACTAGCTGCTAGAAATGCCAAGAGAGAGGAACCTCATTTCTCATCTGGTGGAAATGTAAAAAGGGCAAATTATTATTGGAAACAAATTCATTATCATATTACAAAAATATTAAAAATTGATTTCCCTATGTTACCTGAAATCTGTTTATTGAACATTCCAAGATTCTGTAGTTGAACAGCTATCAGGAAGTTTCCCCTGTCCTAATGTCTGTAGCAGCAGAAAGCAATTTTGCTCCATCTTCTACGTGACTTGCCTTCAGATTATTAAAGATGGCTGTTGTATCACCTTTCTGTCTTCTCTTCTCCAAAGTCTAAACATATCTAGTTCCCTAAGCCCTTCTTTATTAGGCTTTGTTTCAAGACCATTTACCATCTTGATTCCTCTCCTCTGGATATGTTTCTGCCTGGGGATATTCTTCTTGAACTGTAATGTCCACAACTGGTCACAGGGTTTCAGGAGAAGTCTGACCAAATCAGAATAGAATGGTACAGTTACTTCCCTCTGTCTGGACAGTATTTCTGTTGATGAAGCCGGGAATTGCATTGGCTCTTTGGACGTGAATTTATTTTGTGGTCTGCTTAGACTCCTCCATTTTTTTCACATGTGTCGTTGTCAAGCCAGGTGTTACCCATCCTGTATTTATGTATTTTTTTGTTTCCTATCTAAATGTAGTGCAGTGGACCCTCCATATATGCAGGGGTTCCATTCCAGGAACCCCTGTGAATAGCAGAAGTCATGGATGCTCACTTCCCACTGTATTCAGTGGTGGTGATGTGCATGTGGAGGCTTCAGCGTGCCCATGTTCACATCACTGCCATTTATATATAGGATGTGATGCTTCGCATGAACCGGCAGATACAGAGGTCACAGGGAAGGAGGACTCACTGTTCCTTATATTTATCCCCGTTAAAATTTATTTTGTTAGTTTTGATGCAGCTCTCCAATCTGTTATGGTCATTTTGAATCCTGAGTCTGCCCTGTGAGGTACTAGCTACCCCTCCTAATTTAGTGCCATCTTCAAATTAGAAAAACATGCTCTCTACGATCTTATCCAAGTCATTTATGAAGATGTTGAAAAACTGAACCCATGACAGAATCCTGAGGCATCTCACTAGTTACTTTGCTCCAGGATGAAAAGGAAGGATTGGTCATCATTCTTTGGATTTGATCAGTCAACTAGTTAAAAATTAGTGTATTATTTTCTAGCCCACATTTTATCAGATTGTCTGCAAGAATATAATGGGAGACCTTGTCAAAAGCTTTACCAAAATCAAGATATACTACATCGGTAGCATTCTTTTGATCTACCAAGCTTGTAACTCTATCAAAAAAAATTTACACTGGTGGGACTTCTTTTTGAGAAAACCATGCAAGCTCTTAATAATCACAGCATTCCTTTCTAAATGCTGACAGACTGGCTGATTAATGATTTCTTTTACAATCTTTCCTGTTATTGATATCAAGCTGATAGATCAGTAGTTGCTTTGGTCTTCTTTTTTCCCCTTTTGAAAGTAGGACATTTACCTTCTTCCATTCAACTTGGTATTCTCCTGTTTCCTATGAATTCTTAAGGCTTACTGATAGAGGCTCTTAATATTTCATCAGTAAGTTCCTTTAGTGCCCTTGGATGCAGTTTGTCTGGGCCTAAAAACTAGAATTTATTTAGTGTACTTAGGTATACCTGTACTATCTCTTTACCTGTTCTAGATGCCAGTTCCATTACTATATCTGCTCTCTTTTCACCAGAGTGAGCACTGTTTTACTTTTGGGAGAAGGCTGAGGCAAAGCAGATGTTGAACAGTTGCTCCTTCTCATTTCCCCCTATTAACTTTTCACCAGCTTTTCCATACTGTGGCCCTACTATTTCCTTTACCTTCCTCTTGCTCCAGACAGAACCAGTATTATCCTATCTTTAGCATCCGTAGCAAACTTCAGCGAATTGTGAGCTTTAATGTTACTGACTTTCTCCATACAGACACTGGCTATTTGTGTTCCTCTTTGGTGATTTTCCCCTTTCTTCCCTTTTTTGTATGTAACCCTTTAAAAAAAACTTTAGCTCATCCAAAAGTTCTTTATATACCCATTGTGGTTTCTTTAGACCAGTGGTTCTCAACCTGTGGGTCCCCAGATGTTTTTGGACTTCAGCTCCCAGAAGCCCTGAGCATTGACCATAGTGGCTGGGGCTTCTGGGAGCTGAAGTCTACAAACATCTGGGGACCCACAGGTTGAGAACCACTGCTTTAGACCTTTGTCCCTTTCTTCCTCATTTGAGTTATTTCCAATTCTAGCTTTAGTATCTTTTTTTTAAGAAACTCCCATTCATCATGAATGCTCTTCCTTTGAGCATTTCTGTCCATGGGATCTCACCCAGTACTTCTTCAAGATTACTAAAGTCTGTATATGTGTGTGAAAACATTTCCTCTGTATAACAAATCCTAAGAAATATTCCAAGGATCTTGTTACTTGTAACATAGTGACCAATGCTACCATGTTGGTTAGGGTTACATCCAGAAAAATTATTTGCCTTGTTGCCTGCTCCACCTCCTGGAGGTGAAAATTGTAAGCAAGACAAATAAGAATGTGTTAGACTTTACTTTCTTGGCACAGTTTGACTTCCAACAAGTAACAGAGTTATTACATCACTACTATATATCTCCCTTTTGAACATTTGATCATTGATCAAGGAGAGACCTTGGACTTGATTGTGTAGCTCCAGACTAATAGCATTGTCTCTCATAGTTCTGCTTATGTGTGTAACATTCTTCAAAGTGTCTGCCTCCTGTTTGAGAATTGCCTTTCTCCCTAGAGGCATCCCTAGTGTGTTGCCCTTCCATGAGAAGCTACTTCTTCTGGTCGAAAAAGATATTCATCTGCCCTTAAATATTTTAGCATAGCTATATGGGCCTCAGGGTGTTGCACCTTCTGTTCCAAGAGGGCCACCAGCTTGCACTTACTGCAGGTATTGTAAGGCGAGGGAAAAAAGCATTGTTCAGATGTTGTAGGCACTGCAGCACATCATTCAGTAGCCATAGGCTGTGTCTGAGTATCTGCCGTAAAAGGCCCACACAAAATTCCTGTTTTCCTTTTCTTGTTTCCTGAGCTCCTGTTTGCTGAGCTCCAGAGACTGAAGAAGCAGTTATATAGAGAACTTACTGGCTACTCAGGCAGAGCACAAAACTGTAAACATGTAAAGCAGCCTTGAAATATTCCAGCCAAACAACCACCCTTAACCCCCAAAATACAAGCTGACCTTATTCTGTTTGTTCCACAAATCTCATGCAAAGTCCCCATTTTCATCCTC
This sequence comes from Iguana delicatissima, assembly GCA_948472985.1. Taxonomy (NCBI): domain Eukaryota; kingdom Metazoa; phylum Chordata; class Lepidosauria; order Squamata; family Iguanidae; genus Iguana; species Iguana delicatissima. Next base: position 496,989 of record CAOKZL010001124.1, on the reverse strand, counting down.
TTATTTCTTGGGCTCCTGGTTGCTGATCTCCAGAAACTGTTGGAGCAACTATATAGAGAACTACTGGCTGCTAGATTTGTCCTCAACTGAGTGAGTGACTCACTTCTTCTCATTAATTACTTCCTCTCAACAGAAGCCCTGTCCCCTTAGACAATGTGCTCAGGAGGAGCGCATAGCCCCAGATGCACAAACAACTTCCCAAACACACAAGCAAGCCTCCAAACAACTCCACCAAATAACTGGACTTACCCCAAAACACACAAGTTCCCCTTACTTTGTCCCTCAAAGAATCCGATACAAATTTCCTGTTTTCCTTTCCCTGTTTCCCAAGCTGGTGTTCAGCTGTTTTTAATAATACAAAACTGATTAAAGATGGCAGTGTGCACAGGTAAAAGAACACAACTAATATTTTAGTATAGTTATGTAAATATGTTGCAAAGCAGAAAATAGTGCTTTGTCCTGCTGAAAGTTAAGATGCTTTTTCGGTGTGTGAGAATGGACTGCAGAAGATATCTTTTAATTGTTTAGCATAGAGGTTGTTGCTGTTTCTGATGAACTCCCAGAGAATACCTTTTGAAAGAGAACAGCAAGGATGGAGAAATGTTGCTAAGCAACTATGATTGCATAGAGACTGCATTCAATAATCAAAATAACAATTTGCACTCCTTCTCCCTGGCATTTCAGGATACAAATGGGTGTAACTTGATGGGCAGTCTTTGCAGCTTATCCCTTGCCACTTGTGGATATGTCAAATGATAGCGCTGAGCAAACTGTAGTGAAGGCTTCACTAAAATGGCAGCCAAAATAACTGGGATATGAATTGATTGTTTCCTTATATTTTCAATGAAACATCTTAGATTTCAAATACATAGATTGCTCAACTTGACATAGCTTTCTTAAAGCAAAACAAAACGATAGGTATAGATAGGTGCACGGATAGGCACCAAGACATTATACTTTTTCTAAAATCTGTTGGTGATATCCAACAATGGGGAAACACCTTCCCTTCCCCCTTTCCCCTTCCCCCCTCTCTCTTTCTTTTAATGACTGTACCCTGAGAAAACAGCTAGGAAGTAACAAATAGTAACATTTTGGAAGACAGATTTGTGACATAAATTGAATACAAACTAGAGATGGGTAGTCCACCCATGGATTGTTCCTTCTGATGCGAACATGAGTGTGGGGACTTTGGATACTTGGATATTGTAGAATGTTTTTGATTTGGTACCCACAAACTTTCCTGTGAACCTGAATCTTTTTTATATTCTTCAGTTCTTAGATCAGTATCTTAGGGATCAGAAAATAACCTCAAATTAAGTCATTCAGGGTAGGTTCCTTCTTTGTGTGCATATGAACATTAAGCGACTTCAAAAATCATGCCGGAGAACTTCATGAAAAGTACATTTACCAGTGGATACTGATCATGATGGTTCTATGCAGCCTTCAGATTCAGAAACAAGAATGCCTCTTCATACCAGCTGCAGAGGATGAAGAGTAGGAGAAAGCTCTTGCTCTCAGCTCCTGCTTATGGACTTCCCCAGGGCTTCTGGGTGGTCAGTCTAGGAACTGGGATGCTAGACTAGATGGATCCTTAATCTGGTCCAAGTGAGCTCTTCCTCTTTTCAGATGGAAACATGCTCAGTAGTTGTGTTTTAGAATAGTGGTTCTCATCATCTGGTTCACCAGATATTGCAGAATTATGTCCTGGGGGTTCAGCAATCCCTCTCAAAAGACTTTGCTGTATGCTTTTTTCATGGAGCCCTACAATATATGCCCCCTCCCCCTTTTTTAAAAAAATCAGTTGTGGATACTCATGTCTGACATATTTACTAGCAGACTGAAACTCCTTTGCTTGACACAAGGTTTTTTCCCCCTTCTTTTGGATGACTTTCTAAATAAATAGACTTTTGTTCAGTCGGATGCTAGATGTTTTCATGAGTGGGTATTGGCTGTTGGATATGGCTGTGTTTTTCAAGGACTTTGCCCACTTCTTCTGAACTGAAGTATCCTTTCTGGAACAACAACAAAAATTTACTTTAGCAAACTGGATTGGAATGAATGCTATATTTTCAAATTAAGCCTTGTGTTTTATCAGGTGTGGAAATACTGGAGCGTTGTTACGTGAAACACCACTGAGGCTGCAAAATTCTAAACCCATTTTCCTGGGAGAAACCTATACTGACCTCTGTGGAAGTGAGTTAGATGTATATAGGATTGGCATATAAAAGCTTTGTCCTGTGGCCAGTCTGTCACACAAATGGGGACTGTCCAGCCAGTCTCAGTTTACCCTCAACCAACCTGGTGCCTGTCTACCTCTAAAGTTACAGTCAGTTCCTTCTCCTTTAAGTTGTTTTGCTTGTTAAAAAGACAGCTTACCTCCTCTCCTCCCACCCTCCATTAAAGCATGCTTTTAGACTACTGAGCATGAGTGATTGGTGTCTGTACACACTCAGAACATTCCCCCAGTGAGTGCCCTTGTCAAACGGACTGTGTTGCAACTCTGGCATGGGCTGCTCCAGTGACACCTTGGCTATACCTAGGCTTACCCCATCCCTTGCTTTACCAGTTCTAGTGGCATTGGCAGAATATGCAGCAAAGCCTGTTTCCTCTACTGTTGGGATTTGGTCTTGTACTTGCTCCAGGTAGCTTATTTTTTCTCAGCAAGAGGAGCTGACCTGGAGAACTCTGTTTTGCATAGAAAGCCATCTGTGTGGGTATGTGCCTTCAGGATCACTATTGATTTACGGTGACCCCATGAATTTCATAGGGTTATCTTAGGCAGTGTCATAAGAGCTGCAAAATTAGCCATTTGATCTTTTCCAGAAATGTTTACCAGCAGCATCCAGCAACTTTGGGATTCTTAGTATACCTCTTGCCTGGTGGTAGACAAGAAGCTATTTTAATCTTCTCCCTAGCTTCACAATCCATGGTATTCATCATGACTTATTAAGGCTTCTGTGGTAGAATCTGAAAATTGTGGTGGCATAATGAAATGCTGAAGTTAGCTCTTTATAAAACATGGAAATTTTCTGGGCAGTCTCTTAACCAGGTTCTCCCTTGGGCACCCTGTCATACTTGATCAGTTGAGAACAGTTTTCCGAGTAGGTTTCCAAAGCAAGCTTTGACCCAGGTGCTTCTCTGATGCTGATTAATTCTTTTTTAAAATCCCATTTGGGAATACAATTGTTTAGTATATTTAAAGTCCAAGAATTTGAATTTTGGTCTGTATATAATTAAAGATCCAACTGTCCCCTTTTCACTGCTGCTTTGATCTGAAATGAATATCCAGCAAAATCTTCATTTAACTATTTGTCATTCTGATTCTTTGCAAGGGAGAAATATAATTTTCCTATATTTTAATTGGCCATCTATTTAAAAGCACCCAGATTACCAAATCAGTTCCACTACAGTTTCCACAATGAATCAGTGGGGTTTTCCTGATTTGTTTGTTCTGCAGTGGTGTTGCAGCTGCCTTCTTCTAATGGGAACTGTGTTTCCGCAATTTACTCGAAAAGGAGTTTGGTTGCATCTCTGCAAATATCTTTGCACCTTGTTTCCTTTCCTCCATCCCCCCAGCTCCAAACCACCCCAGGTGCTCTTTAACTCCTACAATATTGCCATGACCATTGATTGCTCATTGCTTTAAATGAAGGTAAACATGATCCTGGTTTGCACTTTTTTAGAGCTGATGGACTGCACAAAATACCACTGTTGTTGGCTTGATAACCTGTTTCTCTCTTGGACTGCAGTTGACTTTTCTTCTTGTTGTCTCACACATACCCCACTCCGCCCTCACAAGCATACCTAAACTGTAATTACAAAAGGATAAGAAGGTCCTTCCTCAAGCAGGCCTTATTGTTCATAGACAGAGATCAGATCTGAGGTCTGGCTCCAATGCTGAAAGAGTGGTCTGACCCTGGTAATCCAGCGATCTTGTTACAACTGCTGCATTTTTTTTTTAATCGGTAGATAAAATTTCTGGCTGGTGAGAAGGCACAACAAAGACAATGTAGCTGCAGCTCATCTCTTCCCTCCCCCCCCCCCCACATTGCCTTCAGTTATCAGCAGCTTTCACTGCAGTGGAAATTTCCACTGTCTGCCTTGTGTGAGCAGGAGAAAAAAACATGAAGTGTTATAAATCACCCTTTTTGGGGACAGAATCTGTTTCTGTTTTAAAGTCATGATGCTGTAACAGAAAGCAGCCCCAGCATTCTCATTTAGTGGTGTTAGAAGAAAATTTAGTGAAACGTTAGAAGAGGCCTGTGCCGGGAGAAGTAGGAGGATTACTGCCAAAGGATGCAGACATTGTGGGCTCAGAACATACGTTTTACACCATTTTGGTTTGGCAGGATGAGGTGAACACAACATAGCATTCCAGGAAGACCTTAGCGGCTGAACCCCCCCCCCCCCAGCAGCCTTGAATTTCCCTCTTGCTCAGTTTTGTAGTAAGGCTTCATTAATTGCTGCAAGCTCAGTGTGAAAGGCCATAAGAAGATCTCCTTTATCGCAGTCAATGTAAGACAGAGCTCTTCAGTTTTCTACCGTATGATATATATAGCCAGAGAGCTAGACAGGCAGATGTCTTTACAAGCCTTTCAGGCTTCATAAAGATCCTGTACTTGCCAGCTTAGTGTGATGCATGGCTTCTATGTAGATCGGTTACATATTTCCCTCCCGCCCTCCCTCCATCTTTGTGACTGTGCATGCGCATTTTGTTGGTGTATTCCATTGTGTAAAATACTATACGTAGGGCTGATCCTATGTTTATTTCAAAGTCCTTTCTCTATACTTTGGTGTTACAAGAGTATTTTCATTTCCATCTTTATTGAAAGATAATAAATATTATTTAGTATTGTTGGAATGTGCCTATGCATGAGTAGCGCCAGTGTGGGGTAGTGGTTTGAGTGTTGTACTTCAGATTGTGGGAGGGCTTGAATCCAGTGGGTGACCTTGGGCGAGTCATACTCTCTCAGCCTCAGAGGAAAGCAGTGGCAAACTTCCTCTTGTCAAGAAAGCCCTACGATAAAGTCATTATAGGTTGGCGTCCACTTGAAGCCATGTAACAACACCAAGCTTGTATGTGACAAGAAAAATAATTTTTTTTCCCCTTGAGACTTATTGACAAATGACTGGGTTGAAATTTCTTTTGGTGAGGATTTGCAGAGCATTCATTTTTGTGCTGTTTGTACAAGCAAGACACACACTTGGTTTTTGAGTCTTCACAGGATACACATCACAGAGTTGCTTAGACGGAATGAATGAGTGCGTTACTTTCAACAGAGTGACAAACTGAGAGGTTGCTGGCCATTTTGAATTGATTTTTGTATGAGCTGTAATGAATGCTGCAAGGCGCTTTTGGTTTTGACTTCACATTTTGAACAGGTGGGCTGTCTCTAGGACTGTTCTTTGTGGTTGATTAGTTAGATTAAAGGATCTGAAGCCTTTTAATCAGTTTTAAAAGATATTTCCAGTTTGCTGGGCCAGCTACAAACCCTGCAGCATCAGGTCCCCTTCAGAACAAATATCAACGTGTTTTGCCAGTTTGATGCTTTTTTGGTAGCACAGACCACAGGTGCTGTGCTGCTGTACTCAAATATGTAATGAAACATAACATAAGTTTGTAATTAATATAAACCCCTGTTTAGCATTGTCAAAACATCTCTAGGCCCAAGTTATTTTTAAAGATCTTGTTACTGGGTGTCCGTTTCTTATTCAATCAGTTTGTGAATGGTAGCTTCCAGCTACATAAATCCTGACATTTGGACTGAGGTGAAAGTGATTTTTAAAAAACGGGGAGTAAATATAGAGTTGCAAATACATGCACGTATGCACATTGGCCAGAATCCTGTTGTTGTTGTTGTTGTTGTTGTTGTTGTTGTTGTTGTTGTTGTGTACTTTCAAGTTTTTTCCAACTTGTGCAACTCCAAGACAAATCCTATCACAGGGTTTTCTGAGGCTGAGAGTATGTGACACACCCAAGGACATGTAGTGAGTTTCCATGGCTGAGCAAGGAACCAAGCCCTGGTCTCATAGATCATAGTCCAACGTTCAAACCACTATGCACGTATGAGTTCCCTTACAGAAGTGGTTGGGCTTTGTATCTGATATGGAATGGTCATGTTCAGTTCACAGTTATGGAAATGGAGTTTATCATCTAGTACTATTTTACATAAACACCATTGCATGTGCTCTTTCATTGTGTATAGTTGTATGTGGTGCAGTGCTGCAAATGTGCTTTAGGCACACTTGCACACAGATGTGTGTTGCTCATTGGATTGTATAGCATTGCAGTTCCTTAACAAGGCAATATTGTCACATAACTCTGTGAGCATAAAGTTATACTCTTGTCTCCTCAGTGTACAATCTCAGCTTTTATATCTTTGCATTAGCCTGTGTAAGTTTCAATGTGAATATATGTTCTTGTGTTATGGGTTGGATGTGTTTATTTGTCTGTACAGTATTTCAAAAAACTAAATCTAGTTGTCCATTTGGGCAGACAATTGCCTCCCTAGTAATGCTTTTTCTGAGCCTATGCCAAAAAGTGTTAGCTATGTTTCATTCCTTGTCACAGACCCTATTGTTGGATCCTTACCCCAAGTGTAAAAATAACATGCTCAGAGGAAGATACTGATTCAAGCCATTGATTTGTTCCTCCCTCTCTTCACCAGGTATTTGGGGTTAAGCTGGTTTGGGATTGGAAGAAAACCTAAAGCAGTTTTTCTCAAGGCAGAGGATAATCCATTTTATGTCTCCCTTGACTTTGTTAACTGGAGAAAGCACTTGATAACCAAAAGCTGCATTGGATTCTACTGAGGCTTCAAGTACCCACTCTTCTGATTATCATCTAGTTCCCTTTCTCTGCTCCTCTCTGCACAGATAAAAATAAGGTGAATTTTGGAAGAGAGGAAGGATTTAATAATGTCAAAAGGAGGAGCCAAGTGGCATCAGAGAGCACGGCCCAACACCTGGGTGTCATCTGGCCTGCAGAATTGGCTTGGGGAGCAGTCTTCCTGGACATAGCCATTTCCCATTCTTATGCATGGTCACACAAGGGATGGGCATGAACTATTTTTTTTTAATGTTTGGGCTTTTAATACTTGTCAATAAATGAATGTAATTGTGTTTATCCATCAGTCAGTTTGCCCATTAGGGCAAAGTCCTTATGTAGCAACTGAGCAACTAAAGCAAATGATTATTTGTCTATTTAAGAACAATTTCCAAAGGCCCCCCACAAAAAAAAGGAGAGAAAGAGAGAGACCAAGTCCTTGAGAGTCAAGTCTGAGCCCTTTATCCAAATTTTGAAATGAGCATAACTTAAGAGTAGGGTTGTATACACCTAGCCCCTCTTTCTGATGGAACAGCTTTTTCATGATTCCCCCTGATGCTGTATCTTCTTGCATATCAGAACTATTTCAGAGGGACCCAGTGAGGAACTGAAGGAAAGGAAGAGGGCAAGGGAAGGTTGCATTGTACATGTAGAAGTGTGTGACATGAACTTTCACCTAGAGTTTAAATTATTTTAGTATAAGCGTGAATCCAAAACATTTCTACAGCATTAGATTTTCACTGTCCATTAGATAACCTTAACATCCTCTTCAACAAAGACATTTCTTTAGAAAATGTGGTGAAGATTTAAAACAGATGAGTCCCATCCGTGAATTATTTCCACCAAATCTCATTTTCAAATATATACATTTGGTTTATACAAAGAAAATTATTTATCTGGCTAAGCTAGTAATGGTCATATAATTATACAAAATAAATACGATTTCTTCTAATTTATGTTAAATCTCATTACTTTTCCATAGTGGCATTTTTTTTTCCAGATTAGCATCTTTTGAATTTCAAAGTGCAGTGCCAGCAGCAATCTGATTGATGGTATGTGAGTGCCCATTAACTACCAAAATTACCACAGGATTGTAACTTCATTTGCAAGTGATTGCATGGAAAAGGCAAACAGCTACATCCCCTTTCTGAACATGTAATATATACCATATATGCCAGCGTATAAGATGTACCAGCAGATAGGACGCACCCCACTTATACACTGGCAAATACTATTTGCCAGCAAATAAGATGCACTGGTGTATAAGGTGCACCCCATTTTCAAACAGTATTTTTCAGGGGAAAAAAGTGAGTCTTGTAGACCAGCAAATAGGGTGTATGTTACATATACAAACATGCATTATATACTTCTACCATTGGGGAGAGGGGAAAAAAACAATCTTGGAGAGGTATGGGTCCAGTTGTGGTGGCGAACTGGTGAAGCTATTCCTTGGTCCCTGTGGCTGGTGAGAGGCCCTCCCTCCATACCAACTGCCACTGATGTGACCTCTGAAAGAGAGAACAGCAGCCAGGCATAGTGCCATCATACCTTGTGTGACAGAGCCTGCGCGTGTGGCTAGCGAAGCAGCCCAGTAACAGAGGGTGATATAATCAGATTGGCTCTGTCTGAGGGGGAAAAAAACCCCAACCCTAGCAAGAGGGAGGGGCTGTGGGTGAGACAGCAGAAAGCATATATACTGGGAGCGTGGTTGGAATCTAGATTCCTTCAGTGAGAATTGTAGAGAGAACTCTACGTCAGGGCGCCAGTTAACCAAAAGAGGATTTTCTGTGAGAGGGTTGTCTTCTCAGGGACCTAGTGAGAGGGCAGAGAAGTAACCAGCCCGCTTCTGAAAGGGGTCAGAAAGTGGAACCCTAAGTTGGGAAACGGACCGTTGTGCTGGGAGAGCTAAAGGGGTGTGTGTGAAAGCTCTGTTGGTGAACACTGTGGTGTTTAGGAGGAATTAGTTAAATATTTTTAAGGAATTACGATTTTGTTAGAGTATTTTTGAAACCACAATACCTTTTCCCTGATTTCATTCTATTTGTTTGTAAGTGCTGCCTCAGCAGAATATTTTTTTCAGTTTTATTTTAATACCATGCTACTACAGGCTATCCGTTCCTTTTTGAATAACCATTAATAAGCTTTGCCCTTTATCCACTAAGGTTGTGGGTTTTAGGGAAAGCAGGGCTGTGAATAAAGGTGGGAGAGGGAGCCAGGATGTGATAATAAGATTAATAGGGGCGCTGCTACTCCAGTGAGGGAGAAAAGAAAAGCAGGCCTGGTTTGTCTGTGCCCTGGGCTAGCCCAAGCAAGCCTTCCTTTACTGTCCTCTCTTCCCCACGTGTGATACCTTGGTCCAAGCAGCTAGTAAGATGTCCTTCTTCCATACCAGCTGTTTCTGCTTTGGTGTCTGAGGCAGAGAACAGCTGCCAGCATTTTCTGGACTTAATCCTTCCCCCACTGCCATCCCCCTTTCCTTGTGTTTCATGTCTTGTTAAGTTGTAAGCGTGAAGGCAGGGAACTGTCAAAATAATGATTTGTAGGCTGCTTTAGGAGCATTTTTAGCTGAATAGTTGGATATAAATGCTGAAAATAAATATAAAAAATTGTGCTTAACCCACTCCACACAAATCTGGTTTTAACTACAGTACCTCCTCTGTGTAGATTTTCAGATGCTCATTTATCCCTTTGAATCCTTGTCTGGAACACCTGTTGGAAGAGAGTTGTAGTATAAAAATGGTTGGAGAATGATGAAGTCCCTGCCATCTCTCTGCTTCTCTGTTTCAAATATTCTTCTCACAAAGCTCCTTGTTCCAAATGGGTCACTGGGGTTTTGCCTTTCTGTTTCATCTATAGTAATTCTTTCCTGAAAATAACAGTACTACAGCCTAAAAAAAAAATTTCCCATGCACAAAATACAGGGATTTTTTGGGTCAGGGTAAAGGTAGCAGACAGGAAATGTTTGCTATGATGCTGAGAATTTCAGGCTGTATTGGGAAAGTGTGAAAATCAGATCTCCTGTGTTGGCAAAGGACTAGAGTTCTACAGTCTGGCATGCTGTGAGTGAATGCCAAACAGTTTTAGTTGGGGCTGCCTGTATGTAGGTGTGACTTCTGTCCATGGTGGCATAATTCCAGAAGTGCCAGAACCTCCTCCCTACATCCATTGGTGCTGCCCCCTCAGTGGCTCTGAGAGGTTTCCTGGTTTTCCAGAGAAAGATTTTGGGCTGCTCAAGGGGCTGTAATGCAGAAAGGAACTCCCCCTCCTCCAGTTCTGATGATAGAAGTATCTCCACCAGCAGATGTCCATCGGCAGATTTAGGCACCTTGTTTTGAATCCTTAAAGCAAGAGAGTAATCCATGTCTGAGGATTCCAAGCTGTTTACTTGTTTGTTTTTTTGTGTTTGTTTTTTTGTGGTGCTGGGAAGGGAACTCACAGTATCTTGTTGGAGTAGATATTTTTTGACAGGAGACATGCGTATCTTATGGTGAATAATTGTCGATCTCTGATAGTGCACATCTGTTCTCAGTAGCCTTCCCCAAATGCAACGTGACAGTCCTCCCCTAAAGGAACAGGAAAATGCCCAGAATGCAAAGTTTTCTTCTTCATGATCTCTATGATGTTTTTCACACAAGTTCTGTTAGATATGCAGAGCAATAAAAGACCCTCTAGGAGCCAAGCATTACTTTTGAAAAAGAAAATTGAATCCTGTTGTGATGTTTGCACAAAATATACTAGGCACTCAGTTTTCATACAAGAACTGATGAATAATTTGGCAGAGCATCAGCCCCCTCCTCTGGTACTATCCCACATATAAACCCCATATATGAAGTTGCACAGAGACCACAGAGAAGATGGTAAAGAGTGTTCTTCAATAGGGTGTCAGCACATTTCTGTCACATACTCAGATCTTCTTCCCCTCTATAGAAATCTCTATTGATTTTAATTTGAACTGCAAAGAAATTGAGCTTTCCTCATCCTTGAAGGGGACTCAAAATCCTGTTCCATGGCAAAGAGTTCTAGAATGTGGCGAGACTTCATCTGTATGAATGGGGAATCCATATATCCTGTCACAAATAACCATTTGAACAATGGTGAACAGATAAGCAATTGTGCATAGGAGTGAGAAGTTGTACTGCATTCTGTGTGCAGTAGAAAGTCCAAGGGATAAAAAAATGATTGCAGCAGTTTGTGAAAACTATGGTAACTATATTGATTTTTAAGCTCCCAGGCAAAATATTATTATTTGTCCAGGCTAGCAAAATGGTTTGATTGTCCTAATCTTGGTCACTTCCTTGATTGTGCTTTAACCTATTTGTCTGCTTATATATTTGTATTTAACTTACCTTTTTAAATCACATTAGAATCTTAAAATATTTTATAGCAGCAAAGGGTTTTAAGTAAATAGTAACAATTCTAAAGAATGTGTTTACATGTAATTGTTTCTTCTGTACATACTGGTCTATGAAGGTCTGAAACAATTCCAAAGAATCATTTTCTTTCATATTTTATTTATTTATTTAATTTATATCCCACTTATCTCCCAGTATGGAAACAGTAGCAGCTCCCAGTATAAGTTAATACCCTAGATGATACAAAAGTTAAAATGCTATTCAATAGACAATAGTATTAAAGACATTAATTTAAAACAATTAGAAAGGCAGTTACAAGATAGTAATGATGTACAGTACACCCCAACCAAAAAGTGTTCTCTGAAGACCTTCTTTCTTGGAATTTTTATGCCTGAAAGTCAAAACAACCTCTGTTTGATTCTGAAATTGCAGCAATACTTAAAAAAGTTTAACATTTCCAATGTATTTATTTTACTGTGCTTTTCTTTTTTTCCAGGTATTTTTTGGTAGACTTTGAATCTCCACCAACAATTATTTCAGACATGAGAGACCATTTAGGACGTGACATTGATGTAATCAGGTCTACTGTTCTGAAGCATCGCGTGATTAAAACAGAAGAGTGTATGGGCATTGTTGAAGAAAATGATGTTGATAAACTAATTGGGAAGAAAAAATAAATAATAGAAAGCTATAGAGACATTGTAACCACAAATTTGAAACTAATGTAATGTAAGCATCTACATTTTGTGGAAAATAATCTTTTGGCTATTTTCTCTTTATATTCTTATCCATACTTTGAAAATTCAAGTGTGCCTTCACTTCTCCTCAATGTTACATTTGTTTTTGAAGATTGTCCTGCCCTAAAACACTACCGATAAACTTTTATGCACGACTGAATAAAATAGGACTTATTTCCAAGCTAACATGCAGGACTGGTCAGAATCTTTTCACACTTTGTACACTTAACAGTAATATTTTCTGTGGTGTATATACTGTATAATGGTATTTGAAATGAATGTAATAAAGTTATAAAATGAACACACAGAGATTAGTTTATAAAGAATAGTAAAGGGAGAAGAAATTACCATATGAATTATGTACTGTAGCATACTGCTTCTTGGTTTCAGTGCAAGTAAACTTCATTGGGTACTAATCTACCCAAGCTAAGAAAATGATATGGCTGTATTAAAAATAAATTTAAGAGAATTCTTTTTGAAATTTTCAAAGATGTGCAGTTATTCCCCGTTATCTATAAAACTTACTTTACTCTTGAAAGGAGAAAAAAAGTGACTTGCTATGACAACTTTGAACAACTCTGACCTAGGTGATTTTAATATTGGTCTGCATCCATTGTATTCCCTGTTTAACTGAGAACCATTTCTGTTTAACTTAGAACAAGAGGGCTTCCACTGGCCTCTGATGTAGAGAACCACTGAGATCCACAGCAGTGGTACAGCATCAGGTGCTCCAGAGTAATTCACTAGAGTAGGGGTAAACTGGATGATGTCAAACAATAGAGCTGTTCCCCAGAGTATCTCCCACAACATCATGAAGGCCACCATCTTGATGGCCATTTTACTTTCTCTGGGTTGAGAAAGGCAGTGCGAAAGGGATATGCCTGGCACTGAGAGATCTAACATCTCCAAGCTGAGTCATACTCTGGCTTCATGGATCGCCTCTCCCACTTAGAAAGTACACTAAAGGATTTTGCCAGGGCTTGGAGGACTGATGGCCTAACCCGGGGCTTTCCAAATGGTATGTCACAACACATTAGTGTGTCACCTGAAGTGTGTACGTCTGTCACTTCCCCGGGTTGAGAAAGACACCCCCATCTGAGCCTCTCCCGCTGCTGCTGCTGCAGCAGCAGTAGGCCAGGCTCAGATGGAGGAGCTGCCTTTCCTGCTGCTGCCACCCTCACCAGGGTCCTTCCTCGGTGACGGCAACAGAAGCGAGCCAGGATCAGGTAGGGGGGCTGCCTTTCCTGCTGCTGCCCTCACTGGGGCCTTTCCTTGGCAAGGATGTCTTTCCTTGGGCTCTTTCCTTGGTGAGGGTGATGGCAGTGAGCCAGGATCAAGTAGGGGGGCTGCCTTTCCTGCTGCTGCCACCCTCACTGGTGTCGTTCCTTGGCGAGGGCAACAGCAGTGAGTCAGGATTGGGTGGGGGGCGCTGCCGTTTCTGCTGTTTAACCTCTGGTTTGCTAGTAAAACCGAATTACTGTGTAGCAAAATAATGCATGTCCAAAAAGTGTGTCACCAACATGAAAAGTTTGGAAAGCTCTGGCTAACCTGTGAAGGCTCACTCAAAGCCATAGCTGTCTGAAGGTATAGAGCAGTGGTTCTCAACCTGTGGGTCCCCAGCTGTTTGTGGACTTCAGCTCCCAGAAGCCCTGAGCATTGACCATAGTGGCTGGGGCTTCTGGGAGCTGAAGTCCACAAACATCTGGGGACCCACAGGTTGAGAACCACTGGTATAGAGAGAGTCTCTGAGAGTGTGTGCTACAAACTTCTTTTTCGCCATTAGCCTCAAAGGCGCTACAAGATACCTGTGTCTGTTCTAGATTAGAAGTGGGGAAAGTGCAGCCTGAGGGACATAGGTGTTCTAAACCCCCAACCCAGTGACTCCAGAACTTACCAAAATATGTCAAAAATTGGCTGGAAAACAACAACCAAACCCAGAAGTGCAAAAGTGTCTTTTGGTCACTTGGAGTCATACTTTCAACCAATTTGTTGTTCAGGCCACTGTGGAGGTATGGGGGAAAGATGGTCCCTGCTACGTTGCCCGTCCCTGTTCTAGCTTAAATATGTACTTTGGACATTTACCAGGCCTTACAGTATTTGAGCCTGAAAGGTTATGTTCATATCTGCTGATTCTTTTCTAACAAGAATCAATAGAGGGATATTCTATTGATTTAAGCAAGAGCAGGAATGTTGTGAAAACATAGCCATGCTGTCCTTAAGGTAAAAGCAGGCCACCATGCTAAAAAAAGCCAGAGGAAAACCAAAGGCATTACTGTCTGTCCCTCTTCCAGTGTCAGCTAGAGAGAAACTGCAGCCACAAAGATGATGGATTCCAAATACTAAGCAGGCGTCCTGACCACTGAACTTACCAGCTGCAGCAAAGATTTGTATTGTACTAATATTTTGTAATGGCTAAATACATGCCTAGATATTTCTTTCGTCTCAGCCAGAAACTTGTGTATGAATTGTCCACTGGTTGAGCAACATCATTCACACTGATACAGATTCACATTTTCCAATCACCCAATACACACTTTGTGTTTTTGTTCCAGATATAAATTTAATACTCCCTGCAGCCCAGGCCAGTAATTAGCTATTTTAAACTATAAGAATGTAACCGCTCTTAAAGCTCCCTCCCCATGAAGTTTGCTTGGAGTATATACACCAACTTAGACGAAAAGTGTTCTTGGTTAAATTATATTTTAGTAAGCTGAGAGAGTGGGCATAAAATTTCACCAGAGGAGCTTCATATATGATAATGTACAAGCAAACATCTTTATGTGAATGGTTTTAGTTTCATTGGTTAGGGTTTTCTCCTATTTGCTTGTATCAGTAACATTGTTCACATCCAAAAGCACTAGACATTGAAAGAGCTGGAATTTCTCAGATATATAGTTATGTCAGCTTCACAAAACATTCATGTGTTTGGAAATGTCCTTCAAATAAAGGGGGTGGAGTGGGATACAAAAATTTTCCCCCCTTACAGGAAGTAAACAGTAAGGCCTCTGTTTTAGCGCAAGCTAACAGTACTGGGACCATGTCTTTGTAATTTTTTTGGGAACTAAATATGGCAGTCATCTGGAAATGACAGTAAAATCCCCAAATCCGATGCTGCTTCATTAAGGCAAATGAGAATCTTGCTACAGACTCCAGTGGCAGAAAGTTTACATGCCTACTACCTTTGGCAACAGTTATGACTGCTTTCAAGTAAGTATCCGTTTTGTATATTTGAATCCTGCAGTTTTTGCCTGTTCTATGTAGCAGGATTGCTCCAGCTTTGTTAGGTTTTATGGGGACCATTGATGAACAGCAACTTTCATGTTTTAGCACCACCTTTCAGTTGCATTGGGTTTAGGCTTCGACTAGGCTCTACTAAGACATTCAAATTCTTAATTTTAAACCACTCCTGTGCTACTTTGCCTGTGTGTTCAGGCAGAGGTGTAACACTTCCAGAAATGTTGAAGCCATGGGAAGAAAAAACAACTTTCACTTTTTTTTTTTTTTTGGTAGAGGAGATTAAATTTGGGGAGAAAATAAAAAGCAAATATTAATCCTTAACAGATTAAAATTCACTTTTTTAAATGTGGAAACATAAAATATGTTACAAATAACTAGGCTGAGTGTAAAATATTCATGTTCAATGTATTAGAACAGTAGAATTATTTTTTTTCTTACAAATTGAACCGCATTTCCTGAATTTCAAGGAACACTTGAACTATAAAGCCAGTGAATTTTGGACATGCACTTTCATTTTGCTACTTTATGATCAAGCAGAAAACAAAACAAAGCACCAGCAACAAAAGGAGAAAGCATCAACACTAATAAAAGACAGAAAATTTTTTGCAGAAAAAGAAAATTATTTTGGCTTCTCTAGTCCTTTGTGGTGTCAAGCAGACATAAAGCATTCCCATAAAAGGAACTAAAGCAATTAAAGCAACTTTGTATTTGTTTCCTTTCTTCTTGCCTTCAATCCTGATCAATTTCTCATTCGCCGCTGAGGAATAACATCTCTACAACATGCTGCTGCTAGCACTACCGTGTTTCTCCATGGAGGCAATGAGCACTGTTGACTGTGTGCAAGATAGTAGATTGTAGAAAGGCCCAAAAGATCAGTTTTAGTCTCATTAGATCAGAGAAATTTTCCTCACATGTTTGCTGTCTTTTGTGTGCCTTTTTACAAACTTCAAATGGGCTGCCGTGCAGGTTTGTTTCTCAAATGGCTTTCTTCTCAGCACTTACCCATAAGCCTGGCTTTGTGTGGTGTCCTGGTGATAGTTGACCCACGGATGGCTTCTTAGCTGCAGATCTCTTCATCACCTTCAGAATTACCATTGGCCTCTTGCTAGATTTTCTGACTAATGTGTTCTTCACTAGGTCACTAAATTGTGGGTTCTCTGAATTCTTTAGGCAGAGTCACGGTTGAGCTGTAATCTTTTTCATTTTGTAATAATGAATTTAACAGTGGTCTAGGGAAGTTCAGTGTTTAGGATATTTTTTGATTGGTGCTTCTACTCAACTTGTTTAGATAGCTCCTTGGTGATCTTGATGCTATTTGTTTGGATACATTGTCCAACAAGCTCTGGGGCCTTCCAAAGACAGGTGTACAGTAATTAATCTAAGATCATGTGGCACTGGAATTGCACGTAGGTGGACTCCATTCAATGACTTCTATGACTTCTGCATGTCATAGCCAGGTGGGGGGATTATGCAGCCAACAAATGCCAATTCATTTTTGCTTACTTAAAGTTTGTGCCATAATAGAACTATTTTGCACCTTCTCGATGTTCTATATCTTATATACATCAAGTGATAACAATGCCACTTAAATCCGTTTTAGTTCCAGATTGTAAAACAATAAAATGTGAAAAAGTCAAAGTAGGGTGAATACTGTTGCAAGGCACTGCAGCATTAGGCTAGCTTTTTGTAGGCCGGTTAGCTTTTGTGGTTGTTGCTATTTTTCTGTTCTACTTGCAAAAGTCCTTAGAGTGACATAAAGATTTTTAAAAAAGCAAAATCCAATATTCTCAAACAAACATAAACTGAAGTCAGAACTTCTTTTAAAACCAAGAACAAAACCAGCACAGTGAAACGACAGGCTAAACATTTCTAAAGGCCTTTAGGAACAAGTAGGTTTTTCAGTATTTTTCTAAATACGTATGTATACATACAACATAGCATTCTACGTCCTCCAACTCCTGTGGTAACAAGATGTGGATCTCTTCCAATTCTTTGGTTTTCATTGAAAATATTTCCAACACTGTTTACCTCTTTGGATTATATGCAATTACGATGTCTGAGAAATGAAAATATTTTAACTGACAACACACTAAACGTAGAAACTTTTAAATTATCCCTTGACTGTTCTGATTAACTATCCCAGTGTCTTCAGGAATATGCAGAAAAGTTAGAAATCCACTATACAATGATAGTGGAATGAAAACAGATGACATTGAATATATTTCAAAACATTTCCATGGCTGTTTTAAGAAAGTTCAGCAGGTGGTTTTCAAAGAGAGGAAACATATATGATTGTGCAGACTGTCCCTCTCAACAAGCATCAATGACAGGTTTTTCCAAGAACCGCAGTAAGCATTAAGCCACAAATCTATCAGTCCTTACACTAGAGTGTATTTCTTTAATAAATTTTTGCCCTGTATGATGATTGTCTTCAGAGGAGAGTGCTTACTCTGTTCACTAAAACTCATAACCTAGTGGAAGACCAAATACTTTATGTGTAGAAGATACTGAATTTATTCTTTTCCTGTCATGCCTCACTATTGGCTGGGTTTAGTTCTAATGAGAACTGGATTCACCAACATGAAGAACATAGTTTCCCCAGCCTTTTCATATTGGGTACAATGGCAAGTGGAATGGAAAAGAGGACGGGCTAAGACCCTGAAGATGCACCAACAGACTGGGATGGGATAATTATAAGTGCAAGAAAGTTTCTCAAGACGTATTGCAAAGGTCGAGGTCTAGCCATTTTGCTGCCAAATGCAGAACAGCAAATGATGCTGTCCAGTCATTCAGGTAGAGTGACAGTGTCCTGCATGCACATGAAGTGGTGGAAGAAATAATGCACTCTAATCAGCATAGGTGTCAAAAGCTGGCCAAATGAATTCCCATTTGCCCTTGTTTTGCTCTACAAATAGCATGATGATGTGGTATAGTGGTCTTAGTGTTGGACTTTGACTCTGGAGAACAGGGTTTGAATCCTTGCTCAGTCACAGAAATCCACTGTGTGACCTTGGTCAAGTTCCTCTCAGCCTCAGAGGAAGGCAAAGGCAAACCCCACTCTGAACCGATCTTGCCAGGAAAGCCCCATGACAGGGTCACTTAGGGTCACCGTAAATTGGAAATGACTTGAAGGCACACAAGAAGAAGAAGAAGAAGAAGAAGAAGAAGAAGAAGAAGAAGAAGAAGAAGAAGCCATCCAAATCAAGATACATAATGCCCAAAATGAATCTAGTCATTTTGGCACTTGAGCCAGAAAATCTCACATTCCTGCCAGTAATAATTAATAGTTTGTTGCCCTGTTGTAATATCCAAAATAGACTGCATGGGACACTTGCTTCACTGTGCTTAATGGTACGATTAGCCTTGACTATAGAGAGTGAGAGATCTGATTTTAATCTGGAATTTTTATCTTGCTCCCATCGGAACCATCAGATGAATTGGGATGGAGATGCAAAAGGAAAAAGGATTGGTTACAAGCCTGAAAAACACAAAAAAAATTCCTTCTGATATTAATGCTGAGAAGCACAATAAAAATAATGCATTCGCTTTTAATTGATTTATTGATTAATTAATTAATCTCATCCTGTTAGTGACATACATAGGTCTAAGTCCATGTATGTCTTGTTCATGGTCATTGCAGACAGAGAAATTCCCTGTCTCCCTTGATTCTCACCTTCTCAAAACTCACAATTCTCCATAAGTGCCCCCATGGCCATTTCATGGCTGGTGGAAAGCAGGGGGCATTGGAGAAACAACTGGCTATATCTTTAAATAGTTACAATATGACAAGGGCATTTTCTAGGGTCTCCCAGCAGGGATCTGCCAATGGCTATCATGCCTTAGTTTGAGAAGCCCTCCCCAGAAAAATAGCAGCAGCAGCAGCAAGAGGAGGAGGGTGGGCTCCAGTGGAAAGATCTGATGGGAGACATGACATTCCTATAGCTAGATGCAGAATGAGGTCTTCTGGGATCTCCCAACAATCTCTCATAGATGCAAAAGGATGACATCACTATTGTAGATCCGACTAGGTTTGGCTATAGGATATAGGTAGACATTTTATGTGGTGTTCCCCCACTCTCCACCATTCATGAAATGGCCAGGAAAGAGGGCACAGGAGGAAAGTGAATCCCATGGGAAAGGAGAGATGCAGTGTAGTACTGTTAGGTCAGAACTATACACTCCATTTCCCAGTGCAGGATCTCTGCCTCTATGTAAGCAGAAAGGCAGCTTCCTGGGCTAATGGACACATCCCTTTCACCTATCACTGCTTTCACATGTTGCTGGACAGCAACTCATATTATCCCTAACCATTGGCCATGCAGCTGGAGGTGATGGAAGTTTAGAGTCCAGCAGCATTGGGAGGAACACAAGTTTCTGCCCTTGGCCTATTATTTCCTTCAAAGCTTTAATGAAAAGCATTTTGAGTCTGCATAAAAGAGTTTGTACTGCTGAGTACTGGGAGTGCAGGGAAGCATAAATATACGTTTACACAGAGTGGAACACTGCAAGTTCCTGGTGAACATGAGACAATGCCCAGCAAGTTCAGAGTTTAAACACAAGAAATGAGGGCATGTCAGCATTCTCAACATAAATCAAAGCAAAAACTGTTTGATCGTTTGACCTGTTAACTATTAACTAACATGAACTATTTCAGATTACAAAAGCTACTGGGTAAGCACAAACTATTATCTTTAGTAATTCCTTAAATGTTCTGTGAATATCATTCCACCCTGCATTAATGAAAAGTTACATCAGAAAATTGGCTGGACAAATGAAAACTTAATAGCAGATGGGTGGGTGGAAGGGAATACATCAAGGCTTGCATTTTTGATCTTGGTTGAACCTATCTTAGCCATGTTCAGAAGGCAGGCCCCTTGCCAAATGACTACTATTGCTTAGCCTCAGGATGGGAAAGGCTTCGTTCTCAAGACACTTCAGGGCAAAGGTTAGAGCAGATGGGCGCTTGTTTGTTTGTAGGGAAGAGGCTGAAAGAACACAGTAGGATTTAAGAATCAGGAGCTCAGTCCAGAGGTTTTCATTAGAAGCCACAGGTCTTCATTCTAACAAAGCTGTAGGTGCTTTAATTGGCCTTCTCACAAATGATGTCTTTCAAACATCTCAAACATCACGTGTGAATAAGACAGATATGTGTTTGGATATAGGTTTGGGAAAGAAAAAAGAAAGAAACAACAACAAGCAGTAGCTCATCTCTTTCTCCAACTTACACTGAAGGCATGGCAAATTCACTGTCAGGCAAGTGTCCCTGAAGAAAGGATTCGAGAGTTAAATTTGATTTAGTTTCTGTTCTAGATAACTATAGTCCTTAAGATCAGCTTTTCTACATGGGTTTAAACAATGGTTGGCATCCTGTTAGTGACTTCCAATAGCATAAGTTAAACTTACACTACGATAGGTCCCTTTTTTTTCCCCGAGGGGAGGGTCATTGCAAAAGTCAGAATTCTCGACCTTGCACAATGACCAAAATCTGCACAGTATTCACTTTTTAGCTGCTGGAGCCCCTTCTCCATGGCCATTTAGTGACCAGTGAAAAATGGATGGCATCAGAAAAACATCTAGCCATTTCTCTATAGCCAGCCACAGAATGTACACATCATTCAGCAGGACTTCCAGGGGTCCTCCAAAGGTCTCAGTGAATGATGTCATCATCTTATGTCTGACTATAGGGACATAGCCAGACACCTCTCCAATGTCTCCTGCTCTCCACCATCCACTAAAGAGTATTCAGCAGAAAAATGGTGAGTCCTAAGAGATTTTGGTCATTATATAAAGTCAGTAAAGAATTTCAATAATAATAATACTAATACAGCTTACACCATTGTAAGTTACTAATAGGTGCCAGTCATAATTTCCATCTTACATTGCTGTGTAGTGTAGGGTGATTGATGTCCAACAAACAGTGGTGGCTTGTGGCTTCAATGTCAGTGGGGTAGTGGGTTTTAGTTGAAATTTTAGATGACTATCCAAGGTCCTGAACCTATTTGGGGGATAGGATTCAGAACGCTGGATAGCTCCTTTAAAGCTCAAACAAAATGCTAAATGCTAGAATGGATTCACCACCCCAATGATATGGGACCCACTAGCTGCCACTTACATATTTTGGCAAGCAAGCAGATATATCTGCAACACCAGAGAAAAACTTGTATACTCTCTGAGAATACCAGTGAGAATTGTGGGTGGGTATGGTTTAAGTGTGCGGTGTAGTGAAGTATAAAATTATGTGCCTGATCCTCAAAGCCATTTCCTGTTGAAGACTTTTCTAATCATGAAACAGATTATGCTTCCCCCCCCCACAGAACCCAAATATTTACTTCATTCAGTTAATAGCTGATTACTGAATAAGATATCACAATGCACAATGGAATTATATGTGCAAGTTTGGTTCTGATTAAAAATGCAGGGTGGCCTAGTTTGGTGAAGCTACTATGTCTGCCAGTGAAATGGCATAATGATTCTTTTTTTTTTTTAAGTTAGAGTGGAGTATGACCCTAGAGACCACGGTTTGATTCCCCACTTGACTGTGGAAACCCACTAGGTCAGTGGTTCTCAACCTGTGGGTCCCCAGATGTTTGTGGACTTCAGCTCCTAGAAGCCCTGAGCATTGACCATAGTGGCTGGGGCTTCTGGGAGCTGAAGTCCATGAACATCTGGGGACCCACAGGTTGAGAACCACTGCACTAGGTGACCCTGGATACATCACACACTCTCAGCCCCAGAAAACCCTGTGATAGGGTCATCTTAGGATCACCATAAGCCAGAAATGACTTGAAGGCACACAACAACAACGAGAGTGAAATGTAGATAGAGGTTAGCTTCAAAATATACTGATCAGCTTCAAAAAAATTTTTTGTGGGTGTGAAAAGTTCTTTCTTCTCATAGTATAACATCAAGTGCTTCATTTTATATTCTTCTAAGCTTCTGCAGAAACCATCATACCATTACATCATTACAGACCACAGGAAGCTTCTTTTGGGGATGGCTGTCTGTGTGTCTGTTTTCTTGCCTTCATTAGCAAAGTTCCTGTAGTGTATGAAAACGATGTATCCTTAAGCAATTTTTCCCTCACTCAAAAGCAAGAACAAGAATACAGCCGCCACAAATTTAACGTGAACCACACTCAGCTCCTTTTGTTTACTTTCCTCTTCTTTTTTGTTCTCTTTTATAATTTATTATTGTTAGCCAAGTGTTTGCAATTCTTGGAAAGTTTGGTAAACAGCAGACCATAAACTGAATATTTGGAAGTACACATTTCTTAGTGGAACAGGTAATATACTTTTTTGGGTCTTGTATACATTCATATAGACCAGTGGTTCTCAACCTGTGGGTCCCCAGATGTTCATGGACTTCAGCTCCCAGAAGTCCTGAGCATTGACCATAGTGGCTGGGGCTTCTGGGAGCTGAACTCCATGAACATCTGGGGACCCACAGGTTGAGAACCACTGATATAGACAATATGGTCAGGAGAACAGATGTGAAACTAGTATTGATGGTATCTCTGGCTTGGAGTGGCCATCTGCAACCATTCAAATGTATTTGGGCTTTGGACTTCAATTTCCATAGTCCCTCACCATTGGCTAGTATGCTGACTAGGGATCATGGGACTTATAAGCCAAAAAGTAAAAAGAAATTAAAAAGAAATAAAAATGGTCAGCTACAGTTCTTACCTCTGCTCTAGGTAATTTCTAGGCCTTTCATTTATAATGCTAATGAAAGTATCCAGCTTCATTAGAGTTCAGATCTCCTATCCTGCCCAAGTACTATTTCATCAAATGCAAGCTTTGCTTGGGTTCAAAACCATATCTACCTCTGGAGCCAGCAAGGCTCACCAGGCAGCTGGATTACACAGAAGTAGGACTCATACTGCCCCAGAGTTTAAATAGCTTGTACCTTTGGTGCCCAACAAGAATCAACATCTGTCACTTCATGGCTCTCACTTGTGAGGAGCCTAGTTTCTGCCAGTCATTGGCTTAGTAATTCATTGTCATCCAATGACTCAATATGGTACTGCAAAACTACAGATAGTTTAATGTATCCTTTTTAAAAAACACACACCAAATAATCCTAAGTAATCTAAAATGCACATACTCAGGGTCCTCTTAGTATTCATAATAAGTTTAAGATATATAGGGATTACAGTTTTAGAATTATGGTGGTGATCAAATTTTAGAGGATCGAGGCGTTTCCAAAATCAAGGCCTCTTTTTAAAATGACAGAGAATATTCCACACTAGTTACAACACTTTGATACTGCTTTAATTGCCATGGCTACATGCTATGGAAACCTGAGCTTGGTAGTTTTGTGAGGTATGTATGTATGTATGTATAAATAAGTATTCCTCTGCTACAGAGACCCCTGAATTCAAGGGAGTGTACTAGAGAATGCCAAGTATCTCACTAAACTACAAATTCCAGAATTCCATAGGAACTATTCATCGCAAATTGTATCAAAGTACTATAACAGTGCAGAGTAGTTACACTCTGAATCTTTTTCTGGGTGGTGTTTGCATGACGAGGGCCATTTCTGCAGAACACTTTTATAACGTGATTATTTCACTTTCAACATCCTATGGAATCCTGGGGTTTGCAGTTTAGGGAGTGGAATAATTGCGCTATAAGAGTGCCGTGCGGAAATGGCTCAGGGCCGATCTTATCACTGGGTAGAACAAGTCAATTGCCTCAAACAACCAATGCTGGCGGGTGGCAGCAAATATGGGAGGAGAAAGCTGTGTGTCAAGCATACTACCTTGAGCCCTTTAGGCTATCATGGAGCAGAGGAGGATCATATTCCATTGCCAGTTTGGAAGAAAGATTCCATTGCCAGTCCAGAAAGGTTTTGATGGTGGGAGAGAGGTGCCATCTTGTCTTTTGCCTCACACAGCAAATTATTGGATTTAATCCCAGCAGCAAAGCATGGCTACAAACTGCACGGCTGTTTGCTTAGCTGTGAAGATTACAGCTTAAATCAGGAGGGGATTACTCCCATATGCTGTCCTCCTCTTCACAAATGTGGTTCTCCACGCCACTGAACAGGCATTTGACAGGCAAGGGAAGCATGTCATTCCAGGCCAAGAAGACACACAAAGAGAATAATTCTCCAACCACCACCATAACCACTCTGCTGTCCTCCCTACTTAAATTCTGCCCTTGTTCTCTGCACCCAAATGAGGAGCACTGGCAAAAACTGAGAAGTAAGTGAGATGGCTATTTGAAATGGGGGTGGGGGAAACTGTGAAATGACAGAGCTTGTAATTTAGTGGCAGCCTCTTAGCGTTTTGTGTATGTATGTGCTTTCAGGTCATCCATTGACTTCTGGCAACCCTATGAATTTCATAGGATCTTCTTAGGCAAGGAATACTAAGAGGTGGTTTTGCTGGCTCCTTCCTCTGAAATACAGCATACAGTGCTTAGCACTCCTTGGTGCTCTCCCATCCAAGTACTAACCTGTTTAGCTTCCAAGATCAGATGGTGCTGAGGGGTTGGTAATCTGAGCACTGCTCCCGAAGACAGTTGGTATCTTTCTGTATCCTATGACATTCTGATCCTACTTCCGCATCTAAGTCACTGTGTTTAAATACATGTGATAGTAATTTTGTACTCCATCAGTGTATCTTAAGAAGTTCATGCTGAAATAAGTCCCTTAACCTCAAAGGCACTGCTAGAGTCAACTCCTCAATTTTCCTTTTTTTCGCCCTTCAGGCAGTTAGCAGTTGGTTGGTCACCAAGAGGCTTATGCATTGTTCTGCAGAAGAATCTTGAAATAAATTTGTTCCTCTAACCTGTTTTTGGACCTTAGAACATTACAGCCTGTTTGTGGGCAGGCATGTTGGGAGCAAGAAGGAAGTCTCTGTGTTGGAGAGTGATGGCCTTTTCACACTACACAGTTATAGTACTGTGATTCCACTTTAATTGCCCAGGTTCCATCCTATAAAATCCTGAGATTTACGATTTAACACTACAGATCTCTGGCTGAGAATTCTAAATATCCCTCCTTAAACTACAACTCCAAGAATTCCATAAGATAAAACCATGGTTGTCAAAGTGGAATCATAGTGTTATACTTGTATAGTATGAAAGAGTCCCCATGGGTAAAGAGTGTCTTTCCCCAGCCAGGTCTTTGTAATTGTATTCGGGCTGCCAGGTAAAATAAGGGACAGGGTTCCTGTAGCTTTAGGAGCTGTGCAGAAGAGAGAATTTCAGCATGTGTTGCTTGTTATACAAGCAGCACTTGCTGAAATTCCCTCTTCTGCTTAACTGTTAAAGGTATAAGAGCACTGTGCAACCTTTATTTATATTGGTGTGTGAGAGGGTAAGAGTGTGTAAGAGGAGGCTTCTCTTGATCACGTCCATGCTTGCATTCAGCCACACCCATTGCTTAGTGCGACATGGCTGTAAAAAAAATGGCCGTCTTTACCCTTGACCTTGAATCCCCATTGAATGTCTACAATTAGTAGAGAGGAAGCTTAAGCCACATAGACACATAAGTGGGGGAAAAAGTTATATAAGAAATTGATTTCTTCACATTAGAGGAAATGTCAGGGAACCAAAACAAGTATGTTTAGGGCAAACAACAAAGAAAAGAGAAGAAGCAGATGACAAAAGGAATAGTCTGAAGACTTGTGACAACTGGTGTGGAAAACCTGAAAGAGAGAAAAAAGTATTGGTGGTAATGTGTGCATGCAAGAGTGCAATCAGTGATGCAATCAGTGATGATGGAAAGATTGGAAGCATTAATGTTTGGACTACAACTCCCAGAATCCCCAGCAGCACAACTGCATGGGGAGAGGAGACCAAGGGCTGCTTGCAGATCTGGAGAACAGTGCTCCCAAAGATCCTCTCAGAAATTAGTTGTGGCTTCAAACAAAAAGGAGACTAAAAGAAAAAGAAACATTTAGAAGGAGAACTGTCTGGAGACCATGAAGAACAGACTGAAGTCAAGGCTGTAGCAATAACTCTCTGATCCTAAACTTATTACATAGTGGCAAGCTTTGCTATTACCAATGAAAAATGTTTCCATGTTGTGTATGTGGGCTGGAGTGTATAACAGAAAGCCTGAGTGGGAGTATGGTAGTGTCTAGAAGACTTGTCTTCTTAAGGAGATGAATGGGCTGATGGACATCACGTGCAGATGTTTGGACATTTTGCCATTTTTCTTTTTCTAAATAAGAACAGCCATCCATCAAATTCTTGGTTTTGAATCCATCTGTTTTTCCTCCCCCCTAGTTTGGTTCTCACAGCTGCAAATTCCAGTTTTATCTTTTTAATGTGCTATATATATCTACTGTGGGATTCTTTCCTGAGCTGACAGTTTCAGATTTTATATTTGAAACAGTATATTTTTATTTTCTTCCAAAATAAGAGGAACAAAACAATTTTGCCCCCAAAGAAGGCAAAATGTTGAGCCCTAAAAATCTAAAAATCTCTTTTATTTGATCACATATGCCCCCACATCAAAATAATTTACTCTATTGAAAGTGGATATATGTGTAGAAATAAATTTTATCAAACAACAGAATGCATATATATAAAAGGGGGAAGCCGTAACTCCACAGGTCCTATTATTATTTTTTAATTGCATAACTCTAATTCTAAACAGCATAGCTGTAATTCTAAACAGCTGAATAATGTTGCTGCACCTGTGATGTTGTGAGTCTGCACTACATTGTGTATTACCATAATAACTTTGAATGACCTGATTTTGCAGTGACTGATAGTAAGGATTGATAACTGTAGCACTGCCAATGTTTCTTTAAAATTATGGTTCAAAGCTTCCCTAGCCAGCAAAGCCAATATGGGAGAGTCAGGGGAACTGAAGTCCAGCAACATCTGGAGGGCCTCATGTCTTGCATCCCTGTTTGAGAGAGAGTGGTTGTTAAGATGGTGTGTAAACTATCCTTCCTTTTGGGTACCTTTCTGAAAATGGTCAGAATTCTACATGCACTACTTAGTTACATAATTACCTTAGTTGTGTAGCTAAGTTGGATCCCTCTGTCTGACCCCCTTCCCAGTGTTGTCTTATTGGGCATCAGCCACTGCTAGCGATGAGGGTCTACTCTCTTGTCAATCAGGATGCAGCAGACTGATGTTTCCATCCTCTCCTGTGATTAATCTCTGGTGTGACAGTCAGAGACAGAATAGCTGTCACAGTTCCTCTTTGCACTAGAGATTGTTCACAGGAGAGAGACGAAAATGCCAGTCTGCTGAGTCCCAATCAACAAATCAGATCTTCACTGGCTGATTTCAGGCAGGACTGGGGGAATTTTACAATCCCTATATATTCATTGCACTAGCATTTCTCCACATTTTTGCCCTGGAGGAACCATCAAAATAATTTTCAGGTCCCAAGAAATCCCTGCATACAAATTATTGACTGGAATCCTCTGGAGGAGACACATACGGTATGTGTAAGCACAATAGTTAAGGTGCTACATGGTGAATCTTGTCCCCATCATCTCCAGTCTCTGCTTACCGGGAAGCAGCCATAATGATTGCTGGAGGTTTGTTCCCCTGTTGATCAGGAAACAGCTAACTGATGGACCTCCCTTTTCCATGAGTGATCTGCAGTGCAAGAGGCAGCAGCAGGACCCCTGTCGCAACTTCCTTTTGTGCTGGAGATCACTTGTGTGGGTGGGTTGGGGGGCTGTCAGCCAGCTGCTTCCTGATTGACAGGGGAAGAGACCCTCATCAATCACAGTGACTGCTGCCCAATAAGTGGGGATGGGGGACTTGTGAATACATAACAATTTAATGTGAATATATAACAGTCACAGATGCCCAAGTGTAGGTTATGCATTTGTAACTGCCATAAAGGATAGTGGCCATTATATCTATAGCTCAAAAATGTATCTTTCAATCAGGGTCTCTCGTGTAAGTCCAAGTGAGCTCTTGTAGAACCCTGGAATTCCAGAAACCCTGGTTGAGAAACCCTGTCCAATGCTATTGAATATGTAAGCATCATGAATACAAATCAGTTATTTGCTTATGAATTATCCTTATTATTACATCATTTATTTAGACAGCACCATCAATGTGCATGAAGCTTTACAAGTAAAACAACAAGAAAAAATAGCCAGCCCTGCCAGAGGTGTACAATCTAAATACATATACACACATGTGAGAAGGACGGAGTAATGCAAATATGAAACTATACAATTCAACTGCAAAACAAGTTATCCAGATAGAATACAAACCCCCACATTGCAATAGAAAATAAAGTATACTGACAGATATAATCAAAATATACAAGATGATAAAATAATATTAAAGTAAAACTTCAAATCCTTTGTAAAATGAAAGTTTTCTGTAAAACAAGCGAAGAAGCAGTCTACAAACATTCAGGGAGACAGTTTCAGGAATATAGATCAGTAAGTGACTTCAGCCAATGACTTCTGAATTTAAAAATGCATCTTATTCTAGACCAGTGGTCATTGTTTTTATATGCCTTCAAGTCAATACCAACGTAGGGTGACCCCATCCTAGGGTTTTCTTGGTAAGATTTTATTATTCACAGGAGGTTTGTCATTGCTTGACTTCCCCAAGATCAGCCAGCAGGTCTCCTTGGCTGAACCTTGGTCTCCCAGGGTCTTAGTCCAGCGTTCAAACCACAACATCATGCTCGTTCTCACAAGACAGATAGGAATATTTCACAACCCCAAAATACAAGAGTGCATCCTTAGTATAGCTTGTAATAGCACTAACTAAACTCACTATAAATGAAATAAGTCCTTTGCTGGAGGGCCCTTATAAATTATTTGCATTTGGGCCAAACTCCTTGAGCGGAGTGGTTCGTGACCTATTGTGCTTACGTTCTTTTGACAAATTACAAGGCTGCACACACACCCAGACTTCTATTCACGTACAAGCTTTCATGTAAAATAAAAATGGCATTTGGCTGACTGATGAGAAAAACAATAACAGAGTCTTAGAGTAAGAGTGCAAGCAGTGGGAAAGGCCAGCCTCTATTTATATTTCTTTCTATGGCTAAAACATTTTAGCTTTGCAAGTGGAAAAAGTGGGAGTATAGTTGATATGTTGGGCTAAGGTCCATTTATTTTTCTTCTTCTTGTCATCTCCACCTTATAAGAACATAAGAAAGAACAATGGCTTGTTTAAACTAGCATCTTGTTTGGAAGCCCACAAACAATAAATAAAGGCAAAAGCCCTTTGTAGCTGATTTTCTTCCACAATTTGTATTTAGCTACAGGCTGCCTCCGGTTCTGGAAGTACCACTACACCAATGGTCACTTGTAAGCCCATCCACCATGAAGTTATATAATTCCATTCTAAATCTGTGGCCATTTCTATATTGTATAATAGTTAATTCCATAGCTTAGCTGAATGTATTTACAGTACAGTTCTCCTTCTACATTTGTGGATTTGACCTTCGTGAATTTGATTATTCACAAGGCACATGCTTGCCTTCCCCTCCCCCATTTTCCTCCTCCCATCCCTTACAATGCTCACTCCAGGCTTGCAAGGCTTGTGTTTAAAAAGGATTCCCCCCCCCTTTTGGGTAAGCAAAGCCTCCTCCCACTGCTGAAGATGTGGCCTTTCTGCCATGTCATTGACATTCTGCTGTGCATTGGCTGCTGATTGGTCAGGTGATCCTTTCTTAAGATGGCTGCTGGAAGTAATTAGAACTTCAAAACTCTCCTTTTCTCTGTGTGAGGGGAAAGTACCTGTAAGCCTTTTAGGTTGTCTTTTTTTCTCCCTCCCACCCCCCCAAGCTAGGAGCAAGAGGCAAAGGAATGGGAAGGAGGAAGCTCCAGAGGCGAATGAGAGGGGAATTGCATGGGGGAAGTTATTTGTGTTTTTTCCCTTTTTGTGAGGGTTCTGTGCCCTTAACTCTCACAGATGTGGAAGGGCTATTGTATGTTTACAGCCACTTTAAAAGTCATGGCTCCATTCCATGGAATCCTGGGATTTTAAGTCTGGTGAAGCACTTGGAATTCTCTGCCACAAAGTAATAGTCTATTTCCCTGCATTACAGCACTATCGTTAGCAGTTCGCAATAGCAGTTACATTTCTATACTGCTTATCAGTGCAAAGCACTTCCTAAGCAGTTTACCATGTTTTTAGCTAATTGCCCCCAATAAGCTGGGTACTCATTTTACCAACCTATGGAATGATGGAAGGCTGAGTCAACCCAGAGCCCTGCAGGATCGAACTCACAACATTGTGGCTGCAGTACTGGCATTTAACCACTGTGCCACCAGGGCTCCCAGTAGAGAAATCTAAATAATTCATCAAACTGAAACTATAAGACCCAAGATTCCACAGGATGAAGTTCAAGTAGCACTAGACTGCTGTAACTATATAGTGTAGATCAGTGTTATTCAAAGTCATAGTCCCGGATTGGTGCTATTCCCTGAGCCATTGTCTGCTGGTCTCTAATGAACTTCCAAGAAGCAAGCAAACAATTGTTGCCAACAGGCACAAAAATGC
Source organism: Iguana delicatissima (assembly GCA_948472985.1). NCBI lineage: Eukaryota > Metazoa > Chordata > Lepidosauria > Squamata > Iguanidae > Iguana > Iguana delicatissima. The sequence goes on along the minus strand of CAOKZL010001124.1, from coordinate 466,379 downwards.
TGCCAATCCCTGGTGCACTGTAAAAAAAAAAAAAAAAAATTAAATTAAATTTAAAAAATGCTGGTCCCTCAGATCAGATAACCTGAGAACTGCTGGTGTAGATGATACCCTCTATATACTGTGTGAAGCACTTCCTTTTGTATGACCTGAATCGCCTACCATTCAGCTTCATTGGATGGCTTCATTTGTCACTCAGGCAAAACATCTCACCAGCTGAGGCTTCCATCCTGCTCAGAGAGCTTCCTTTTGTGGTATTTTGTGGGGATAAACAATCTATGAATGTGTAACATACAAAGTAGTTTAAGTGTGTGGCTTTAATCAATAGGTTTCACTCTCCTGCTGTATGTGATAAGGGAGAAGGTAGAATTATGCCTTCTGAGGTAGACACAAGGTTCTCAACCTTGTGTTCAGCTTTTAAGGCCAATTAAAGTGGAAAGAAGGAGAATGGGGGGGGGGTAGTGGGAAGAAGACTTAATATTTTCTTGTCCTCCACTTTACCCTATAAATACTTCTGTAGATTACTTGTAACGTCATTTCGCCCTCAGCAGACAAGAAATAATCCTAACATAGAGAGAAAAAAATTGTAAATCGAATTTGTGGAGAAGAATTAATGTGCACACACTACAAAATAGTAGAAATTTTGTTTCTTTGCTTTTTTTAAATATTACTTTTATTATGCAAAAGCATATAAAGAAAGAAAAAAAACTCAAACCCCATGCCACTCTTTAAAAACACAGACACATACCTGCAATAAAGACAGAAAAACAATAGTGGAATACAGGGAACTCTACACATAAATTCAATGAATGACATCCAAATATCCAAAAAGATATCTCCACACAAAATTGGCATTTGCATGCCACATAGTCAAAGATTTAAAGACCTGTAAGGTGCTCAATCCACTGAATAATGGAAGGTGATTGTGTAAAATTGTATCTTCCCACTATTGTAGTATAAATTTCTAACCATGATTAAAGGCACCGAGAATCCATTCCTACTGAACAGTAGTTGAGTTCCAAGAAACAGACAATATATGGACATCTCCAGAATTCAAAGACTGTCCCAGCACAAAGTTAATATAAATAATGACCTCTTCCATAAAAGAAGCAATAACTGAACACAGCCAGATCCTGTTTGAAAAATACATCAGACCAATGACAACACCAGCATTTAGACAACTTATTCAAGGTTTTGCAGAAAAGATGTTGTCGTGACATCCATATTTTTTTTGCTAAATTAGTTGCAACTTAAGATCCATATATTCAGAGAGTCTGGAAGTCAAAGCTGCAGTCCATGAATGAGGCAGAATAAAGCAGTCCAATTCCCAATTCCTTTTGTTCCTGAAATCCTGCCTATCATATTTAACCAAATGCTGAGGCTCTCTAGGCTGCAGGACCATATTTAGATACTCATACTACAGTTTAGATACTACAATATCCACAGTATCCCTATATATAGTATATAGTATCCATAGATACTACAATTCAACAGAAGCTGGCCATTTGTATTCAGCCCTTAGTCTGAGAGGTGAAAAAAGCTCTTCATCACGACCAGTCAATTGATCCAAAATGAAAGTCAACTCTGTTTGTCATCCACTGAGATTCTTCCCAATCTGTTCCCTTTTTCTAACTGGATGGGCATTAGTGCACGAACAGATCAGAATAAGTTTTACTCCCTCTGCAGTATTTGCATTTGGAGAACTCTGAAGTAGAGTGTCAGGACAGTGTTAATTTTATCCATTTTCTCAGACTAAACTAACCATAATTCAAATCAGTTCTAGCTGTAAAAAGAATTTCCCAAATTCATATTTCCTGAACTGACATGTGAACTAGAATATAGCTATTCATAAGCATTTACACTTTTAAGAAGTCTGCAAGGGAGTTATCCAAACAAATAAACTGTTTACAAAAATGTGTATGTTAAGGGAAGGTGAACACAAAAGGAAATATACATGGAGGGGGAAAAAGTCATTTGCAAGCAGGCAGAAAATTATTACAAACATTGTGTACAGTTATGTGTTGTTCTTGTGTGCCTTCAAGTGGTTTCTGACTTATGGTGACCCTAGGGTGATCCGATCACAGTTGTTTTTTTTGGGGGGGCAGTATTTGTTTACAGGAAGCTTGCCATTCCTTTCCTCTGAGGCTGAGAGATTATGACGTATCTGAGTATCTGAGATTATGACGTATCACAGCCAAGCAGAGATTTGAATACTGCTCTCCTGGAGTCCTAACTTAAAACTCAAAGCACTGCACAACACAGGAATGAAAATGCATGTGTTTTTTACTTCAATTTTTTTTTAAAATATGGCAAATTGATGCAGAAATGGCAGGGAACATATTGAGAACTGGAAAAATAGGAAACAGAAAGAATCAGAAACTGACAGATTTCTTAATCTCTAGCACAGGAAATGCTAAGCAATAGCTCTCAACCATTAACTTCCTGTTACAGGTGCCTCCCAGCAAATGTAAGTTTGGCAACATATATCTGTAGATCTTGCCCCCAAAGTGAGGTGGGTATAAGATTCTAACAGAAAGGAAACCTGCTCAGTCCACTGCAAAATCATGTTTAGCTTGCTTGGTATTTTTGAGCAAATGCATTCTATCTAACTTCTGCTTTGAAAGGATGAGTATCTGGTGCCTGAAAAATGTTGACAGCATCAGCCATGTATGGTAACAGCAGTTTCTTATGAACTTAATTTTGTTGCTAATTTGTGGGATGCGGAGCGAGGGGGGAAGATAAATTTAAGAATAGCAGTGTGTCTTCTCATTTGTCTTTGCTTAATTTACTTGTGCTATTTTTCAAAACTGGTCTCACAAGGCCAATAAAAATGGATTCTGCATTCCTTATTTTCCTTCCTCGGATTAAAGTATTTTAGTCACCAAGTGGTAAAAGTCAGTGGAGTTATATTGCCAAAGGCATCTCTTCCCTTCAGTGGTTATCATATCATCATCACCACCACCACTACCTCCACCACTATCATTATCATTGCTTCCATTGCTTCCTCCTTAAGCATGTAATAAATATCTTCCAGGACTCTCCCAAAAGATTTTTCTTGCTTTTGTTGATTTAAAAGTGACATTTGATTCCCTTCCTAGAAAACATCTGTGGACTAAGCTACAGGCTTTGGGGAATGATCCACAATTGTTAAATTGTAGGCCATTTCTGCACTAGCCTGTTATAGCATATAATTCCACTTTCAACATCCTCTGGAATCCTGGGGTTTGCAGTTTCAGGAGGAGCCAGTTGGCCCCTCCCAAAACTGCAAACCCCAGGATTCCAGAGGATGTTGAAAGTGGAATCATCACGCTATAACAGGCTAGTGCGGAAACGGCCGTAATATCAGCCTGTAGTCAGAGACATCCCGTAAAATCAGAGCAGGCTGGAAAGGAAAATTGTCCAGTACAATCCCTGTGACAAAGGAAATCAGGCAAGGGTGCTTATTTGCTCCACTTCTTTTTAATCTTTTAAAAAATGATATTGTAGAGTTTCTGAAGCATGATTATTATTTCCCAGTCAAAGCAGGATAAAATAAGATCTCAGTCCTTTCTGCTGATGATGCCATTCTAATATCTCACACTCATGTAGGATTACATAGTTTGTTAAGGCAATTTAGTCAGTGCCAAAATGAGCAGCTCTGTAAAATTATAGCAAAAACTAAGACATTGATATTTAATAAATCTAAGCAAATTTATAACTGGAATATGGATGGAAATAATTTACAACAAGTCTCTTCCTTTAAGTATCTTGGGGATATATTCCAACAAACAGGGACTTGGTTTCTCAAGTGCTAATGCTTTGCTGGTTGATAAAAGTAAACTATTGAGAATCTTATGGATTTGTTTTAAGGAAAAAAATAAAAAAGTGTGATCCTCAGGGTCCTATGGAAACCCAAATGCAGCTACAGCCCCACTGTAGTTGCCCACCCTATTTATTTATTTATTTGTTTGTTTGCTTGTTTTATATCCTGCCTTTCTCCTTATGGACAATCCAAGGCAAACTAATTGTTCAGCATTCCCTCTGTCAGTGGCTAAGCAAAAGCCTTTTGCGAGTTCATGGAAGGGCATCTATAGTCTTAAAACTATTTTGACAGCTCATTGCAGCCCCTCAACATTTGAGTTTAAGCAGAGGTACAGTGTCCCAAGTGCTTGTGTGTATACTGTTTTTTTTTTATTTCATTGCCATTCATTCTCTCAAAGCATTACTTATGTGTGCCTGCCGCTCCACAAAGGAAAAAATAACCTGAGAATCATTTTAAGCTTAAGAAAATAGCCAGTGAAAAGGAAGGTGAAGCCCCCTCCTAAAAGCATCAAGTCACAACTTATAAACTCCCATGGAAGTGTTAGATGCACTTACATGTTATGACTAGCTCGGTCTTAAGACACAGTTAACAGACACATGCTAGAAATAGAGTAATTCTGAAGAATTCAGAAAGTTTTATCGTCGGCGAGATTTAATTCCTTGTACACTGACATTAAAGATTTAATTGCCTCATTTAATTCATGCAAGTATAGGATTAAGTGGAACCTCTCCATATTTCCTCAGGTATTTTGCCATCATCATATATTTAGGAATGCATTTATTATCGTAATTACACAATATAAGTATTTCATAATTGCATAGAGCACATATTTCATGTATTTTATTATAGTCTCCCACAGAACACCTATATATAGTCATTGGCATCTAGGATAGCAGATCAGTTTGTTGCCAATTCCCTGGAAGGCAGGGTGGGTAGGGGAGCTTTGAAGGGTCACTTACCACATAATTGGGCTGAAGGAGAAGCTCCCTCATCTATGTTACCCTTCTCCCTTTTCTCTAGCCCCATAGAATTCAATGGGACACAACTTTGCAACGCAGAGATCCTATCATATCCTGGCCATATGGTCAAGATTTTCTTTGGAAGGGGCAAAGGAAAAAGAATTAGAGACAGGGCAAGGTGAGGATCAAAAAAGATGATGAATGTAGGTAGAAGTGTAAGTAGAAGGTGAAAAAGATGAGAGAAGTAGAGAGACTGGGAAGGAGGAAGAAGACAAATGTAGACAGAAGAAGCAGGGAGGACATAGAAAGAGGAGATGAGACAGAGAGAGAAGGAAAGGTAGGAGAAAATGTCTAGCTATGAGTTGGGAAAGACCGACTAGAAAGAGAGAAGGAGAGGGAACAAGATAAAGGAAAAGATGAGTTGTGGGAGGGAATATAGAGAAAGAGAAAGGAAAAAGATGATAGCCATTTCCGCACTAGCCTGTTACAGCGCGATGATTCCACTTTCAACATCCTCTGGAATCCTGGGGTTTGCAGTTTCAGGAGGGGCTGGCCAGCCGGCCCCTCCCGAAACTGCAAACCCCAGGATTCCAAGGATGTTGAAAGTGGAATCATTGCGCTGTAACAGGCTAGTGCGGAAATGGCTGATGTTAAGACAGGAGTCACAGGGGTGGGGGAGAGGAAAAGAGAGAGAGAAAGAGAGAAATGAAATGACAAAGAAGTGCCTAAGCAGAGAGGATGAAGAAAGACAACAGACTAGTTGCTAATACCTACCTCAGACTAGGAAGGAAAATTATACTGAAGCTTCAACCATTTAGGGCAAGGTGACAATGGTGGGAACAGAATTGGGAAAGTTAATAATAAGATAGGAAAAGTCACAAAGCAGCAATCCTACAGTACCATGATCAGTGATTCTTCAGGCAGCAAAAACTGAGGCCCCTTAGTATTTCCCTCTGCTGTTGACTACTCCTTCCTTTTGACCTCTGCCTATGGTTTAAGAAATTCTGAGAAGGTAAGAGAAAGAGATGCCCTGACAGATCCTCTGGTATCAGAAGTGAGCAGTGTGTATCAGAAGTGAGCAGTATCAGAAGTGAGCAGTGTGTGTGCATGTGTGCGCGCATGCGTACGTGCCTTCAAGTGCAAAGTGTGTGTGTGTATGTATATATATATATTTAAAAAATCCTTTATATTCAAAGCAGTATGCTATCACCAGGATTCTTCCCCACCCCCCCTCCCATTCTGAGGGCCAGGGGAAAGAGACAGCTTGTGATATTTGGGAACCCTGAGGTTGACTCTAATTTGAAATAGCAAAATACACACCATTTATACGTGTGAGAAACTGAGGTAGCCCTGAAGGAAAATCTAATTCTGTGCTAATATACAGTCAACATGGCTGGTGTATCTGTGGACCCTGTCTGGGCATGTGTGCAATCAGCAGTGTTAATATCCCCTAGAAAATTTGTTCGAGGGAGCAGACCGATGTCTTCCCTCTTTTTTTCCTTGTGTTGGTGCTAATCCTTTCTCCCCACTTATATGCAGAAATGTGGGGAGCATTTGAGAGGGCAATCATCAGTTACAAAGCGCACACTTACCCCTCTCTTTACAATCATGCCTAACAGTACTACATAAAGTTTCTCAAGTGGTAGCCTGGAATACACGAGCAGCTTTGAATCTCAATCCAGAAAATACTAGACATGATGATTAATTATATGTCTGCTGTATTTAACTACTAATTAGGACTGAGCCTACCAAAAGGTCAGGTGCAGATAAAGCACAGCCTGAGTACCCTTTAAATCAGGGATGGGAATCATGCAGACCTCCAGATGTTGTTGAATTGTCCCTCTCAACATTCTTCCCTATGGTCTAGACTGGCTGGGGTTGCTGGGAATTGCAATTGCATGGAGGACAACATGATCCCCACCACGATCTAGACAAACAGCTCTTATATCAGGCAGAGGAGAAAGCCATTTCATTTAGCCTAGACTAGTACTAGCAGCTATTTATGTGCAAACATGCCAGCTGGAGTTGAAGGATGATTTGATTTGTTTATTTAAAGTATATTTTTAACACTACCCTTCAATCCTATTCCCAGAGCACTTTACAAAAGAAATAAAACAATAAAAATATAAATATAAACTAACTTTGTAGACATACAACTTGACCCAAATCCACCTCTCTAGAATTTGGACTCTATTCTTCAGTTATGTCCATGAGAACCAGTAACATTCTACTTTGTTTTCATAAAAAAGAAAAAAAATCTTTAGCCTCATCTATGTATTCAGGGCTCCTTTCATGTAATACAATTATAACACTACATTCCACTTTAGCTGCCATGGCAATTTTCAGTGGAATCCTGGGATTTGCAGTGTAAGGAGGGAATTTAATATTTAGAATTCTCAGCCAGAGAGCTCAGCCAGTGCCACATCAAACTATAGACCTCAGGATTCCATAGAATGGAACTAGGGAAATTAAAGTGGAATGACAGCACTATAACTGTGTAGTGTGAAGGGGCCTCAGAGATATCATGCAAAATATCCATTCTAGGACTGTACCATTTTAAAATGCAGGTAATAATTCAGATAATGGAATACTTCTTCCCCTGCACATGGAAAGGTAGCATGTCAGAAAGAGAAATAATAGGTTAAGTTTTTCAGTTTTCAATCTATCTCTTCTGCATCAAATGCAGGAAATTCTGTTTGTCATTTGCATTCTGCACACCACCCAACTGTCCCAATTTGGCAATTTGCTGGTAATCCTTTGTTATTCCACATTCTCAGCTAATTTTAAAATGTCCCAGTTTCTCTTTCCTCCTTCCATTTTCTTGCTTCACTCTTGGTTTACTTCAATTGCTGCAAACTGAGTTTAAAGCACAAAAGCCATTTGAATTCAGTTAACTCAGCAAGAAAGAGAGGAGAGGAGGCAGAAGAGTTATCCCCTTTCTAATAGGACCACACAAAAGCAAACTGCTGCAGTCTCTCCTAGCTTTGGAACAGAGTGTCTGTCAAGGTTGTTGCCGGGCAGGCAAAGTTTTCCTATGAGTGGATGGCAGAGATAAGAGGCGGGGTGGTCAGACAGCCAGGTGCAAGGCCAGCAGAATTGTTATGGCTATGTCTTGTGTATTAGAGAACACCACATGCCGGAGCACTGATTGGGTCACCCCACTTGTTCCAGGGTGACAAGGTAGCATAAAAAGGTTGGTGTTTGCCTTGACCAGCTGTCAGTTAGCTGCCCTAGCTGGACCTGCCATGCCATTGGCAGTATACCAATTGTAAGGGGAGATGCTGCCCGTTTTTTCTCCATTATCTTCTGTTTTTCCTCATTGTCTAATTGCTGGAAAGCCAGCATGCTTTTGCTAAGCTTTATCTTAGAGTGCAGCAATAAATCAGTACTCTAAGCCTAACTGATGAGCTTCTGGAATTTTTTTTTTTGCTTCACTGGGACTCTCTGCTGCAGCGAAGCCTTGCTTCACAGATAGTACTCTGCTCATGCTCAGAGGAGCCAAATCCTGCCAACCCTGACAGTGTCTTGCACAATGTGACACAAATTACTTTTTGTGGTAAGTAAAAGGAAGAAACATATCTTCTAAAAAGCAGGGGAAGGGAAGAGCCCTACCACTTTAGAGGTCTTTCATTGGGGAGTCCCTCTTCGAATCACTGTACTTGTAGTACTATATAGCAGAGTGTCCTCCTCACAGACACGCAAATCCTCCCCTTCTGATTCCCCTAAAATAAGATCAACATTGCAGAGGAGCATTCCTAATTTGATTTTTCTCCTCCCTTTCAGTTTTGATTTTTGTTTGTTTTTAAGATTTGCATAAACTTTATAGTATAAGGCTTTCTTTTACTGGTTGTCTTTTCTCCACCCCTTCCTTTTGATTTAGTAATCTTCTGTCTGTGCCAGACTTCACACTGTTACAGGAAAGAAAACTGTAATTTATAAAGATTGAAAACTGGGAGAGGTTTACCGTCTACTTAATGATTTTTTTTCCTGCAGAGCAATGTCCAACTTACATTAACAGTTGAATCACACACATATCCACTCAGAAATAGGTACCAATGAATTCAGTGGAACTAACTCCTAGATAAATGTATACAGGTTTGTAGTCCAAGACATTCTATGTGGTCTGATGTGCAATGGTCACTTTGCTGGGTCCCCTACTTCAAAATGTAACATCAGTCCCTTGCTGAATATGGATGTTGCAAAACTGCTCAGTTCTATTTCCTTCAGACTCAAGTCCACTTATGAAGATGTGAGTCTCCAAGTGAATTCGAGACTGTATGTATGGTTAGTTATGCTGTATATGTGTATGCACACACTGAGAGTAATGTATTTATTAATTTGGTTTTATTTATTTTTTCTTTCTTAAAGCTTTTTAAAATTCAGTATTTAAATTCCAGGGTTACTCTGCTTAAAACAAAAGTTTTTTGTGTTCTTTCTCATTTCTAACTTGTTGCCACACCCATTTGACCAGCTTTGATGTTGCTGGTCACACATGTGCCAGTTTTCATCTGTAAAATGTTGGTGGGTATGATTCTTGTAGAGGTATTTTTTTATAAACATTTTCTAAAAACACCTCCAATACATAAAAGAAAAGAAAGGGACAACATAAAAGAATAAAAACTTATGATTTGAAAGTTAAAAAAAAGAGAAAAAAACTAACAAAACAAGAAAGAAAAAGAATTGATCTCTTTCATTTCTTTGAATAGTTAATAGGAATCAGATTAATTCAGGCCTCTCAAAAAGAAATATCCAACATTTCTGTTCTTCCTCCTACCCCAGTACATGCTTTCAAGAAGAAAAAGCAAATGAACTTTCTTCTACCAAAGGTTAACATATCAAGCATCTATGTTATTTTCTGTTAACATTGCATTACAATGTGCTTACATGATAAATAGCATTACATGGTAAATAACACTAATACTACTAAATAACATTAATGCGACTAATTTTACTAATTGCTGCTTGCTGGCTTAAATACATAGTATTTTCACTAGTTAAAACTATAAATCTGTCGCATTTTTAAAATGATATCTCTTAAATCCTGTATTTAAATACCATTTTATATTACAAAATCAATTACAGAATTAATTTACTCAATCTAGTTATCATTATCCTAAATCTGTAACGTTATGTTAACCTAGTTTAAACCAAATCTTTCATTTTAAATTTAATTTTCCTCTTCTGTTGTAGCCATCCTTTCTATTGACTATGCACCAACACCTCATATTCCCATCCTTGCCTTTAATTACTCTTTTTAGTTGCTTCTAAAATTTCATGTGAGAAGTTACTTAATAACTCTTTTAAGGGCAAGGATCCCTGTTCTTATTATTGACATCTTTCTCATACACCCTTCAATCATACAGGCTAAATCAACTTGGTTTTATTCAACCATCAACATATTTTGCTTTCAGGTCAATTGCTCTCTGCTCATTGAGATGTGATCCCCCTTTCACAAACTGAAGCTTCTTAATCATAAATCTCCTCCATACCAGTAACTCCCTCCATTGACTTGGCTTAAGTTTGTCTCTTCATCTGGTTTTCATCTTTCATTTCTACATTAGTCCATTTCCACACTACACTGTTATAGTGCTATTATTCCACTTTTATTTATTTATTTATATTAAATTTCCATAAAAACTAAAATTTATATCACGTGTTGCTTATAATATTACATATTGTATACCATTCTTACATAACTTTTCTATTATTATTAATATTTTCTGTACAATATTAAATAATTATTTCCTTCGTTAATATATTGTTAAATCAACCCCTCCTCCCCTCCCTCTCTATCCTGTCCCCCCCGTATTTACAATACATTATATATTAATAATGTATTTTTGCCATCAATTTATCCTTCCCCCTCCCTTCTCTCTCTATGTCCCTTCCCCCTCCTTCTTCTAGCCTTCCTTTCCTTATTATGCGTTTCCCCCTCCAATCTCTTTTTTTGTTTCTTATTCTAAACCTCCTTAGTGTGAAATCTCTTTTTGTTATTGTAATCTACCTTAATTTTCCTACTCAGTCTATATTCCTGCCTTAACTATTATTCCACTTTCAACATCCTGTGAAATCCTGGGGTTTGCAGTTTAGGGAGGGGCATTTAGAATTCTCAGCCAGAGACCTTTTTAGCCTCACTAAACTACAAACCCCAGAATTCCACAGGAGGTTGAAAGTGGAATAATAGCACTATAACAGTGTAGCACAGAAATGGCCTTGGTGTCTGTGTCTCCTCCTTGTCTTAATTCTTAATTAATTTTTAATTCTGTGTCTCCCTCTTGTCTTAATGCCACAGTTCCTTAATGCTGAACTCCTTCCTCATAAACCCTATTGTGTTCTTCTGCTGGTTTAGGAATTCTAAGCTTAGTGCCTCCAAAGTCCATTGTAAAATATCCTCAGAATATTCGTGGGAAATTTCCATTTTTCATTTAATCTAGTAGTTACTGAGTTAACAACTCACTTTCCTCTTGTCTAGCTGCCAGCCAGACAATGTTATCAACATCAACCTGATAACATCCATAATTTCTATGCTGTAATTTTCCCTTGTTAAAATCCAACACTGTCTTAGAAATAAAATGCAGTTTGGTCTATTCATGAAGTGTATGCACTTAAATCCTTAATTATTCTCTTTCCAGACATCAACCCCCAATTTCCTAATTCATTTGTTCTAATCTTGTGGAGCAAACAGACTTACTTAGCTCTTGATTGCAGAAAGATCATTGTGTAGAATCTGCTGTTCCTTCTTAATCAGAAGGATTCTTCATTTTTATAACTTCAACAGTTAATTAGAAGTTTCTTCTTTAAAAAAGCAGGTTGCCAGCACAGAGACATCAGATTTTCCAATCTAAACAGCTGTGTTTTGTGACAAGGGCAAAGTGTCACTCCCTCTGTTCTTCCCATTCACAATGCATTTACTAGAGAATAACTGGAAATAATGGGAATTCCGGACCATAATGGGTCATCTTCTGCTCCTCTTTTCCCAGCCAGTGATCCATCTGGCCAGCACTTTTACTGTGAAAGCTCTCCTAGTTGCTGAGCTGCAGCCAGGAGCTTCTGCCCATTGGCCTGCTGGAAGTCAACTCAAGGAAAGGTGTGATTCTGAAGGACTTTCCCCTGTTATTTTCCTGAATGGACTTATTTCTCCAGTTCACTCATCTATTTCTGCATAGTGCTGAAACTGCTGATATGAGGTCAGATACTAATAAACTTTTTCTGTTCAGGGCAACATTATTGCTAAGAGAGAAGGGTGTTTTGCCAAGACAAAGAATATCCTAGATGGAAGAATGGAGGTGTGTTTTAACTCCAGCTTTGTGACCATGAGTTCCACTCTGCTGAGCTGAATAGAACTGAATTGTATGACTGCGAATGAGCAGTCTCTTGTCCTTCTGTCTTAGAGTACTTGATTCCATCTCACAGAAGCGGTATAACCTCACTGAGGATGGGGAGAATAATCAGACTAAAAGCTCCAAGGTACATTGGTACCATGGTGATAAGAGCAGTATAAATAACGAAAATACTTGAAATCCGTCTCAGTGTTTTCTTTCAGGTCTGGACATTTTGAGAGTAGAAGAGTGCCCCCCCCCCGTATCCCGCTTGATGTTTTGCTTCTTCCCCAGTAAGGAATGTGCCTCAGGGCAATTCCCAATGTCAAAAGATGAAATTATTTTTATGTTTTCAAAATGGTGCCTTCCAGGGAGGTGACTGGCTTCAATTGATTGGCAGGCAGAATGGCTGCTTTGCCAGAAATGCTGCCTTCTGGCATGAAATCATAGCATGTTTGCTTGATGAAATGGTTGGCCTCTAGGGAGAGTGTGAGTTAGCAGGTGATTCACTCTTGCATTGTCTGCAAAAAGTTTTCAGTTCCCTGGCTAAGTCTTTCACTGGTTTTGAAAATAGTTTAGGTATTCTGCAAGAAGCTGAATTAAAACTAAAACTAAATTATATCCATTTATCAAACACCATTGAGCCTGTTTTATTCCTGTGTAAAGAATTCTCCATAGAACCACTGGGGCAGGGATATCTGAGCAGTAAAGTGGCCAATAAATAAATAAATAAATAAATAAATAAATAAATAAATAAATATCATCATTAAACTTATTATTTTAGGTTTGTCACTGGCCCTGGAGACTAGCAACCCACACATACCCTAGTTTAAAAATCATGCCACCTTGTATCTCACTAAGATCATCAATGGAGTCCATACAAGGGATATTGTATCCCTGTAACATGTCCTCCAACTGCCTGACTAGGCAGTATCTTCAGTTCTCAGCTAAAGAATGATTATGAAACTACCAAGTACATTACAGAAGCATTTGTTTTCCTTTGCATTCATAGACACTGTTTTTAACCAGATAACAAACATTCTTTGGTTCTTTCAAATTCTGGACATGTTTGTTCAAAGTAAGACTCGGAAGTAACTACATTGTTCCCTGGGACTTTCAACAAAGCTTACTTTTGAAGTTGTAGTACAAAAAGTAACCTTTTCCAAGATCTGATTTTCAAATAAACATATGTTGGTTCATAGGTGTAGCCTTGAGGAATTATACTTATTGAATAACTTTGCATATGTCTACAGACAGAAAAAGCAGAAATACATGAATGCTGTGATCCTACATTGGCAGACTAAGGCCCTTTCCGCACCGGGCTATTAAAACAGTGCAGAGCGACCTCTGACGGAGGTCTTCTGCACCGTAGAATGGACTGGGGCGGACTACTTTTTGCAGTTCTGCATTTACTGGTCGCGCAGTGTGTTTTTTAAAAACCTCTTTTTAGAGGTTTTTAAAAAGCACGGAGCATGCGACTCCGTGTTGCTCCGTCGCCGCGCTCCGGTGCAGATTTGCAGGCACGCATTAGTGAGTGCCTGCAGATCTGCCGGGGGTGGGCTTTAGGCTGGCGAGCTTCTCTGGTTGGTGGAGAGCCAACCAGAAGCCACCATTTTGGACGCCGGAGCAGCGCGGAGCGACGAGCTTGCACTGCTCCTTGTCCCGACGGACTCGCCCGGACTCTGAAGAAGTCCGGTGAGTCCCATTTTTGCACGGTTCCTTTCCCACATGCAGAAAGGGCCATAGCTACAATGACAGAACTCCATGGCTGCAGTGTCTTCTGCTGATGTTAACCCCCAAGCCAGGGAGCACGTCAAACAAAGTGTTTCTGAAGTGCTTCAGATTAGGTTGGGAATTTACTGTGGCACTCTCCTGGTCACTGGGACAGGCAGCTGTAGAAAGCCCTTAGGGTCTTCTCACAGCTCCTTGTCTCAATGCAACTGTGATTACTATGAGTTCTTCACTTTCTGGGGTAGAGTAACGCTCCCCTAGCACCACTATTTGGGATCTATCAGAGTAGCCCTAAAATAATACCATACTTGACAGTTTCATGCTCTGTGCCATTTCCCCAATTAAAATAATTCCTCTTCCACAGCTGCTATTTGCCATGAAAGGCAAGAAAAATATACACGTTACATATTTGCACTTTCCTATCTAATCCTAGGTGCTTTGCTGTTGGAGAATTTAATCTTACAAGGGAGCCATTGGATTGTAAATCCTTATCTGTTGAAACTTGTTGTAACTTAAGATAAAGGCTACCAAAATAAGCAATGAGATTCTATTGTCTTCAGTTAACATTCATAGGAACTGGCTTCTGTGTTCATTCTGTCAGCTCTCAAAGTAGCACAAGACTTTATTGTGTGTGGGGGGGATGGGGGTGGAGGCAACTTCCAGCTGATGAGAATTTAATCCAGCAACAAATAGGAGGCAACATGTTGTCCAGCCATGTTCTACTGTATGATATCCTTAATTTATATTGAGTCATGCATTATTCTAAATCTTAATCTTTGCTGCACTATTTGAATGGCCAATTCACACAACTTCAAATGGAACCCAGATCCTGCATCAAACTTGTAGCCACAATATCATGGCTATGATCTGTTTCCTGAACAGGTCCCCCAAGGTCACCTTAAAATACAACAAACTACACTAAGAGATGAAGTTCTATAGCACTGATGAGTGGGATGCTGAAGGATAATGCATCCAGCCCCCTTTTCATCAGCCATTAGCAGTGTACTGATCAAAAGCTGAAATCGCTGTGGGGTCCTTGGTGTACTGCCAGGTGCTGGTGGGAAGGGACTGACTGTATCATTCTTCAGCATCCTGCTCGTCAGAACCACAGAACTCGGTGAAGCTGGCTTTATTTTAAGATGAACAGGGAGGCACTTATGGTTATGGTAATGATACCACAATCATAAATATGAATAGGAAATTTTATGAGGCATGAATGTTCCAGAAGTTGTCCAAGATACTGGACAGAGTACTATCTCCAAAATAAGACAGCTTCTTAAGAGTTTGGATGGGACCAGATTCACAGTCCTGCTGACATGGAAGCCATCAATTTCACTGATGACAATTTACTCCTATTGTTCTTTTGTTTACCTTTACAGCATCTCCACAAAGCAGGTTGGTTAGTGATTGGACCAAACTGACCCAGAGAATGCTATAGCTCAGTAGGGACTTGAACCTTCATCTTCTAGTCCAATGTTCTTGCCAGTATACTACATGGCAGTAAGTTCAGGTTTTCATTGTGAACCACTCAAACCAGGTTGCAGCAAAGATGGTAGGTCCTGAAAAATGAATTTGTAGCAATTGGCTGTTCCTTGCCTGTACCCAGTAGACCTCCATGGCTACAAAACCGATGAAACTCAGCATGCAGGCTGTGTGCCCATGCCCACTTTGTAGCCCTCTTGTATGCAAGCAGTACAAGTATACAATAACTCCTTCATGAGCTTCATAGTGGTAACAGCCTGATACAAGAGACGGGATTGTTGCATGGAGACAATACAATAGCTATTATTTTCTCAGCTGTAACTGCGTGCCAGTTTATCTGTCTTTACAACAAACAACTGAAAAACATTTGCAGCAGCATCATATGTACAATTTCAGCATTAAGATTCTCCTGTCAAACCAAATGAGTGAATAAATGACAGTCTATTGTGTAGCTCTTGGGAAATGCTCTTGTGGATTTTCCAGGGAGGCCCTGCTCGAAATTCTTCCACTAATAAATTTAGGACAAATATCCAAGGTGAAATGGAAGCCTTCTTGACAGGGATACCAACATTAGAGAATTCTGTCTGAGATGTAATGTTTTTTGCATCTTTCAATACAAACAGCACAATGAGGACTAGCATTAAACACAGCTTTAAATCTGCAGACTTACTCAACAGTTTGTCCCATAGTTATTAGACATCCTCTGATCCAACTTCAGGTGATCTAAAGATTACTGTTTTCTTTATTAAACTAATGGCCATTCCACAAAATGGGATGCCTCTAAATTATAATAAACTTTCACTGTACCAAGGGGAGTTCATGCTGTTATTCCTTTTCTGCTGATTTTGCCAATCTAAGATGAGGCTTTTTCAGAGAGTCTTTGGGGCTGTCTAGAAATATACTCACAATCCTAAATGTTCATAATGACCTTCTGGGAGGCTAGGGGGATGCAAGCAGCACATATCTCCCCTTTCGTATCCATGCACATTTCCATATCTTCACCATGACAGTGTTCATACAAGCACTGTCTATGGACACCTTGGTCATTCCCCATGTCAATAAGCCAGAGAAGGCACTCTGATATCCAGTCTGAACTTTAAAGGAGCTATCCCAGGTGCTGAATCTGTTCTGGGAATAGAGTGTAGTATTGCCTGGGAAAGTCTCTTTAAAGTTCAGACTAAAACCCAGAACAGATTCACCACTCCACTGACATAGAAGCCATCAGCATGGTTAGGGACCTGTTGGAAAGCACATATAGCAGGAGTGGGGTCTGCTAGCAGCATTCCACCTGCCCCATCTGCTTCCATTGTTTGTGTGTAGGGTTAGGTGAGTAGTGCTTTTGAATTAGCATCCTCTTCACTTGCTGTTCCCATTGGTTAGTTGATGCTACTTCTGTAAATGATTATAATACTATTTATTTATTTATTTATTTATTTATTTATTATAGAGCCTGCCTTTCTCTTGAGAGAAGTTTAAGATATATCTAAAAACCTGATGATAAAAACATTTAAATCCAGTTTAACAAACTATCATATTAAAGCATAATTAACTTTCAAAAGTATATTGCCATTAAAAACGTAACAGTACATTTAAAAATACAGTACTCCCCCTCAACCCTCCTGTGCAATCAAGTAAGCATCAATACATAATAATAACAATAACAACAACAATAATAATTTTATTTGTTATCCACCTCTTCCCAAGGCTCAAGGTGGGCTACAACATAAATTAAAGTACAATTAAAACACATTGTGGTTAAAATACTAAAAACACATAAAACCATTTAAAATATAAATATATCATAATTAAAATTAATCATAGTTAAAAATAGACTGGGTAGAGTCTGCTGGAAGAGATAGGTCTTTAGTACTTAGTAAGAAGTGCCTGCTTAAATAAAAAGGTTTATACCTGCCAGCACAAAGAGAACAGAGGGGCCATCTTAGCTTCCCATGGAAAGGAATTCCACAGCCTGGGAGCAGTGACCAGATACATTCTCACCAGATGGATTTGTAATAGTTAAGAGACTGAAAATCCTTTCCAAACGATCCTAAAACGCAGGCAGGTTAATAGAAGGTGGTACATTCTTATTATATTGTACCTCTTTTCTTACATTTTATAATTTCATGTTTTTGTTTTGATTATGCACTTTGCTGCTACGGATTTTGAAATCTCATTAAGTATCAGACTGAAACTTTTCATACCAAAGATGGGGATCAAATGTTAAAAGAGGGAGATATATACACTGAAAAGAAGGCACTGTTACAAAAAAGATTCCATCTGTTAGCTGCAAATTTTTTTTAGAGTTAATGTGCTTTCTGGGCCTATAAGGAGTGTAAATTGCTCCCTGTCATTAATTAAGAATGTTTTCTATAAAAGGATCATTGAGGAGCATGACATGACTAAACTTCTCTCTGGAATGAGAGTGTATGTTGGCAAGGCGGCACAGAGTCTGTTTGGCACTTATGCTGAAAATGTAGTCATAATTCTCAACCATTACTAATATTATTACTTACTCCTTCATATTTCTCATCCATTTATAGTGGAGTTTGTGTGTGTGTGGGAGATTAGGTGCAAATTGAAAAAAGACAAGAACTACATGTCAAGTTGGCAAGCACATAACATTGGCAACTAGTTCTGTTTCTAGAATGATCTTGCCCATTTTGGATAGAGGGTAGAGGGCACATAGTTGTTTATTTTTTCTCTTTTACTGCAAAGAGCTAAAAATAGTTCTTTGGATCACATGCTACTATAGTGAGGGATTTTGTTTGGATATGTTTTTACCATGTTTTAAAATGTGTTATGAGCATTGCACATCTGAAAACAAACACCATATATTTCTAGTGGGTCCAGTGAAGATTGTCCACACGAAGAACCAGTGAGTGATATGGTGGACAGGGTGTTAGACAAGGACTGAGAGACTAGGATTTAAATCTCTGTTCAGCCATGGAATCCCACTGGGTGACCTTGGGCAAGCCACACACTCTTACCCTCAGAGAAAGGCAATGGCAAAACTTCTCTGAATAAACCTTGCCAAGAGTACCCTAGGATAGCATTGTCATAAGTCAGAATCAACCTGAAGATGCCTAACAGCACCACAACAATGTGTAAATAAACTGCAGAAATGGCAGCTTGAAGGAAGGAACAAGATAGACTAGGAGAAAGCTGAGTTCAAGGGCTCGTAGCAGCACTTTGGGTGCTACTTACTTCCCTGTGAAGCCCTCAAACTCTGGAGCTTTGTTGCAGGGCAATTGATTTACCTGTTTGTTGGGAATGCTTAAACTGCACCTCTACCTACCTACCTGTCCGTCCGTCCGTCCATCCATCCATCCATCCATCCATCCATATGTATATGTTGAGCATGAGGAGAAATGCAGCTTAAATTTCTCAGTGAAAAGCAAGGGAATGTAAAACAACATCCTGATTATCTGATTCAATAATACTATATGACAAAAAACCCTCACCAGATGAAATTAAAAATGAAGGCACCTAGAAGCATGCAACAACAGAATCATCAGTTACTATACTGATAGGCAGTCTGAAGGAATTCAGTGCTCCAGCGACATATGGTACAAAAACACAAGACTTGCTTTTTTTTGTAAAGTTATGATTAAAGTGAATGCTTTGGAGGCAAGAGGATTAAAGATGCAAAAGGACAGTCAGGGTGCCTAGGAGGCGTTAGCTGGGGATGGGGGGGCTGCTACTCTATCTCAAGTGACAGCAGAGAGAACATCTGGCTCTCCAGATGTTGTTGGACTGTAGCTCCTATCAACATAGCTGAATGTGAGAGACAATGTAGATTGAGCAACATCTGGAGGACTACAAGGTCTCATCTCTCAGCTGGAGCATTAAGGCCCCATATTAAAGGATGCTTTGAAACTTTGATCCTGACCAGACTGGTAATTTTTGTAAACTCACCAAGACTTTGACTGCAGGAAGCCTGTCACTTTACTCACTGATAATGTCAGGGCTGACTGAAGATTACATCAGACAGTTTTGAAAATATTAGCTTTTGTTTTCTAGTTTGTATAATTTCTTCTATATTACCCTAATCCATCATACAATTTGCATTTGAAATCACTCCTAGCTGTTTTACTGTAGACTTATTGCAGATGACTCTTACTGGTTCTGCGAAAGGAAGGCAAGGTGCAGCTTCAGTCCAAGCAGTATAACTAAAAGTTTGGGTAGATGGACTGCTAGCTCACTTCCTCAACCAAATGCATATGTGTGAAGTTGATTTGCAGTTTATAGCTTCCTGGATCAGTTTTGTTTTTACTGATCAGTTTTCATATATATGTATTTTATAACTTTTTTCTGGTAATGATTCAAACGCTATTCCTGGACCTGATCTTACTCTAGCCATTTCTAAAATGGGGAAATTTGTCTATGCTGTCTTTTAAGATTGTATAGAGAAAATTAATCACCCATTTTTACAAATACTTATTCTTTGGTAATATGTTACACATATCCACCTGAACCCAGGCAGCTACCTTATACCAAGCCCAGCATTTGTCAATTCCAACTGAAAGGACCTCTCCAGAGTTTCAGAGAGGAATCTTTCTTGTTTCTGTCCAGAGATCCCTGGAATTACCTGGTGATTTTTCATCCATGTACTAACCAAGCCTGGCCCTTCCAGTATCAAATGAGATTGGATGTGTTCAGGGAAATATATTTTGTGAGCTAATTTAGTTTGTAGATAAGATCACTTAGGTGATCTGGAACCCTCAATTGCTATTTTCAGTAGCACATGGCTCTACTCTGGTTAATGGTTGGTTGTGGTGACCACTTACCTTAGCTGTGCATCTTTCTGTAAGAAGGAGAGTCACAAAAAGGTCTAAAACTAAAGCAAAGGCAAAAGAGAAATATAAAGCTAGACTAAAAAGTACATAAAAGTATAAGTCATGGTCTGTTTTTCTCTTGTGTGGCTAACTCTCCAGAAGCTACATGCCAGAGATGAGATGGGGAAGGTATCTGACAGAAAGCAAGTGCTATCAAATGTAAAAGCAGTGGGGCTCCCCCTACTACACACAGAGCAGATCCACATGCATTGTCACATGTATAATCATTCATACAGAAACACATGCATTGTCACAGTTATCAAATACAGTATGTTGCCTGTCGACTTATAGCGACCCCTTCAGTTTCATAGGGTTTTTTTAGGCTAGGAATACTCAGAGGTAGTTTTGCAAGTTCCTTCTGAAATAAAGCCTACAGCACATACACTGGTGGCTGACCCCACTTAGCTTTTAAGATTAGACTGGATCTGGTTCCTCTAGGGTAATTTTGGTCTTGTGGAAGAAAGGATACTCTGACCATTTTTCTTCCAGTTGAGAACATCTCGTAGTAGTTGTGATAATGGGGCTTCCCATTATCTAGACTTAGCTAAAAGGGGGACACTTCCCTCTTCTGGTAAACCAAGGGTTAATGAGGTCTTGGGATTAGATTACATTTTAGGTGGGTCAGCATCACCGGGCACAGGGTGAGCACTGACCAACCAAAAGGAAAAGAGGTGGGCATCTTCGGGATGTTTCCAGATGCTTCTTGGGAAAAGTTATAAAACTTCTGGGAGACCATGTGGCCAGAGAAGAACCAAGAGAGAACAAAGAGACATCTCTGTGCCAGTCGTAGGCAGGCAGGCATGCCTGGCCTCCTGGCTTCTTTCTCCTAAGAACATCTGTGAGTACTAGAATAAAGTAGTTAGCCGCGTTAGGGCTGTTTATTATTTTGGAGACTGGCTGATCTTAAGAATGTATCTGTGCTTTTATATCTGTTTTTTGTAACTACTTGTAACTAAGCGTACCTGGGAGGGGGGAGCCTCTCATGTGTATTATTGTCTTGTTTATTTGCATGCCTTGAATAAATACTTTCTGTAAAACCTCTGTTTCTCTCCATTCCCACGTCAGCCTTTGGCACACGCTAGCTAGGACCCTTCTATCACTCAGAAGGGGGGAGGTGGAAAGATCCTTAAGCTTAGAGATTGTTAATTCTGGACAGTGTCTCACTGTACTGTCCCATGATTCATAATTCAGTGAGTGGTGGCAGCAAGGTCTAATAATGCTGAGGGAATTGCCAGCCTTTGCCAAGGATGAGAGTCAACCTTGGAGGCTGGTATGAACCCCAGTTTAACGCTGGAATCCCCCATTCCAGTATGACAGTAATCTAACAATCAGCACCCATGGAAACACATCACCTGAATACAGCGCGCTATTAACACTCTTTTGTCAGATTCAAGATCCTGGCTAGACATTGCCTTAAGGAAGCTATGAATGATAGTTTTACTAAAAAAAAAAAAAAAATGGATAACAAAATCCATTACAATATTAATTCTAATTCTTGACAGCAGTGTGTTATATTCTCTCTATCAGGTTTCTCATATTTTGTAAACTTTTGCTTAAAATCAAAATGCTTTCAGTACAATAGTGGTTCAAAACTGTGATTCTTTCTTACGAAGGAAGTAACAGGATCATGTATACTAGCACCCGTCTCTAATCTTAAGGTCCTTGTTCTAATGAACACATGCCTAGCCAGCAGACCAGAGCATAAAGAAGCTGTTTTCACAAACTACAGCTCCTGGAATTTCCAACCCACACTAAGTGGAACATTCTGGGAAGGACAGTCCAGAAAGTAAGTTTTCCAGGCTCTGCAGCAGCTAGAGGTGATACAATTCCTTTTAGACATTGTGAATAAACTGGGCAGTTGTTTGGCAGAGAGTGGGAAAATCTAAATTCAACCCAGTCCTAAAGAGCTGATGAGCACTGAGAAAATCTAACTGGGTACCTTTGTGTTCCTCCCAGTCTGCTGGAAGTGATAGAGGAATCACATGTACTGGACCAGCCTACATATATGATATTCCATCCAGTGTATGTTTCTTCTTTAATCAACAGCCATGTCACTTTCTTCATGCCTTACAGCAAAAACATTCAATTTTGGAAATCTTTGAATAAAACACTTTTTTTAAAAAAGTGTCATGGGCTAGGGATCTCACGATGAATCTTTCTATTTCATAACAATACAGGCAGTGTTAAAAGATAGTTATTTCAAGTTGTTAACAATGATTAATAGCAATGCTAAATTGCCCAATAGGTCTGCAACTGAGAACAGTGGTGTTTTTTTCTTGTTCATCCTGACTGACCTCAGCACCAAAATATGCACACATCCCTTCTGGCCCTATTTTCTGTGGCTCTTAGTATTAGTATGCATAACATGGAGAAAGAGCTTTAAAAATTATTTCATTTTTATCCCACTTCCAGAGTTCAAAACAAGAACTTTTGAGGGAGCTGATAAATATCATAAAAAACAAGTTAAGAAATAAAACTAAACTGAATCTTCAGAAGAAGCAAGCATCAATAAACATCAAAACAGTTGAAAAGGGCCAATTTAATAGATGAGTCTCTGTATTCTTCCTAAAAATAGCAAATTGCAACTGTGTAGGGAAGGCATTCCATTGTGGGTTTGAGAGGGTGCCTTTCATACTGATAAATTTTAAATATGAATCCTTTACAGTTTGACCCAGATTGTCGAACCAGCACCACTATTAACAGCACTGAAACAGTGGGTTTCACCAGCTAGCTAATCAACCTGCTTGCAGGGGGGAAAAGCAGGTGGATTTCCCCAACGCCCGTGGTTGCAGGACTTAGATTACGCAACCATGGTTTAAATACTCAGATTCAGCTATGGATGACCCCTTTTTCTTATTACCCCTTCTTTAATGATTTGTTTGCTTTCATATAAATGTTCACTTGCATTATTTTTTAAACTTCCATTTGTCCTATTTGGAAGCTGAACTTTCAAGTCTGATCCTCTTCATTTGCTTGTTTGTTTCCATTTCATTTTTTAATAACTCCTTTGTTCTTGTTCCAAAAAATGTATGGGGCTCTCCCACAGAGCATTCTGTCATGTTTCTCCCATATACACAAAGGTAACTTAGACTTTCCTTACATCTCCATATGTAGACAATACGAACTCTGATCTTGCCTAAGATTAAATAAACCGAAGCTCATAGAATCCATTTACAGCATGATACAATCCAACTATGTAGAGAAGGGCAGGCAAATAATTTGACTCAAATGGATGAAGTATGACATTTGATTAGCATTGTATATGCTACCTTTCCCAAGCTGTATTCTAATTTTTTTCCAAACATTTTTCCCTCTTGAAACTCTTCTTTTGAATTGCAATCGCAGTGAAGTAATGAGTCACATTGTATTCTGAATTTGTTGAGAATGTTCCCAAGCTGACAGGATTGTATCTGATTATCTTGTTACTGCCTAAAGGATCTTTAAAAAGAAAGAGACATATTTTTTCAGTAGCAGTCGTTTAGTGAACAGGCTCAGTCACAGAAAATGAGTTATACTTCTGTAAAATGAAATGTCTGGAGACCATTTCCCTGCCCCTGGAACAAGCACATTCGTGTTAAAATTGTCAACACCAGAGTTCTGAAATTAGTAACAAAGAAATGCTATGTTGCTATGAAAGAAAACAGCCACCACAGTTTTTTTTTAAAAGGAACTAGATTTTTGGTTAGCTGAAGAACCTCAGACCTTGGGGTTCATTCTGGCCTGCTAAGTTTCCCCAGAATCCCGTCATAGTTCTTTACATATAGAAACATTGGTTGGTGGTTTCCTTGCTTCTGTCTGGGTTCTCCACATTCTGAAAGGCTGAAATGCCTCTCTTAAAGGTTAATTATTGGCAGTAAGTCCATCCAGTTAAAATAGGCTGTTACTTTTGGTTTCACACATTTCTCTCATGCACCACTGGAATGCACTTCCCCCATACAACATTTTTGAAATTTAATCTGACCCCCCAGGCTGAAGGAATTTCTTCGCTCTTGCTCTACACATTAACACCTATTGAAATCCCATAATAAGAACCATAACAAGCACATGGCTTAAATTAAATAGGCAGAGTTGCAGAAAATGTGCCTGAGTAGTGCTTTGAGTCATTTCGGTCACTACCACATGGTCAATTATGAGCAATGTGTGGTTTTGGAGCTGCTGAGGCCTTCTCCTGAGGTAACTATTCTCTTGGCAATTTGCCTCAGTTAAACAAGAAACAAAGATAGTATCATATGGAAACAGGTGTAGCTATGGGGGGGCAGGCCCAAACTGAGGACGTTGTGCCCCCAAATAAAAATGCTGCCCCTTCCAATGAAATTTTTCTTCAGTTCCCAAATTTCTATCATTGCACAAACTTAAAACTACTAGCATAGCACTAACTTAAAACGGTATTTAGAAATATAGTTTACACATCCAAAGAAAATGTTCAAGCAAAGGCACCAGGTGAATGTGAATGCAGTAAATATAAGATTTCTAGGTGTGAATGATTTTTAATGTCTCACTCTCTGCATTGCTAGAAATTTGACAACTCGAGGAAATGTTCATTTTCGAGGCCAGAATTCTTATGAGACTGGAGGGGGGCAATGCCCTCATTTTGTACCTTATCGCATAGCTGTACCCCTGTTTGGAAATGTAGAAACGACAAATTCCTAAAAATAGAGGAGAAGCAACTATGCTTTGAAAGCGTGGATTCTAAAAACATTTCAACTTTGTGATATGCATACACATCAACATGTGACATGAAAACTGTGACACATGTCGCCACATCATAGCAGAGTGTGATCAAAATGGCAAAAGTTATTAAGGAGAAAGAGCACAGAAGCTGAAGAGAGTGGATGCAGCAGTTTACTTTCACCTGAATCTACTGAGAAGGCCAGGATTTTCCCCATCCTCTCCCCTCCTTCCTGTGCAGTTAACTGAGTCCAAACTTCTTTTGCATTTTGAACTCAGTTTGCAGCAACGGAAGTAAAATGAAAACAAAGGGGGAAATTGAGATGAGGAAAGAGAATCTTGGACATTTTAAAAGCAGCTGAAAAAGTGGGGCAACAGTGGGTTAACTGGGACTGACACAAGACACAATATAAAAGGAATAAAAAGGAGGAAGGAAGGGGTAGAGCGGAAAGGAAGGTAGCAGCACCTTTAAGACTAACTGGTTTTTATTTTAGCATGAGTTTTTGTGGATATAAATCCACTTCCACAGATACAGTACAGAGTGTTATCCAGGCCTCAAAATATAAATCATATTTACATAGTTGTTAGAATGAGAATGAGAATGAGAGTGGCATAGACCATAATAAGATCCAGAAAGATGTAAAGAATGACCCTTGTCCTAAATTTTCAAAGGGCTGGATAAGTTGATACTGGTCTTTTGGATCCTTACAGTGGCCAGTTAGTGTTGATCTGTGAAAACAATAAATCTGCTTACCAAAAGTCAGTTTCCTTGGGTTCACAATTTCTCTGAGAAGATTGCTTTAGTTGCACCTGCAGTAGCGAGAGGTCTTGTATTTACACATGTAACAGGTCACAAAGCAATTGTCTTTGTTCATACCACTGTAAATGGATTGAAATTTGTAAATATAATTCAACCCA
Source organism: Iguana delicatissima (assembly GCA_948472985.1). NCBI lineage: Eukaryota > Metazoa > Chordata > Lepidosauria > Squamata > Iguanidae > Iguana > Iguana delicatissima. The sequence continues at coordinate 440,668 of CAOKZL010001124.1, read as the reverse complement.
GCTCTGTCTCTTTCTAATCTTCCTTTGCAATTTCCTTGTCCAAGGACTGCAACCTTTAATTTCTGTATTGTATGTCTAGGGAGGTTGAAATGTTCTGCAATGGGTTTTTGGGTACTGCCATTTCTTATGGACACAGTTTGTGTCCATTTATCCTCTTGTGTAGAGTCTGTCCTGTTTGTCCAATGTAGAGTGCAGAGGGACACTGCTGGCATAGGATGATGTATAGAATAGTATCAATTGTTTATAGCCAAGCTCTCTAATATAACTACATCTGCTCAGACTCACCAGACAGAGATTCAAAACTCTTGGATTTACAGCAGGAATTTCTCAAACACAACATCTACTTAAGGAGGCAAAGAAACAAATAAATAAGGCAATATTAATTCTCAGGAACAATGTACTACAGGGCAGACCAGCAACATAAAATAACAGAACACTCCTACTGGTCACCTACATTCCTTTTCTAAGAGCACTCAAACACATCGTCAACAAAATACAACCAGTTCTGGAGATAGCCCAGCCCTCTCACAAGCTCTGGAAGGCAGGGCCTGCAGACAGCTTCCAAGTCTTAAACAGCTACTCACTTACAATAGGATGTATAACATGGATGGTAATATTGGGACAAGACCTTGGCACAGACCCAGATGCTAACCAACATCTACTCTGGGACCAATATGACAGGGCCCAGTAATATCACCCACAACATCAGAGGTACATTCACTTGTTATTCCTCCAACAAGATACGTGCCATGTTTATTTGCATATGGGTTCTTCTTCCCTATCAGAAACAAGTTGCATGGATGGGACACCCACAACTATATCTGCCAAGGAAGGTCAGACTGTCATTCCAGTGGTAGTTGTCATCAACACTGATGAACGCACATCTGATTTGGATTATGCCAGATCTACAAACAATGACACATGTGAACCTGAGGGGGGATAGGGAGTACTATATATCTTCTGTTACGCACAAGGAAAGTGAGATCAATAAGATCATTCCCACAGCATAAATTGACTAGACCTAAACGCCATGAGATTAGGCCTGATGACATTCCATCAAGAGATATGGAACACATCAGTCCTAATCTGAATGGACTATATAATGATAAAGGTGCATGTGAACCATGAGGGGGAACTCTTGGAGTCACTGAGTGTCTGCAGGGGACACTTCAAACTGCTGGTCAGACAGGATTGACACAAGGCCAAGTTTGTTACCTGGACCCAGCATGGCTCAACCTCCATGCATGGAAATTGAAAGGAACTTCCTACGGAAAGAAGGATTCAAACTGAAAGTGGCTGAGACTATATTAATTCTTGATGTCAGTCTACAAGAAGAATTTACAAATATATCTTTGGTGCCTTTGCGAGGTAGACCAAAAGGAAACATCTCCATTGGGAATCAGTAACAGTCAGCAGCTTATTACTTTTTCTACAAGACAGTCTGGACAAGAGTCTAATACTTTTAAAAGACAAGTTGTGGCATTTACTTCAGCCTTACCAGTAGTGCAATCAAGGAGGATTTCTTCACACCCATATGTGAAACACTTTCTTAGAGTAACCACATTAATCAAGCATCTAGTCATCCATAGTCATCTAGTCATCTAGTCATCCACCTAGACTATACATAAGATTTTGGTGGGCCTGACAAAAGATCCATTCAAACTCTTGATGGAGGTTTCTCTTAAATTCCTTACTTAGAAGATGCTATTTCTGATGGTGATAATATTGGTCAGATGGGTGTTGGAACTGGGAGCTCTCTCAGTAAGGGAAGAACTTTGTATATTTCACTAAGACTCTATGGTCTTACGAATGGTTCCTATGTTTATGTTGAAGGTCAATGCTGCATTTCATAGGGCTCAAGACATTATATTACTGTTGTTCTGTCCTTGACAATAGAAACACCTAGGAACATTGTGGCACACCCTCAATTGAAGAATATCCAGATTCTCAGGGAAAAGTTGGGTAGTAAACTAAGTTTAATGAGTCTCTAGAGTTGATTCTCTATTTATAGTTTACTTATCTGCTTTTCTGAGTGATTCACTAGCTTCCTGTAATTCTTTGGCTGTAACATGGACTGAGGTACAGTGAGGATTGCTCCCTCTCCTGGCAGCTCCCTTGAAGTCTACCTCCTGTTTATTGGAATGATGATGAGGAGCAACCTACAAAAGGATGTTTCTACCTTCACTGCTTAAAAAAAACATTTCACAGGCAAGACCAATGTTTCTTTCTGCCACATGCACCAAAAAAACTTGGAGGATTTGGATACCATGCCATTTGGCATTTGGGTGTATGTGAGGGAACCATTTGTTGCTCTCTCTTAGGCTACACACACACACACACACACACACACACACACACACGCATATAGCCAATCATGTAATGAAGTACTTGTGAAGGATCTCTTGAATAAAAATAATGCTTGCCTAGTACAGTGTACTGTGGTATGGAACTGTCACCTCAGATCAGCTGACCCAGAAGTTTATATGCTTGCTCACCTGGGAAATAGATGAATTGGAACCTAAAATTGAGGACCAGCTATGAAGTCCAGCTTTCTTGATACTATGTGTATATCAATATTTCTATTTCTGTTCAAAGAACTAATTTTTAATTGTGTTTTAAGGCAGTCATTCAGCTTTCTCTGTTATTTTCTTGTTATGATTTTATTAGGTATATGGAATATTTGTAAACAGAGAAATGCTTTTACCATGACAGGTTAATTGCTGGAATTGGTTTGAAGTTGGTACAGTGACATTTTATCTTTTCTGTAATTATGTACTTTAAGAGATACAGACTTAAGCTTTGAAAACAGACACAGGAATATCTGTTTAACAAATCAAAGTGCATGGGGGCAGTAACTTGTAACTTGATTATAAGTTGTACTATAAAGAGAAGGTGGCTTTCTGGAACTTTAGAACAGAACTTAGAAGTGGCCTAAATGGACCACTGCTGTCACCAATGTAAAGAAACTTTACAGAGTTCTTATTCTGTTATCCTACTGTTAGAATTGTAGCAGTCTCATGCTGGAAAACATGCTGGAATCATTACAGTACAGGAAATCTGGAGGGCAGCAGGTTGAAGATATCTGTCTTGAGGAGTTAAGAGGCCCCTTCAGGGACCTGAAGTAATGGGAGAAATGATATACATGAGTCAAAAGCTGGTCAGATGTATTCCCATTTGTTCTTGTTTTTTTCCCCCATGAATAGAATGGATATGTGGTGTAAGTAGTTTGCGTATTGGACAATGAGTCTGGAGATCACAGTCCAAATCCCTAATCAGGCATGGAAACCCACTAGGTAATCTTGGGCAAGTCGCACTCTCTCAGATTCAGAGGATGGCAAAGGCAAACCTCCTCTGAACAAATCTTGCCAAGAAAAACCCATGATAGGTTTGCCTTAGAGACATCGTGAGTCAGAGATGACTTGAAGGTACACAAAAATAACTTCTTTCTCCTTCAGGATGGCCGAAAGCCTCCACAAGAAGTGTAAGGTTTTCTCCATCCTTGTTGCACTTCACTTCACTTTACTCCTCATTTCCAAAAAAGATAGGAAAGGAAAAAACTTGAAAGAAGATGGTGAAGAAATTCAGTTTAGCTTCTTCCAATAGTACTAGAAATGAGCAAGGTGTTTACAGTAGAGGTTAGTGGTCCCAGTGTCAATGGAGTGGTGGATCAAGTTGGGTTTCAGTCCAAACCTTAAAGGAGTTATCCAAGGCACTGAACCTGTTTTCAGGATGAAGCTCAGTATTTTGGATATACCCTTAAAGTGTGGGCTAAAATCTGAAGAAGCTGACACTAGAGTCAGCAGTCTCCAGTAGGTACTAAAGAAAAAGAGACACGGTTTGTGTGGCCCCTTTTAGGGATGCAGTCAGTAGATAAACCTTCACATCTCCATCCAGACTTTCCTTTGCAATTATGATATTTAGTGGAATGCTAAGGACCCCATACGTTCACATACACACACACACACACAGTTAAAAATGGGAGTTTTTATAGGCCGTTTCTGCACTACACTGTTATACCTGTGGAATTCTGGGATTTGTAATTTACTGAGCCCAAAGAGCTCTCTGGTTGAGAATTCTAAAGGCCTCTCTCTAAACTGCAAATCCCAGGATTCCATAGGATGTTGAAAATGGAATAATAGTACTGTAACAGTGTAGTGTGGAAATGGCCATAGTCATTTTGTGTTAGCTTTTGTGTTCCTGCAATATTAGATGAATATGTGCCTAGTGTTACTAAGGGTATTTCTAACCATATCAGAGGCTTCTTAAATAGTAGAGAAATCGAAATTTGTGGATAGTTGTTTTCTTATGCTGTACAATTAATCTGTCCATTAGTGGCTAAGATGAAATTGTGAGGACTCACCTTTCTTACTGCTCTTATTGTTTGATCAGAAATGGTTTCAGGCAAGGCTGTACTGACAGAATAGAGGAAAACAGATCTATTTACATCCTCATTACATTTGTTTATTGTGGTTGCTAAAGTGCTAAGAGTGTCATTTACTGCATTGCCAGAATTCACACTGTAAGCTATTTCCTTTCTTAAAGGCCTAGCACCTGAGATTATGTAAGAGTTCTACTTTTTGTTGTTTAAAATAATTCAGTAAATGAAATTTACCACCTGCAGCATCCATGAAAAAATTTAAACTGTGATAATATTATGCATGTGTATTGATAAGTATAGGAATGAAGGAAGTTTCAAGCTGTAGTCATAAACACCTAGGGTGGCAATAAGACACCACCAAAAAGAAGGAAATGGATCATCAAAAGAGAGGATGCAGGTTTGCACCAAATGTACATACCTGGGCTAATGTGTGTGTATGGATGTAAACATTGAAGTAATTACTGGGTTAGTCTGGAAAAGTACAAGTTCTCAGCATAAAACTCCTTGTGTTTTGTTGATTCTTGTCATTTGTGCATCTATTTATTCCATTCTTTCTGAGGAGGAGCTATTGTGTCAATTTCTTGTATTACTTTCTTAGAATTGGCTCTCCCATTTTTTTTTAAAAAAAACCATTAGGATATGATTTGCTGAAGTGACCCTATGGTCTGAAGGACAAATTCTTCTCTTAATTTTTAAACTTTTAAAAGTAGAGTTATAGTGCAAAAGTTCCATTTCACTGATCCACTATAACTCTTAACACAAATTTAGAAAAGAGGAGAAAAGAAGGGAACATATTGTACCAATATATCTTGGAAATAAAAAGAAACTCACTTGAGGCTGAGAAGAAAGTGATGTGGCTGGTGCCAGAAGTAGCTTGTCTGAGACAACTCAAATATCATTTAGATATTTTAAAAACCTGTGAGAACTATAGTAAGAAATACTGCAACCTCCTGCAATATTTGCCCCAGGCTGGAGGAGCCCATTGTCATTTAAACAAAAATATAGTTGGCCGTCCACATTTGTGGGTTCCACTTTTGTATTTGCTGCCACCTCCACTGCTGCCCTATGCCATTTTAACAGGGACTGTAAGTTTCGTGAGACTGAGAAACTGCAAACAAGACTTGTAAATGTTGATTAAAAATGGTGTAGGACAGCAGTAGAGATGGTGCCGACTTCTGCATTGTGAAGGAATCCCAATCCCTCAAAGGCATCCATGGTGAGTTGAATATGCAGATCATACTTTTTTTTGAGTGTTAAATATGATTTGGGAGGACCTATTCACAGTTTTTCAACTTTTAAGGGAGTCTTACACCCCTAGCCCCAGTGAATGAGGATGGATGACTGTAAAATACATCATACCACAGTGGGAAGTAATGGGATTAGGTGATCTATGTGCCTACTGATTCTCATATCCACATGCTAATTCATTCATGGGAAGTGTCAAACACCCTCTGATGACCCCCAGTCCCTGCTACCATTAATGTGCAGTTCGTTATATTTAGATCAGACTTGGACCAGACAGCTTTGCAAACAGAGGATGTTTTCAAATAGAGGACTTTGTCCAACAAGACAACAGGTCATCCTATCAATACTCTTTATTTATTTATTTAACATATATTCCCTCATTTCTCCAAATATAAGACCCAAGGTGGATCACAATGTGAGTTAAAACAAAGATTACAATTAAAACAGATGACAATAAAAAGGTTAAAAAGCAATTAAGCAAACAATGGCTGCAATCAACATCTGCTCAGCATAGCATAAATATTCACATCCAGAGATATGCTAAGCCAGCACTACACAAGCCCCATGCAGAATAGCTACCTTGTGCAATGCATTAATGGGTAGCACTGTATAATCTGCACATTATGAACGATGCTCAGTGCCTAATTGCAATGTACAATGTTGCTATATGTGTGACTCCACTCCTGCCACTGTCAGCAGAATACACCTGTTGAACTATGGCAAATTATTTGCCCTGTGTGTACAACATGACTTCTGCCTGTGTATCTCACAGATAGAATGCCATCTATTCATATTAAAAACATTACTTCAAAACAGTTCTTAAATGGCTGTTAACATTTAATAGAGATGATGATATAAATATAAGACAGCATGTTGTTGTGTTGTTGCACACCTTGTTGTTTTCAATTTATGGGGACCCTAAGGTAACCCTATGACAGGGCTTTCTGGGCTGAGAGCGTGTGATATGCCCAAGGACACCCAGTGGGTTTCCCCAGCCAAGTGGGGAAATGAACTCTGGTTTCAGGGTTGTAGTCCAATGCTCAAAACCACTATACTGTGCTGACTCTCATAATACAGCATACACCAATTAAAACACCTTCTGCATCAGACAGTTAACGCTCAAAGGCCTAGGTAAACAGAAAGGTTTTTACCTGCCAGTGGAAAGAGAGCAGACAGGGGTTCCTAGACATTATAGTAGGACTTATCTCTGAGTAAACATGCATAGGATTGCACAGGAGAAAGCTGTTTCACAGAAGTATGGTTGGAACCTCCAGAGCACAAATCAGACCCCCAGTGTTGCATGTGCCTGTCGTAAGTTAAAGGTTTATCTGCTTGCCTAGGTAGTTTTCCTGATTGTTAACTGTAACCCATTGCTCTTAGTTTTTAATGAATTGTTTTGAATGGATTGTATTTATTTTTTTTTTAAAAATTAGCTATTACTTTGCAGTTGTTTTTGTTGTAAGTTGCTTTGAGATTTTTCAAATAAAAAGCAGTAGAAAATGCAATAAATAAATAAATAAAACCAATGAGCACATTGGACAAGATTGGACATTGGACAAGTTTAGTAAAACTTTATGCCTAATGAAGGCCTTCTGCAATTGTATTTGTTTCTTGTTTACATAATTGGATGTGGTGGGGGGAGTTATGGGGCAGACAATGTTAATTTTAGAGGCACCTACAAAAATTTTCATAATTCTCTCTCTCTCTCTCTTACACACATGCACACCCATACACACATCTTTTTTCTTCATGCAGAAGTCTGCATACAGATACACAATTTATCTTAAACCAACTCAGGCGCATGTCCTACTTTCAGCAGCTTGGAAGTCTGGTTGCCTGAAGAGTGGAATGTAAATATAAAAAATGGACCTAAACTTACGGTCATAATACAAAATACGCAGCTCAGTCTATGGGACCACCTCCATTAAAATGCAAAACCATTAAGAAGAACTGTGGTAGCTGCAGGAGATAAGAGATCTCATTTATTGATTTACAGTATTTTTGGCTGCCTTTCCCAAATTCAAGGTGAGAAACAAGAAAATAATACGCAAGCTCTTGGAAGCAAAAAAGTTACACATGCTTAAAAGACATGATTACATACATATTTTTGTTCCAGCTGTGACTTTAGTTAGAGATGGACAGAAAAGGAGGAGAAAAATAACAGTGCTACTCTATATTTACTTCAAGGTGAGACATACTGAGCAGAATGGCAGTTATTCCCATGTAAATGTGAATAGGATTGCAGCCACATGTTATATTTGTGCTGCCAGATGACAGACAATTGGGGAGAAGGAGGTGAAGATTCACATCTGAAAAATATCCAGGAAATGTTATAACATTTTCTTAACTGGCCAGACGGATGGGACATGGTCGGTTTTTGAAGGCAACTAAGTAAGAACTCTAACACAGATGCCTTAATTTTTATTTTGTCCTACTAACACTAAACTTCTGTGCTGTTCAAGTTACACACAAAACACAAAGCTTTTGCCCAGTCCAAGAGAATTAATTATTTCACATAAGAAGTGTGTGCTTGTATTCTACATTGACCACTTAGTTACATATGAGTAATTTACATAAGTAACATCTCCTGGCTTGACTCCCCCCTTTCCTCAGCCCACCTTAAAAACCGCAGCCCTATCGGTGTAAGGACGATATTTCCACCTGCCTCCTGCCTCCTGCCAGTGAGCAAGGCTGCAACAAGAACTTGTGACAGGGGTCCTCCTTTTAATTATTTCTGCCTTGTTTTCAGTGGGAGGGAGGCAGAAACATCCTTTTTCTTGTGCCCTGATCAGAAGCTGGACAGACATATTTCGCCTTCACTCTGGGTTACAAATCTAGAACTGCAATATTGTATGCCAGTCATGAACTTTTCTGAAGGACCACTCTGATATGGACAGAATCATTAAGAAATATTTGGGAAAAGTTGAAATACTGCAAATTAGAGAGGAATCGAAGTTAGAGTTAAATAAACCCATCACTAGAATGGAGATTATAAATGCAATTCAGAAATTAAAATTGGGAAAAGCCCCGGGACCTGATGGATTGACATCTCATTATTATAAAATCTTTCAAGATGTGTTGGTGGAACCCATGCATAATGTGATAAAAGAGATAGAGAATGGGGTGCCCCGAGCACTTGGGGAGAAGCTATGATCAGTCTAATCCCCAAGGAAAGTTAGGACCACCAAGATGTTAAGAACTATAGACCAATTGCTTTGCTCAATTCAGATTATAAGATATTTGCGACCATTTTGGCAGAAAGATTAAAAAAGGTATTAAAAGAATGGATTCATGAAGATCAGTGTGGCTTTCTCCCGGGAAGATCTATCAAGAATAATATGAGATTGTCTTGAATATAATAGAATATTATGAAAAGCATAATGAGAAAAAGCTAGGAATGATATTTCTTGATGCGGAGAAGGCTTTTAATAACATTAAATGGAGCTTCATCGAGGAAACTTTGAAGAAGATAAAAATAGGTGATAATTTTTTGAGGTGGATTGGCATGATCTATAAAGATCGGTCTGCAAATATTATAGTAAATGGAGAAAAAACATCTAAAATCAGTATTACGAAAGGGACGAGACAGGGATGCCCATTATCCCCATTGATCTTTTTAATAATGATTGAAACCTTAAATATTCAAATAAGACAAGATACAGAAATAAAGGGAGTGCAAATAAAGAACCAGATCTTCAAATTTAGGGCATTCGCGGATGATCTGGTAATCATATTAGATAATCCGGGACAAAGCATAAAATGGTTAAAAAAGATCTTACAGGATAATGGCACAGTGTCAGGTTTTAAAGTTAATCCAGATAAAACATCCATATTAACTAAGAATATGAGCAAACAAGAGGAAAGTGAGATGGAGAGGGAATCCCAATTTAAAATAGAGAAAAAAATAAAATATTTAGGAATACATCTGGCTAAACATAATATGGACTTATATGACAATAATTATAAGAAAGTTTGGCAGTCGGTCAAAGAGGACCTAAGGAGGTGGACAACTCTGGACATATCTTTGTTAGGAAGAATTGCAACAATCAAGATGAACATCTTGCCAAGATTGATTTTCTTATTTCAGAATCTCCCTATTATAACAAACGATGGGGTCTTTAAGCAATGGAGAAGCGATCTTTCCAAATTCATTTGGAATGGTAGAAAACCCTGAATAAAGTGGTGTGGTTTAATAGATGTTAAAGAAAGAGGAGGTTTAGGAACACCGGTTATATTATCATGCATGTTGTATGGATTGGGCGACTACCTGGATTAGACTGGATGATGAGAGACTGTTAGCTTTGGAAGGTGCAGATTTGCCCTTTGGTTGGCACTCATATCTTTGGTATGAGAAGGCTCTAATAAATAGAGAATTCAATAACCACTTTATTAGGAAATCAATTCATAGAGTATGGTTGCTCTATAAAAGGAAGATATATAGGAGACTCCCATTGTGGGTATCTCCTCATGAGGCTTTTTACAGGAGAGAGAAGCCGCAAATAAATAGATGGATTTCATATAAGGATATAGTGAAGTTACAAGGGGGTGAACTACTATTAAAAACAAAAGAAGAATTAGTGGATTGTGGACTTTCTACCCACTGGTTATTGCAAAGACAGATATCAGAGAAATTTAAATTGGACCAAAAAACGGTAGGGATAGAAAGTAAAGAAAACGAGTTAGACAAATTATTTAAACCAGGAGTGGAACATCTTATAGCAAAGCTATATAAAACCCTGTTAAATTTAGAACTTGAAGAAGAGATAGTAAAGGAGAATATGTTAAGATGGGCTCAGAATATAGGAAGGCCGTTACAACTGAAATGTTGGGAAAGATCTTGGTCTTTAATAAATAGAACATTGAAGAGCGCAGCTTTAAAAGAAAATTACTTTAAGATCTTTTATAGGTGGTACTACACGCCGGTGCAAATTGCAAAAATGAGTAAAACTGATAAAGCCAAGTGTTGGAAGTGTGATCAGAAAGGAACTCTTTTCCACCTTTGGTGGATGTGTATAAAAGCGAAGAAATTTTGAGTATTAATACATAATAATATAACGAAAATTATTCAAAGGAATTTCCCGTTATTTCCAGAGGTGTATTTATTAAATATGTATGAGTATATAGGACCACTAAAAAACAATCATATCAAAGGATACTAACTTATATGATAGTTGCAGCGAGAATGTGTTATGCTAGTAGATGGAAAAAAGAGGAACCCCCTGAAGTAGAGGACTGGCTATTAAAAATATATGAAATAATGGAAATGGAAAAATTAACGGCAGCACTGTCACAAAAGCCAAAAGAAAAAATAGATGAAAAATGGGATCTGATCCTCCCCATATTGGAAACTAAATGGAGAACAATGGCTATTAAATGAATAAGGAAATAGGTGAAGCACGTGTTAAAGGCTTGGATTAGCTAAGATATGAATAGATTTATAACCTTAAATTGGAAAAAGAATAAAAGGATTTAGTATGGAGAAAATGGGAATATAGAGGTTAGGAGAACTGAAGAAATGAAATAGGGAAATTTAGTGAATTTGACATTGTTGAAAGAAAGCGGAGTAAATTGATAGGATGTTTAAGTTATTGTTGGACTGGAAAATCTATGGAAGAACCAACTAGTATAGAGAAAAAGAAAGTAAGGGAAGAGCTTTTTTCCCCTCCCCCCTTTTTTATAATGGTTAAAACAGAGAGACTGGAGATTGAATTGAGCTAGATAAATAAGTTTATATATTAAAGGACAATTAAAAGAAGGGAAAAAGGAGAGATTTAAGTTGTTTAAGTATAAAAGTAAAGCTGATGCTATGGGATTTAATTCAAGGTGAATAAGTATTTTTTGTGTTAAATTTACTTTACACTTTAATTTACTTTCCTGTCTTTTGGATTGTTCGTTTGGAATGTGTGTGAAATGGACATGGAGAAATGTGAATGTGAATTTGAATTTTAATAAAAAGATTTAAACACATGAACTTTTCTGGCTTTTTGTGGCCAGGATCTAATGTTGGCTTCAGCAGGTACTGCTGAACAAACTGTTTACAGAGATGGCATATGTAGTTATTGATCACTTTCTCATAGCGATCAATAACTACATATTTTTTTAAAATAATCTACAAGGCACATACAGCATTAACCTTGTTTTTCTGAAGTATGGCAGGAGCTTTCTTGATGTTAGAAAAAGTCTGAGTTTTCTCTGTCTTTGATTTCCAAGGTTAGTAACCTTTATTTTTCTGTTGCTTGAAATGAAAGTGCGATTTATATCATCAAAAGAAAAAAAAATGTCATCAAAAGAAAAGAAGTAAATTGTTCATAAGGTAATTTTAGCTTTTCAGTTTCTCTGTTTAATTTCATGGGAATAGGCACTGTAGTTTGCCTGATTAGATTTAGAAACCCATGTCCTCTTCTGCACTAATATTTCTAAACAGCCTTAAAAGAGCCTATGATGAGAACCAGATCAAAAGTTAAGACTTGTAATTATTCTACAGCTAATGCTTGTTGACTAATAAACTGTGCATAAAGCACTACACTGCAACCAGCCATTCCACGTAAATATAATGAAATGATACTGACATAACAAAGAAGCCATAGAAACCCATTGGGTAACATTGGGCAAGTCAGACTTGCTCAGCCTCAGAGGAAGGCAATGGGAAACCTACACTGAACAAGTCTTGCCAAGAAAATCCCATGATTAGCATTGCCATAGATCAGAAACAACCTAAAGGCAAACAACAACAACAGCAGCAATTGTATATGTTTAACACTAGCTGTAGTACCTAGCATTGCTGAGGAGATTCATTAACTACAGTTAATGACCGTTCAGTTTCAGTTGCTCTGAAGGAAGGGTACCTTTCTCTTTAGATGGTCAAATGTTCTTCATGATCACATCAGTCTCAACTGCCCTTGAGAAAGCAGTGCTCTCCTGACAGGTAGCCAAGCATACTGGTCTAAATGATGGGAAAATAATGGGGAAGGGGGTTGAATCCATTTTGGATATACCACATAGCTTATATGTTAACCTATAGCATCCCAAACATATCTATCAAATTTTGTGGAAATCCATTCATCTATTTTTGCGTGATGCGGCAGCAAAACATATATACAAATGAACAGACACTTAATTTTATTTGTACAGATGGGCCAACTTGATTTGTATAAAAGGGATTGACTTAAGTCCCATAAGTTCCAGCTGGATGGAGCGGATATACTGAAATCCATGGGACTTAAGTTAGTAATGATTAACTTGACTCACTGATTTGAATCCATAATTAATATTATATCCTTTTCCGGTCTCCACCCCATCAAAATGCTCCTTTGTCAGCTTTAATATTATCAGTGACTTCTCAGCTTAATGAAAAGCTTTTTTATAATGTGGCATGTAATTTATCTCTCTTCCTGCTGGTTAAGTAAATTATTGGAAAGTTGAAAATGAACTCTGACTTCTTACTGAAGTGTTTATTAAGTGCAGTTTTTTTCCAAGTATTATTAAACTTCAAATACTGGAGGGAGTGGACACAGGCTGAAAGAATACACAAGAGTTCTACGAAATTTGTTTTCCTCTGCTCCCTTTAGCACGCAGAGGAGGTGATAGAAGAATCCTATATTTACATATTTGGGCAAGTTATTCTACACAGTTATTCCACTTAAAGCCAAATAGACAACCTGAGTTTCTCGAATAGATTTCCATTATTAGCCACTTAGAGTAAAAGCTTAAGCAATTCACTTAGTAAACACTGAATGAACTTGAATTTAATTATCTATGGGGAGAATTTTTCAGAACCAAAGTGGTGTACTGATTTGAATATTTTACTCCAAGAGACCAGTGTCTGAATCCCCACTCTGTCATGGAAGCCTACTGAATTATCTTGGACAAATCACATTCTCTCAGTCTTAGAGGAAGGCAGTTGTAAATGTCCTCTGAATAAATCTTGCCAACTGCCCCCCCATGGGGTCACCGTAAGTCAGAGCTGACTTGAAGGCATATAACAACAATAACAACATTTTTCACCTTTTTGTGCTATGAAGTGAACCACTGTAGGCAATTCTGACCTACCAAGATTTTCTCCTCTACACCAAATTTTGCTGCTACTTCAAGAGATTGTTAAGGAATAGTTGTGTGTCCAACTGGATACACAGTCCTACTTTTGGAAACCCAGGGTGTACAAATGACACTTTCCATTTAATCAATGAACCAAGAATCCACATTTAGACTGAAACCAATAAAATACTGAAAGACTGACTAGAGGGATCACCTTTTAATAAAGTGGAATACAAAAATGAGTGGAAAGCCACATATGACCAATAAGTCACGTGATTCTCTCCCCTGCCAACTTAGATGGCCAAGGGGGATTTTTTTATTAGTGATTTAAACACGGCACAAATTAAGCCTATACCAAGAAAGTTGGGTACATGTGTATGCGGAGCGGGGGCAAGATGGATGTCCACCTTCAACTACAAAGCTTTTGCTCTGTCAATATGGTGTAGGACAGGGGGATGGAGAGAGAAAAACTCATTTGGTAAAGGGAAATCATTTTTCTTTTACTGCAAAATACAAAAATGAAATAAATATTTCCTTTTCAATTCTGTTTAAATCTAGAACAATTCACATGTAATCTTAAAGTTCTGACATTAGAGGACTCAGTGTTACTAGCTTTGAGGGGGGTCACACTAGTAGTGTGACCCACGCAACCCTACTTTGCCAGACATCAGCTTCATCAAAAGAAGGATGTCCATTCTGCTGGTGACTGGGGCGCGGTGGATTATGTTTCTACTCCCATTGTGTCAGCAAGTAAGCCTAGGGCAAGGAGTTGGTCCTACTTCTGATTGTCATAGCCCCACTTGCTGGCAGGAGGAGAGTTGAAACGTCATCCACCCATACCCAGAGTGGGCTTCCTTCTCATGGTGTGACTGATGCTCTGCAAAGCGGGTTTGGAGCGGCCAGTTACGATCATGGCAACGGTGCCATGATTGTGACTGTGTAGGGCTCAGGTTGTACACCTATAACTGTGATACTGAATTCCAAAAGTATTTGCAAAGATGAATTTATTCTCTTTTTTAAAAAAATCTCTTTCACCTCAATATGAATGATAGTGTTGTACTTAGTAAACAAGTGTCTACTCACAAACCATTTAACTGAGAAAATGCATACCCTGCATTGGGAGATGAGCCTATTACAGTGGATCTTTATTGTTGTAGTTATGTCTCTTAATGTTACCCACCAAAACTTACCTTTTCAGCAGTGCAGTCCCCACAACTGAGGGTTTTCTGGGGAACTGGAGAGCAGAGCAGTATATGATAATGCCTCCAGCCCTCTCCCTTTCCCAAGAAGCTGCCTGTTGCAAAGATATTTGCTGCCAGGAAAGGGCTGGTGGCATCCTTGCACACTGCCCGATTTTTCAGTGTCTTGGAAATCCTTCTGTGGTGCTCGCTTCGGCAGCATTCTTTCTCACAGAGTTCTTAAGAAGGTAAAAGAGAGACTAGGAAGATTAAAGGATGAGCTCTATTTGGTTCCTTAGAGGGGAGAAAAGGAAGAATACAGATATAATAACAGAAAAAGAAGAGATCTGAGTACAGATTAGGTTGGATTGTTACTGCCAGTGTTGCCTCTTTCTGGAACCAGTTTACTCATGCTGTCATGATAAAAGGACTCTGCCACAGCAGAGTTTGTTCTGTAATTATTTTATTGCCTTTATTACATTTGTGGCATTAGTGGGATTCAGAAAGAAATGAGTTGGCAACAGTACAGCAATGCCTGGGCTTCTATGTGTGAGGTCCTCTCTCATATGTGAGGTCCAGGACTATTGCTTCCTTTGTTCTCCCTTATAAAGGCTGTGGAGCCATTCTGGATACGTGAGGTGGTGGATGGCAACTCCTGATGAGTTACATGTAAGGATGAGTGGTGAATGGTATGACATGGTTTTGCTGATCTGTGGCAAAAACATATCTTTTCACCCATTTTTCTCTGGGTAAGTTAATCCTTCTCCCTGCAGTGACTATTTTGGCTTTGTGCAAGAGTTAGACTTGAAAAGGCCTCCGACTAGAGCCAGAAGGTTTTCCCCAATTCTCACCGGGGAGTGGGATCTTCACTGTGATCACAGCAGGGAGGAGAGTATTAACCTTTCCTTCCCTTGACACACTCTCGATGACAATTGCCCCTGTCCCCCTCCACATGGTAGTTAGGTTCAGATGGGAATTTCCCTCTTATTCAAACAAAGGGGAGTTTTCTTCTGAAAAGACAAACAAACAAACAAAAACCCCTACAGTTTTTCCCTTCCTAGCTGTCTGGATCAATGGTTCAGTATAGGTCATGCTTTTTCACAAGTCAGCCTTTTAAGTATTATGATAAGAGAGCTTCAGTTTAAAGAATGGCTGATAGTGATGTCGGCAATGCTATCTATTGTTGCCAGAAGCCGTGTATCTTTCAATTCCAGTTGCTGGGGAGCACAGGGAGACAGCCAGCCATGGTGTAGTTGTCTGAGCATTCTCTTTCTCTCTCTCTCTTATATTTGTATGCCACCTTTCTTCCAGAATGGGACCCAATAGGGCTTCCAAAATAAGTTAAAAACATTAAAAACATTTAGAATGTTTAAAACAGTTTAGAAAAATGAAAAAAATATAAAATTATAAAAACCTGTAACAATGTACAATTTTATTGGATTCTGACTCTGGAGACCAGGGTTCAATTCCCTGCTTGGCCACGGAAACTCACTGGGTGACTTTAAGCAAGTCACACTCTCATACAAGGCGCACAATAACAACAACACAACAACAACAACAACAACAACAAGGAGGAAGGTACTATTGCACACATGTCCTGAGCTTGTGGACTTTGCGTAGATGGAGTTGCCAAGATTATGCTCAGGCCCCAGCGCAATTCTTTTCCAGATCCTGGAAATTCGCTCATTCCACCAAAGTCCCTCAAGGCCTAGTGGGGGGGGGGGTGCATAGTCACTGCCACTCCCAGTTAGCACCCTCTTCATCAACCATCTGCTCACATCCCACATCCAAAGGCTGCTCCCATCTCATACCACATCCCTCCTGGTGGGCAATATAGACCAGCCAGGAGCTGTACAGGAGATGCTCTAGGAGGTAGACGGCATGACAAAGAATTGGGAGAGCCACTCACTCACTCAGGCTATGGAGGAGGAACTGCTGCTGCTGCTGCTGTTGCTGCGCCTACTCTGGGCAGTTGAAGCCACAGTGCCCAGGTCTCTGTTCATAGCTGTTACCACAGAGGGTTGTGTTTTTCCTGTGACTTTTTCTAATGCCATCTGCCCACCTCCTCCTCCATTTCATGGGGACTATTGCATTTGCATATCCTCCAATAATTCATAGATGAAAATTAGGACACATGTGATCAATCAACATCAGAATGTGGTCAAGACGGTAGATGTTATTAACAGGGAAAGACAGAGAAGCTAGGAGAAACCGCAGCAGTTTGCTTTTGCCAGAGCCTGCTTAGAAGGAGAAGATAGGCCCTCTCTTCTCCTCTCCTTAACTGGGCACAAAAAGCTTTCACATTTAGAAATGAGTCTGAAACATGCAAAGTAATTTGGTGATAAAGGGAGAAAATGGTAGGAAGAGAAACTTAGACATTTTAAAAACAGCTGAAAAAGTAGGAAGATACAGGTTTAACTGGGACTGTCCTTGCCAAACTGGGACTGTTGGAGAGTATGCATTTTTTTGCCCACCCATGGCTTCTTCTCCCTCATTTGGATCTCAGTCCTTCTTTCCCTTACAGTCAGACCAGTTAAAAACCTTTATTACTTTGTAATACAGAATTTTGTACATGGTGATTATTTTCTTTGAAATTTGCTAGCTTTACAATGCATGCTAAAAACAATTGACAAATAATACTACCAAGAAAGAAAAAAGAAACATGCAACACAGGCAGGTCTTGGGACTCCATCTGGACCACTAGGCCTTGGTTACTGATACCAGTTTCTTCAGCCCTTATTGGCCCTCTCCATAGAACTCGGACTGCCCACTATTTGTGAACTGAATGCCTGACCAGATAGGCACCTTTGGTCTGATGATGATTGAGCACAATTCTGCATTCTTTTGCTCAATAGGGAGGTTTGCAGTAGACATACTGGCCTAAGTTGGCAAAAGGCACTCAGAGTATGTTGTCCCTCAAGCCTTTCCAATGCGCCAAGATATGTGAATGATTTTAATTCTAAACCTCTGACATGGGGAAGAAGTATTGTTCCCTCTTTGGCATATCCTTTCTCCAGGCTACTTTTTGGAAGTCATTTCGCAAGAAAGCATATCTTGCCCATATGTTTCAGACTAATGAGCTACATGGTGTTCTTCAGTTCCTAAATGGAAAGAGAGCTGACATTTGCAGTCTTCCAAGGGGATATCAGCTGTCTCAATATGATCCTTATAATATGGTGTCTTGTGGCTATCCAGTTTGTTCTCACTGACATCAGAAGTCATGGGAAGAGTTTTTGAATGATAAAGTTTTTCAAAACAGCCCATGGTTCAAAAACAAGAGTTTAGTTGTAACTAAACACTTGATTTTTATATATATTTGTCCAATACCCTGAAGGTCCCTCTAGTTGTATTATGTGTTGTCTCATGCATAACCCTAGCTTTGGGCTTTTGGACTTCAAAGTTAATCTTAGATAATATGTGATTCTTAAAAACCTCGAGCTGTGAAGGAGACAGCCTATAAATAGAAATGCCCTTAAGCTACCTTGTACAGTTTCATTATGAAACTGGAATTAAACGATTTGGAATAACAATTTTAATTTTTTTATTTAGAAAAATTGCCATTAATTTTGGCTTTTTTCATATGTTTTTACTGTAAAATAAAGAAATCCAGGTGTCAGAATGAACATAGGGTGAAAGATTGTTCTCAAAGATGGGGCATGTTTGGCCAGGAGGAAGGGAGTTGGTTCTACATCTATATTCCTAAGATCTGGTAAAATAAAATTACATCATAGAAAAGCTTACAGCCCTAGTTCAAAGCCCAGCAAGTCATGAGCCAAATCCTGCTGTCTTTGATTGTATCCAAATGACTGTGCCTAATTTCTTCCTTCATTATCTATACAAAGAACATATTGCACATAGCAGCCTCTCCTGCCTGGTGCCCTCCACATGAAGACATTACAAGCCCTTCATCTCCGGCCATCCCCATCACATCTTCTTCTTTCCTTTAAGAAACGCTGCTCCTCTTCATTATCTAATAGTTCTTCTACAAAAATTGAGTGCAACGCACATGGTATAAGGAGCATATTCAATATGAGTATCTGGCAAAGAGAGATGGCTTAAGACATTTTGCTATCTGAGGTAAAGGACAATGTGGTGCCCCTGGCATTTCACATAGAGAAGCTGGGCAAACTGGCAGCTGTACCTTACTTACAAATTTGGCAGCTCATGTATTGGGCAGGCAAGATGTCTCACCCCCAAATAGTGTGTGTCTGTGGCAATAGTTTAATCCCTTCTTCTGTTTTTAATGAAAGAAAAAGCTTTGAAGGTAGCAGAATGTGTTTCCTCTCTGTCCCTTGCAGTTTGCCCCTTAGTGATCTATGGAATCCAGTAACTCCCTTCAGATAGTCTGGACCCAAGCTGTGAAGGGCTATGAAAGCTATAATCAAACTTTGTACAGAGGTACAAAGTGCTGGTTATGGCCTTCACAGCCCTACACAGCTTGTGTCCAGACTATCTGAAAACTGTATCTTCCCACATGAGCCTGTCTGAGCTTTAAGATTTGGGGAAGGCTTTCTCTCAGTCCTACCACCATCACAGGGATATTTGGTGAAGACATGGGAGAGACGCTTCTTGGTGGTTGTTCCCAAGCTGTAGAACTCCCTTCCCCAGGAGGTCTGGTTGACTCCTTTCCAGCTCCCTTTTTGCCAGCAGGTAAAGACCTTTTAATTTATGGAGGAGTTTGGCTTTTAATATGTTCAGGCAGATAGAGCTTGTTGTTTCTGCATGTTGTTTCTGTTTTAAGAAATCCCGAAGCTTTTGGCATGAATCTGTCTCAAAAATGGCCCATTCTGGCCCACTCAGTCCAGGTTTTTACCCAAAAGCAGTGGGAGAATTCCAACCACCTTGCCTTATTGTATCTCTCGTTCTTCACTCTAATGGCTCTAGTGCTTTCTGTGAAGTATTTTCAGTAAGTTTGGCAAAAATAGACTTTCTATGGCCATACTAAACTGTTCTGCAGACTTGTAAACTTGGCTCAGAAAAGTGGAAACTCGCATGGGTCTTCACTAATCCTTATGTATATTTCTGTTGTCACTGGCCCAGGAAACTGGAGACTCAAACTGAGAGATAGTGGCTCTTGGTTCATGTATATCAATATAGTTTACCTCTATCAATTCTGTGAAATATTTCAGTTGGCTACACACACTCAAAGGCCAGGTGGATTTGTTTCTCACAAACCAGAGTGGCTGTATGTTTTGTCTAGTAACACTGCTTGTAGAAGGACTGGAGCCATGCTTTTTAAATAAAAGTTTATTTATTTATTTATTTATTTTTAAGAATCCCACAACATATTATTTAATGAGACATTTCTTGAAAGTTTGTTTCAAAATACCCCCCTACATACATTCCATGCTTAAATCTTCCAGTTGAAATTGCTTATTTCCATTCCATTCCATTATAGACATAATTTCCATCTTACAGAGAGAAAAACAGTTACATTATTTCTTCTTTGATTTCTTATACATTTATATCCTTACCCAATCCAATACTCTTCCATTCTTTCTCAAAGTTCTGGATAGATTTATTCTTCAAAGAAAATACTAACTTTTCCATCTCTATCATATCCAGAACTTTTAACTTCCATTCTTTTATATCAATATGTTTAAATAAAAGTTTAGAATTCAGCGCAGATGATAGTCCAGCTTGGTTGGATGTCTAGAATTTGGATAAAAGCCACTAAACTGAGGGTATGGCAACCTGAGATATACATTATATTGGCTTTTCTTGGCTTCCTCTAATTTCATATGAAACCAACTAAAGATATTTAAGAACCATGGCAGAAGAATGGTAGTAGAATTTAGGTGCAGAAGACTTTAGGTGTAGTTTTCAGCATCTCTAGTTCAAAGCAGTAGCTCATAGATGATAGAAAAGGTCTCTCTGATCGAGGTACCTTACCTTGCTTTGTCATTGTCCTAGTGTCATCCTGGCAGTGCCTCTGCTGGGAAGGGAATGTGTCCCCAATGCTCCCCTCCACATGTGACTGGCTGCCTGTGGAAAGAAGCACAAGGGACATGCCCCTTCCCTCCCCATTGCAGCTGGTCTTCTTCCTATGCTGCAGTAGGGAAGAAAGCGCATGATCACACTTCTTCCCCTTTTACATGGCTGGCTACAGTGGAAAGCTTGCATGATTGGGGTCATTGATGGAGTTTCTCCATCAATGAAATATTCTGTGATTGTGCCGGCTGGCTATGTGAGAAGGGTGGGACCGTGATGACACCATGAGGAAGTGTCATTGCAGTCTCATTCCTCTTGTGTCCCCATTCCAGGATGCTCCTGTCCTGTGGAAAGGGCCTGAGACCTTGGAGAAAAACTGCCAGCCAGAGGAGATGATCCTGAAATAGATGAACAGATAGTATACCTGCACCTGGAGATCTGTAGTACAAGATGGTTTCATGAATCAAAATTTTGGAGGAATAGCAGCAGCTGTTTTGGAAACATCTGATTACAAACAGCTAGTTAATTGTATTTAATTTTCCCTGATCCTGGAGTATAACTCCATTATGTTACAAAACTAACTGTGTGAGAGAGGCGGCTTCTCTATGTGAAGGAGGAGGAATATCACATGCTAGTTCATGCTGTGCTAGTTTGTGTTGTGCTGTTTAGATAATGACACAGCAACCAGGAGAAGAGTGTCCTTTGTATAACAGGCCAGTGTGTTACCTTGCTTGCTAAGGGTCCCTTAGGGGGATTCCCTATGCAAATAGAAATGCGGACATTGTTTCACAGAGATTAAAAGGGAATTCAGATGAAGATTTTAACAAAGAGTGGAAGATTGTTTTGGATTTGGGTTGAGTGTTGACAGAAAATAATGCATAATTCATGATAGCAATTGCTTTATAAGGCTATATTCAGAGAAATATCATGAAACATGTAAAGTTGAGAAATATAGCAGGAACTAACGATTGAAGTATAATTACTAACAATTTATTAAAATGTGTTGTATAACAAATCAATGAATTAACAATAATTGTAATCCAGAAAGGAAGGAAGCAGATGTAATATTGCATTTAAATATTATAGAGATAATTGTTTATTTGTTGAAATTATAATAAAATTATTAAAAAAAATTATCACTTGTGGGGAAAATTAGCCACGAACAATGCTTTAGCAATGCAAAGAGGGCAGGGTAATTAAGGATCTTTTACCCAATGTTTACGGGGTCAGGCTCAGTCAGAAATCACACAAAAAGGTCCAATTAATGACTTTATTGAATAGTAATAGTTTGCACTAACGCAAACACGCACACACGCATCCAAGAATTTAGCACACACGCTAAAAGAAATAAAGAGTGGAAATAAGATAGAGGGATTGTTGAGGGATTCACAGCTTGGGTGATACTACACCTCTTCCTGAAGTCCTTGGTCTGGGAAGCAGCGATCGAACAGCAGCTCAGCGAAGAGACGCTGAGGAGATCACGCAGCTGTCGGGAGGGGAGACCGGTCAGTTGGTATGACCGGGAGGTATCATGCTCCTTCTCCTTGCCTCGCCCTTCTCTCCTGCCTAGCCCCAAAACAGGGACTATTTGTAGGACAAATTTACTTTGAAGGCAAATCCTTTCCCGGGGAAAACAAACAGGGACAGAAAAGAAAAGCAACTCCGCACCTGGCATTTCTCGGAAGATAACAAGTTGTCATTCCAGTAACAGGATCTTCCTCCACTTTGGGGCTGCAGTGTGAGTTTCTGGAGATCGATTTGATAAGGTTTTATGGCTTCCTGTGCCCAACTTTCCGGGAACACTTTTACTTCCTTCAAGTGTACTCCTTAAAGGTTAAGGACCTTTTGTCCACCATGGGTTATCACAACACTGGGGCCTCCTGTGGCTACGTGACTGGGGATTTTACTGGCCTGACCTGGTTCATTCGATTGTACGGCCGTTATCACCTACGTGCACATTTGGGTGACCTCTCTGGTGGGTTAGATTAATTTTATATCAAAGTTGTAGACCCTGGGACAGGGTTTACCAAGGGGGCAACAAATGACTTGAAACATTCAGACTGTTACAAAAGAGGTAAATGTCACCATTATTTTAGTTGCTTCTAAGAAAATGAAAAAGTAAAGAGTTACTTTTAAAGAGTTACTTTTAAAAATTAGACCCACAATGATAGCCAACTTGAGGAGGGTGATTGGAATTATAACCCTCCTATAAACCTATAGCTACAACATATGAGGTTTAAGAATCACTTCCCAAGCTCTAGATGAATTATGCTGTTCTCTTTAAGTCTTCTTTAGGTATACTAGAGCAGGGTACTCCAAACTAGACTTTCCACCTCTTCACAGATTTCTGTGGTTCTCCCTTCTGGGAGAATGACTTTTTAAAGTAGAGAGAATATTCCACAGAAGTCTAGGTTCACTTCTAAATTCTTATCTGAAAGAGAGTGGTACTGTAGGAGATTCCTGACTGAGAAGTATATTTCATTCATTTGTGTCATGAAACATTTTGGAACATAGCAAACATGTTTTCAAGGCCACATATTGTTATGTCACTCTCTGTGGCAGCAAAGTTATAGAACTGTTTTTGTTGAGTGGGTACAATGGTTAGCATATGTTACCTTATTATATTACTGTTGCTCTAAGCAACTATAGAATTTCCCCCCAGAACACTGGATGCAGAATTTGTTGTTGATTGCAGCCAAAACATAATATGGCTTTTTAGCTTGCATTGTATTCAGAAGTTATCTGTCAGTGTCCATGTAGAATTGTGTGCAGGAAGCAGAATGACAGAGTGTTAATCTCTAAAGTATATTTAAGAAAGGAAAGGTTAATTTTCATTATTTGTGAAAACTTATCAGTATGTATGTGTTTGTGAGAGAGCGAGAGAGAGAGGAATGACTTGGCTAAGTATCTTTTCTCTCCAGACTCCAGGGCAATGAGACCACGACATGCAGAGAGGAAGATTAACTCCTTTCATGGTCTCGCTATAATCCCAATAGAAAAGGCACCATGGAAAGCTGCAGTGGACCTTAGAAAATTCCCTCCCATATCACATGGGGTGTTTCTTGTTGGGAACATGGCCATGATGCTGGACCAACTATTAGGACATGTTCATTGCTTATCTAAGAAGCCCAAGACTTTCTTGCAGAGGTTGCAGCAGTGGTAAGAAATAGTGGTGGGAGATGGAGAGAAAGTAAAAGAGGCAGTCACCCTAGATGTACTCCCTAACAGAGACCAGCTCTATATACAGTTGGCTCTCACTTCAGCACCAGGCTTTGAGGGAATCTTTAGGGGTGGCTTGGGACATCCCCTGTTGAAAAGATACAGGCAGTTTCCTAGGCCACTCTTCCTATTATGCCCTGTTTCCAAACAACCCCCTGGAAAAATAGTACTGAGGTGACAGACAGTTTTTGCAAAAGTTGTGTGATCTTTGTAGTAGTAGATTGTTATGTTCTTTCAAAACTCTGTGTGATCTTAGCCACTGTGTTGAAGGAAAGGATTATGCATTTTCTCTCCAAAAGCTATTATTTACAATTTTAGGAAGATCCCATAGAAGTGCGAGTGATGCATTTAACATCATGTACAGTTTGGTTCTCTAAGAGTTGCATTTTTGCATTATCTTAGATAATATGTATTTATATAAATACCACACACACAAAAATATCCACAATGAAGGCACATTTAAACCTAATGTGTGACAATTGTAAGAAAGGCCCATATATTCTGTGGGATGAATTAAGTGGCTAAATGCTACTGAATCACCCATTAAATTTGTTCTTCCCCTTCATGGTTTAAAATATCTAGCCACTTTTTAAAACTTCCAGCTATGCTGCTTCTCCCATTCCCTCCTAATTGTCTATCACCTAGCCTGAGGAAAAATTTCTGGAGCAGTCAAAATCTTCCATATTGTTGCAGAATTGTAGCTGGTTCTAACCAAGGTCTAGCCTGGCTGTAGATTTGAGCTTTTGGTTTTCTTTCTTTAACTGTACATTGCTTGTTATTCTTTATTATTATCATTCTCCCTTCAGCTAATGAAGTTTGGAAGACACCTAGTCGTTTTTTCTCCTGTTCCAAGAGCTAATTAAGCATGAAAATCACCAGTTAGATAAAGAGCCTGCAAAGTCAACACATTCAGCTGCAAGGTTTTCAGTTGCTACTTTGAAATGAAGCCAGGTCAGACCAGCCCTTCTGAGCTCTGATAGAAAGTGTTGCTCCCAGAGAGCTCATCTTTTCATGGAAAAGTACTGAGCCTGTTCAGTGCTTTTTCTATTACTGCTAAGAACAGCTGAACAACAGCAGGTCAGTGGAAAATTGAAGAAAGTCATCATCTGCACGTAGAGTGTTAAGGGCATTATTTTTAGAAGCTTCTTTTCTTTCTGATTTCATTCAATTCACTGAAAAACAAAGAGGGAGGAAGAGAAAAGAAACAGAAACATAACTCTGCTGCCCATCTATGCAAGTTTATTGGCAGCTGACATATTATGCATATTGCGATTGCCATGGGATAAGAAGGAAAATAAGTAAGAGGGGAGCAGATCTATAAATACATCCCATTTTTTAAGAAGGAGAGCCAAGGAGATTACCACATGTGACCCTCTGGAATGAAATGAGTTGATATGTGCCTATTCAGTTGAATATAGATCTTTTAAAGAACTAACACTCCTCTTTTCCTCCAAGGGGGAAGCCTCATTTTTTGCTAAGTACTGTTGCCTATTGTGACATGGAGGAAACATCAGATGTCTTTGGATTGGCTCAAAGCACAAATGAGGTACCACACAGAGCTGATAATTTGCAAAACGGTAAGTCTGTGTTGAAACTGATAATTAAGCATGTAGCGCTAAACAGAATGATATATCTCCAGGCACCCCAGAATTGTAGGGAATCTCATTTCTTTTCAGTTTAAGTGCCAAGAGGGAAGTTTGGAAGAAGTTCTCTGAAAAAGGAGACACTGTGTAGTGCAGGGGAGCCCCACACCCCTAGTACATGCTGCAGTAAAATTAGGGTTTCCAAGAGTTCCATTTTATATGGGGTATTGCATATTTGGGGTCCTAAAATCTAATCTAGTATAAGAGTCATACGGGAATGCCCAAACCCTGTATATGAGAACAGTCACCCCCTGTGCTCCCACCAGACTGACCCTGAACATTTGGAATGTATGCAGCAATTGGGTCTTACAGTCCAAAATCTAGGGCTCTGTCTGCTGGGATGGCACTATTCTTCATCCTCCTTTTCAAGCAGCAGATTAAGTTCTCTTCTCATGATGGCTTGCCTACCATTGTGAGATTTGCATGAGTTTGGGGGTTCCCATGGTATTTGAAATCTTGTAGGGGCCCTGAGATCTTAGAAGAAGTCATCTTTAATTAGGACACATGACTGCCCCATGATATGGCTTCCCAGGATGTGGAACTGTATGATGATGGTTTTCTCCTCCCCATGCTCTGCTCTGTTTGCTTCTGCCCCATACTTCTTGTTTCTTACGCAGTAGTGTAATCAGATACATTTTTGAGTGTGCTAAAGAAAGATGTTGATGCTTCTCTTCTGTTGCAAAATATAAAATATGAGATAAAAATGTGATACCTCTATCAATTTGAAACACCCAAATCAGCATGTTTTTTTCTTTAGGTGACTGGAAAACGTTTGTCAGATTAAAATTTCAGAAATAAGTAACACACTGTTACAGTCTTGTTCTTCCTTCACTGATGCTGCACATTACAAATGCAGGCCATAACATATACTATGAAGTAGCCTATGGCCATTTCCGCACTGGACTGTCATAGAGCGATGATTCCACTTGCAACATCCTATGGAACCCTGGGGTTTGCAGTTTCGGGAGGGGCCGGCCCCTCTTGAAACTGCAAACCCCAGGATTCTATAGGATGTTGCAAGTGGAATCATCGCGCTATAACAGTCCAGTGCGGAAATGGCCTATATTAGAGCCCAGCGTGGTTTGAGTGTTGGACTGCAGACTTTGGAAACCAGAGTTCAATTCCCTGCTCAGCCATGGAAATCCACTTGGTGACCTTGGGCATGTCACACACTCTTAGCCCCAGAAAACCCTGTGATAGGTTTCCCTTGGGTCACCATAAGTTAGAAATGACTTGAAGGTACACAACAACAATAAAGCCTATATGTTTTGGAACGGCAGATGCTGCTTTAAAGCGAAACTGCTATACTATATACAAGGATGACACTGTGTATTTCATTTCAAGTGCCTTCCTCTACAAAATGAAACAAAATGGTGGGCGTGGGAGAACCCAGAGGCAGATTAAAAAGGGATTCAAACTACTTGCACTTAAAGGAAAAATGCATCTGAAAAGGAATAATAATTGCAGCATTTCACCTTAGAAGTAGGTCCCTGCAGGACATAATGGTAGTGGTGAGAATGTGCTGAAATCATAGTTAGTTCTAGAAGAAAGAAATTCTGTAGTTAAAAAGAGGAAGTTGCTTTATGTGCGTCGCCTGAGGCAAATGCCTGTGTCCACAAGACACATAGTCCTGCATGTAGCTTCTGAATATGACCTTGGCCAACTGACTACTTTTCAGTACTTTTAATTACTCTTGGACAAAAAATGGGAGTCAAACATCGTAAAATTAATGGGGGAAAAAGGTTTGAAAAAGTGTGATGATGTTAGTGTTGCATTTTAGCAAGATACCTAGCTCCTTGAGCTGTTGAATGATTCAGCAAAGGATGCTCTGAATACATCACTGCAAGAGCTTAAACATGTTGATGAATAATATCTCCCACCTTCAGTGGATTCATTCACAAAGGGCCCATGAATGAGATCATTTTACATACAGAGGACATAAAATGCCTAAGCCTTCTAGTTCGGTCCCCTAGCCAGGGCATGAAATTCCTAGCTAGAGAATCTTAGCAGAGGGCTGTCAAGCTTTTGCTTGAAAACCTCCCTAAGTGACTTCTCCAAGTGCAACTGTTGATGATGCAGACATTTGAACTCAGGTCTGCATCTTCCAGGATCACTTTGCCTCTCACTTTGGACCTACCATCTGCCAGATGGCCATGCTCTCTGACCTCCTCCAGTGGGGAAACAAGGAAGGAAATCATGAAGGTCACAAACATTTTAGCTTGGATATCAGCCACAACCAATCAAGATAAAAAAAAAGAGAGACTCTTTGACCTTCTTTTGGAAGACATCTGTAGCACTGCCATAGGCAGCTATGAATGAACAGAGCGTATTCTTTTTTTCCTAATGGGTAGGACAACTGAAAGAGAAATGTTTTGTTTTCACTCATGGAGACACACAAACTAAGAACCACAGTTCTGTCTTAAATAATCCAACTACTTCTGTGAGTCTTTTTCTTTTCTTGATTCTCTCTTATGAAGGACAAACACAGGGTTTCCAACCTCAGGTTTTCTTTGTAAAAGAAAAGCAAAGGCATTTTGTGGGGAGAAGTCACAGTGGCATAGTCTGATTTACCCTTTCCTTGTCTATTGGTTATTTCCTAGAGATGTCTTTTGAGTAATTAAAAATGTATTTTTCTTCTAGTCAGGCAAGAAGCTAATATGATAAAGGGAAGAGGGGTGAGGTAGGAGAAACAGTGATCTGTTCAGACAATCTGTAGACATCCCTATATTCTACTTAATACTGATTTTCTGTTGTAAGTATCTTTGTCTTGCTGGTTGTCTTGCTTATCTAGCTGGACACTATGCTTGCTGGTAGGACAAACTGAGAAAGTAGCTGGATGCTGTTTTTTCAGTTGCAAAAAGTAAAATAGAACATTGACTTATCAATTGTGTGATGCAATATGCTTCATAAACCTGTGATCAAATTTCTAAATGTGAGGATTCAGCATTACTGCAGGAGAAAACCTTGTCATTTTAGCTGTGTTGATGACTCTGTGGTCCCTTCCTTGCTCAGCAACTGTGAAGTCTTAAATCAGGTAGGCACCATATTGATAATGCCACTTCTTTCACTTTTAAGTTGAATAAATGGCTATTGAAGTGTGTTCCTTTAGTCTGGGGTGGGCGAAGACCCAGGATAATCTGTTACCCCACATACCTGCCAGGTGTGGCTGTTGGTTTCTGTGTCAGTGGTGTGCCAAAACCACTCCATATTTTGTTCTCTAAAACAGCTACCCCAGGTACTAAGCCTATTTTGGGGATAGGATTGTATAGCTTGGACAGCTTTTTTACAGACCAGGCTAAAACGTGGCATGGATTTCCTGCCCTACTGAAATGGGAGACACTGGTTACCTCTTCTCCACAGCCAAATGTTTTAATTTTTTAAGTGGTAAAACTCCCTTTGTGGCCCCTAAGACAATTGCACCAGGCCTCTCAGAGATTTTCTTTAAAGTTGGTGGGGACTTTTTTTTTTCAGACTGAAAGTGACTTTTTGTGGTTTCTGAATAGGAAAAAAGGGTCTTCTGGGGCCTCAGTGATGTTGGGGTTGGGACCTGGCACAATTGCTCCCATATCCTCTAGAGGACACGAGGAACCTTTTTCAGAATTTTTATAAAATATTTTTGGTGGTGGGGTATGTTGAGGGAAGGACGCAGGTGTCTCAAGTTCAACCAAGGGAGTGTTTGTGGCTCCCAGACCTGGGAAGTTTCTTATACACATTCTAGTCAAAGGCTGATGAAGTATCCTGAAACTGATTTTCATTTTAACAAAAAGTCCTGTTAAGACTGTTGTAAGGACCACTGCCATGTCCAAGTGGTTCAATTAAGAAACAGAAGAAGAAAACTCTTTAGGGATGCTTTTAAAAGAATCCTTCCTTCCTTCCTTCCTTCCTTCCTTCCTGGTTACACATTTGTGGTTCATGTGCAAAAGTTATGGAAAGCTTTCCATCCAAACTAATCAAACAAAAATAAGCATAACCATCAATGGCGTGGCTTTGCTTTGTGGTGGTACTGTTGAGGTTCTGTTTCAGTTGGCTTCCTGATCCAGCCTCCATCCTGGAGTCTAGATAGTCACTCTTCCTTCCCCCTTACAAATGGAGGAAAGTGGGCCACTTCTGTCAAGAGTGCCTTGAGAATGGCCTGTGGCTTATCTTTTTCAGAGATGGTGATTCTCCTGTTTTGCTGATTTAAAGCTTGCTAAGTGTAATATAGAGGCTCTGAGAAAGAACAGGGAGGCCTGCACTCCTCAAGGTTGTTTTGATTTGTTTAGTTCCCTTGATTTAATACACAGTCGGAACTGATTTCATTCCCCTTCTCCTTGACAATGTTTGCTGCTGCCTCCTCCCACAGGCAGTAAGCTGCCTGCATTATCTTGCCCCGAGTATGATCTCTTTCTGAAAAACCAATTATTATGCATTTGTCAAAAGCTGAAATCTACTAAAGGTGACTGTCACTTCATTTTGATGTGGAAAAAGTAATGTAAATTAATCCACTCCCTCACTTAAATCTCTGCTGAATATACACTGATAGATCACTTAACAAGATGCTTATCTCAAAACCCCTAAGCATTTAAGACTGAGGAGACTAGCAGGGTCTGCCCAGGATATTCTACTACCTGAGGCAGAATGTGCCTCTTTGCTCCCAGACTCAAGGCTCAGTAGTATTCTAGGGCAGCCAAGTAATTTAGGCATCTGTGATAGAAAATTTCACAAATGTCTCTACATCCTCTTGGAAGTAAAAACACAGCAATAAAAACTTAAGGCTGGCAACCTGTATTGCAGTTACAGATCTGTAATCTAGAGTTATAGATCTGTGACCGCTCAGAATTCAGTTACCATATACTATGTATTCACGATGATGGCACTGTTGCCACAATTGTAAATGCCCTCCAAACCCCACCTTAAAATTCCATTGTTTGGAGCAATGGAGGTCTGTTCTGCTGGTGATTGAGTGGCAACAGGTTGCTGTTTCCAGCCTCCTTCCACTGATAGGCAAGGCTGTGACAATCAGAAGCAGGACCCCCCCATTGCAATTCCTCATTGAAGCGTTGCTCACTGGCGAGAAGGGGCTGGTAAAATCATCCTGTTGGGTCCTGACCTCCAGCAGAACAGTCGTCCAATCATTCGGGGCCTGGAGATCCTGTTTGATCTTGGAAGCTAAGTAAGGCCAGCCACCAATGAATACCATGTGCTGTAGGCTCTATTTCAGAGGAAGGAACTGGCAAGACCACCTTTGAGTATTCCTTGCCTAAGAAAACCCTAGGAAATTCATAGGGTTGCTATAAGTCAACACACAACTTGAAGACACATAGACACACAACACAGTCTCCAACTGCACCTGATGAAATGGATTGTGTCCATGAAAACTTGTACATGAAATCTAGTCTTCTCAGTCTCAAAAGTGCTACTGGATTCCTTTATGTCTTTTCAAATAATCAATGGATTTCTTTTCAAAAGAAAATAAACCATAGCTTTAACGTACTGTCTTTCCTAGTAATGTTTTTAAGCTCTGGTCTAACAATAGGGCCAGTAGACTCCTTGCTTAGTTTCAAGTTCAGGGATGGAGGCAGGGTCCATTTCTTAGATGCAGATTGCACTGTAATTGTGTGTGATGGTTTTAAGTCCAAGGATTCTGCATGTGTGAAAACTTATGGTAGCCTCAACAACTGCTATCTCTCAGTGGGATGTACAAGATTCCCAACCCTCACTGGATTGCTTTGCATACTTTCCAACTGACTATAAGCTTCTGAAAGGAGAGAGTTGGCTGAGCAGTGAAAGACTCATTGCAGTCACTGTCCAAAAGGTATCCACAATTCTTTCATATGACACTGCTGTATAATTAAAGAACAACTCTGACCTTAATATGAACACTGTGCTCTATTTGGTGTAAGTTTCGGAGAGCTGTTATCCAGCCTGTCCTCTCCTTGCAAGGCCTGCACATTCCAAGTGGCTCTTCCTCCTCCACTCTTCCTGGTTCGCTTTCCAATTCCACCTCCACACTGTTTCTTTCAGCGCTTGAAGCCCAGGCATGTTATCACAAGGTCATCCAGCCCAAATGCCCACATATAGCTGATTGTGCTTCTAGGGATTTATAAAAGGCTTTATGAGGCTACAGAATAAAAATCCTATGAAACTCTAATATACCAGCTTGGCCAAGAACAAAAATACAAAAATTAATATGTGTACCACAGCCTGTTAACTTAACAGGATTGCTTCCAGTGACTGCTGCCTGTGTCCAGATGATGGATGGAGTTTAAAAGAAAACCTCATTTCTTGCTCTTAGTCACTGTGATTCTTCTATAATATTTGGAATGCTTTACATGTATACATTACTATGACTTTGTTGTTCTTGGCTTTCTCTAAGTAGTTTTACTGCAAAGTCCCATACACAGTTACCTGGGAGTAAGACCCATTGAGGTCAATGAGTCTAATCTGCCAGTAGAATATACAGGATTGTAATGCTCCTAACTTGTAAATTGCCAAATGGGGCCCCACTCACCCACATCATATAATACTGTCTATCATAAATATATTCAGTAGGCATTGTTCATGAGCCAGTTATGTACAGTGAGCAGTCACCAATCAGCTTAGTAGTTCTTATGAGTTCTGAGTCCTGATGTGGCAATATAGGTATCTGGAACCAGTTGTTGCTAACAAGTGATTTCCATGCCCAAAACTAACCATATACATTTTCAAAATGAACTTCAGTTAATTGCCAAGATTCCATATAGTTTAGCATAATATAAACATATATTAGTGTCAAGGATGTAGCTAGGAGGAAGAGGGCAAAATGACGGCACTGCCCCCACCAAATAAGAATTCTGCTCCTGAAAATAAAATTCCTAGCATTCCAGAGAGCATTCCCCCAAATTTCTAGCAATTTTCAGAGAGTGAGACATTGCAAATCTTTTAGATCCAGAACTCTCATATTTGCTGTGTTCACATTCCTTTGGTAACTGTGCTGCCCCTTTCCTTTGTGTGTTATAGCTGTGTTTCTAAATGTTCAAATGCATTTTTAAGTTACTGCAGTAGTTACTGCAGTGCTGGAAATTTGGGAACTGAAGGGAAATTTTGTAGGATGAAAAATTCTTACTTGGGAGGGCAGTACCCTCATTTTGCCCCTTCCCTGTAGCTATACTCCTGGCTGGTGCAATTTCAGAGCAGATGACAAGCTCTAAAGCTCACTTATTGTACAACAGTCAAATATCTCCCCACTTACCTGGTCAAAACAGGGAGAAAGTGTACTATCCCTGTGCTTAAAGAATGATTGACTGCATCAGGGATCATGCTTAAACAACCTCTAATAAAGTGAAGCTGCTTGTGTAACCATTTTTATGCTAGCATAATGTCTCAACAGGTTTCCAGACTATGATTCAGTGACAGGAGTAAGATGTGGGATGCAGCTTATTATAACAAAGTACAACACCTATTTACTGGGCACTTCCCAGTTTGCTGGTGGATATGATAGATACCATTGTGCCCTAATGATGTCTTGAATTCTGATTTCTTCTTGCATTTCTTGTACTTCTCCTTTCAGAATATGCTTTTTTGAAACTTTTTTTTAATTAGTGAAATGTATATTCCACCTTTCCGCCAAAGGGCTCAAAGCAGCATATACAGATCTTGTCCGCAAGATAATGATCTTGTGAAGCTGAGAAAGAGCAACTGGGTCAAAATAACATTGTGAGTTTCACAGTTCTGTGGGAACTTGGATTTTACAACACCCAGTTCAGCACTCTTAACTATTGTACCACTTGGACCTTGTCTTTTAATACAAAAAAAAGTGATTTGTTTTTTAACAAACTCTTGGACAAATAATTTGGAAACCAAGTATTGCTAATCCTTTTATCTATGGCCATTTACGCACTGGACTGTTATAGTGCTATTATTTAACTTTCAACACCCTATGGAATCCTGGGGTTTGCAGTTTAGGGAGGGCCCCTAAATCATCTCTCTTTGCATAGAGATAGTTCCTTCTTGTTGAATCCTGTATTTTCTGATTTTGCCTTTCTTTTGTTAATGGAATCAGTGGTGAGGCATTTGGTAATGAATGAATAAGTACTGGGGCTTCTGAAGACATATGAATGATAAGCTTTCCACATTTTGAATGTGGCTATATATTAAAGGAAGTGGGAGCAGTGTAGGTGAGTCACAAGCATTTTGAAAACATTATGTTCTCGGTTTCTCTGGAAACAGAGTTATTAAAGTTCTATTTATTTAAATGTCTTTCTGAGAAGACTGCATAGATGAGAATGATCTCTAAAGTAACCATGAACTTGCTGTGGTTAGCATCATTCAGTCATACTGCGCATTTACAGCACAATCCTGTACACTCACTGAGAAGTATCTACTGTAGAGCTCCATGGGGCTTACTCCCAAATAAGTGGGCAAGTGTTGCAGGTGGAGTATTTTAAGCCAGGAGTGTTGAAGTTAAACAGGTTGATTCACCATTCGAATATGACTAAAGACTGAAATAATACTTTCACCAAACAGTAAGTCTCAGGCTGAAAAAAATAGAATTTTATGTACACAACCATACGTGTACATGTATGTGTATATGTGTGTTTACATATGAGGTTGTACTGCATAACAGCAGTCAGCCCCTTTGTAATTTCTTAACTGCAGATAGTTAAGACAGTTACATGACGCATATAAAGAGTGCAACAGAGTGCAGTGTGCCATATCAGGAACCTCTAAAAGCAGTGCTTCTCAGGCTGTCTGATGTGGGGGACCAGCAATTTCTTTCTAATGTGCCAGGGACTAGTGTCACATTGGTGTCTGTCAGCTATAACTGTTTATGTCCTTCCTGGCAATGCACCACAGACCGGCTTCCTATGACTTGTGGACCAACTATCATTTTAAGTAATGCTGCCCTAAAGAGCTCTGATCCAGCCCTCTGGCTTTCATGAGATACTCTTTTTATTGCCCTCTTAGAAGTGACCACTATGTAAAAAACAGAATAAACACAATGTGCCAAAAACAAATGTTGTGCTTATTTTCATGGGCAGAACTCACATGGCAATTTGTCAAATGTCTCTGAAAATGGTCTAAGCAGAACATGAATTTGGATGCTCTAGTACTTCCCTAACAGAAAGAAAAGGAAGGAAGCATCTTGCTATGAGACTTATTTCTGTCTCTTGGGTTGAAATTCTGTGCCACTTAGGTGAGACTAAGCCCACTGAACTAAACAGAACTGTGATAAACTATGCCTTTCTTCAGGGTTTCTGTCACAATATACTTTCTCTTTGTTTCTAGTCCTAATCTGGACAGCAATTTAGCATGTTTAAATCTGCTTACAACCCATTGTCATCCAAAGGGAGGATGAAATTTCTTTGTCACAGTATGTGCACACAATAATTAGTTAGGTAAGGGATCAATCCATGTCTGTTTTTCATTCTATTATTGTTAAAAACAGAATGTACAAGACATTTTCATACAGCCTGCTTCTCACCAGTTCTGCACAGCCAGGCTACTTGCCTTTTTTTCTAGTAATAAATGTGCCGGTGGATTCTTATGCCATGTCTGCACTAGCCTGTTATAGTGCTATTATTCCACTTTCAACATCCTATGGAATCTTGGGGTTTGCAGTTTAGGAAGGCACCTTTGAGATCCCTCCCTAAACTGCAAACCCCAGGATTCCATAGGGTGTTGAAAGTGGAATAATAGAACTATAACAGTCTAGTGCAGAAATAGCCTTACTGTCTCTTTTTATATATAATTTTGATATCCCCAAGTAGAGCCAGACTGTCTATCATTTTCAGATAGATTTTTAAAACTGTGACATAATTTATGATATCTGAAATGACATTATCATTATAAAACAATTATTTTAGGAAATTAAATATGCTGCTCCTGCCATACATTTTCTGCATATTGGCAACCCAGGAATTCTTATCACAACCCATTCTTAATTTCAGTGCTCTTCAGTTCATAACTTTACTGGCACTTGAAGTGTCACATTTTGGTATCTCCATATCAGATCAAGATTGATACCGGTGTCCTTTTTATAACTAAATGCCTATCGTTAAATCCTCAATTTTACTGGAGATACTAGACTCCCTACCAGTGTAGCTGGTTCAGCATGCCTATAGCTTGTGACGCATATGATAGCACTTCCTTTTGTCTGCATGTGTTGGATTGTGCTGCTTGTGTAGTATGTTTCCTGAAGACACTTCCAATTCATTTCTCTCCCTCCTACTGGCATATCTACTGGCTAAGCTGGGGGTCCAAATTCAGATTAAGCGCATAATTCAGTTGGCTGGCTTGGCATGATTTTACAATGTGCAGGATTAAAATTTGTTTTATTTGGCATGACTTTTAGGAACCAATGTATTTTTCAGCTCTTCACTATATTTCAGTCTTGGATTGCAATGTAGATATAATGCCATGGGTATTCTTGACAATATATGACTATATATTGTAATTATTACTTTTTGCATTTCAGTATAGTAACTCCTTCCTTCTCCTCACGAGACCTTATTAAAACATATCCTACATTTGTGTGCCTTCAGATCACTTGTTGATTTCGGCACCTTTATGAATTTTATAGGTTTTTCATGGGCAAGAAATACTTTGAGATAGTTTTGTCAGTCCCTTTCTCTGAAATACAGCCTGTGGCACCTGGTATTTGTTAACAGTCTCCTATCCAAGCACTAATCAGAGCTGACCCTAAATAGCTTCTGAGGCCAGACAGGATCTGGTGCCTTTAGGGTATTTAGGCCTTAACCTACATGTACAATGACCTAAATATAATTTGGCTTTACGGTCATAAAACTTAAACCCAACCATTAGATAATCAACTGTTTCTGTTCACATCTTTTCTAGCCTGCCGGAAGGGAGATTTATAAAAACCTCTCACACTTTCAAAGAACACATGAAAGTTGTGGGACTGTCTGGGGCAGCTCCACTTCCTGCCACCACATCTCTAGCTGCCAGTGCCTGTGGCATGTCTCCTTTGTTGTTTCTTGACTTATATTCTGCCTTTCCTCTAGAAATGGGATTCCAGGAGGCTTGCAAGAAGATTAAAACCTGGGATAGATAATGACAGGTTAAAAATATATATAATGTTAAAATGCATTATAATATTAAATAATTATAATATTTGAACACTATTAATTTAAAAATAATTTTAAAACACAGCAATAACACAAAACAGAAAAAAAAGCACCAGTCTTTTAGATGTTCCTTTCACAGCAGCCAGCCACTTGCTAAATCTCACCTGAAAAAAAAAAAAAGGTCTTGGTTTTGGAAAGAGTTCTCCATGCATACTGATGTGTGCACACAGAGCTTCTCTATTCATAGAGAAATACTCTATGGGGGTTGTGGGAAGGTGTTTCTCCTGCAAGAAATGGGGACTGGCTCTGTGACTGTGGTGTGCAGTGGCGGAAGAGAAGGGGACAGACAGTGGGCCCACCTTCAACCATTCTTTCCTTGCATGGGTGGATATTGTGAGCTTCCCTATAATCTCTATTCTAAGGTGAGAAACCTGGGGTCCTCCAGATGTTGTTGGTCTTCCATCATGACCACTGCTCATACTGGTTGGAGCACATGTGAGATGGAATCCAATAATACTGGAAGGCCACAGATTGTCCACCCCTGCTCTAGTCAAATTGGATTCCTGACTTAAATCAGCTCTGGAATGGATGATGGTGGTGATGATGACAACAGACTGTATTTGTCTTTTTCTTGCCAGTGAGTAAGCATTCCCAGCCCCAAAACGATGATGGCTTGAAGAAACAAGCATCACCCAAGGATCAGTAAATATATAGCATTCTGCATTTTTCAGATATGAAACTCAACACCTCTTCTTTTAACTATTAAATCAAATAGATGTGACTATATTTTGCTTATCTAGTAAAGAAACAGGAAGTCACAGTATGAGTGACTTTTGATTAATCATTAACATTTCTGTTTGAACTTCTCCCTCCCTTCCACCCCCACTGCCTCTGTCACGCTCTTGCAGGAATTCCGGTGAAAACCCCTTTTCTCTGAACTAATCAGCTGCAGGAATGAGGGCAGGAAGTATGAAAATGTGGACAATCACAACCATTTCATGAATTAGCAAGGGAAAGTACTGCTTTG
Source organism: Iguana delicatissima (assembly GCA_948472985.1). Taxonomy (NCBI): domain Eukaryota; kingdom Metazoa; phylum Chordata; class Lepidosauria; order Squamata; family Iguanidae; genus Iguana; species Iguana delicatissima. Next base: position 402,968 of record CAOKZL010001124.1, on the reverse strand, counting down.
AAAGTATGACCTTGTCTCAACACAGTTGCATTTGGACAAAGTTGTGTTTGTGTCTGGTTGTGGGTCATGGCTGAACGCATGTGGAGGAATGCAAACGAGCTGATAATAAAAGGGGAAAATATTGTTTCTTTTCCAGGTTTCCAGAATGTTTAAGGAACACTTGGGCTAATTCACCTCATTGTCCTTTTCACAGTGGCTTGAGCAATGCCAGGTATTCTTGAGCACACATGCCAAATACAGAAAAGGAACCTGTGGACAGCAGCTTGGCAAGATATCCACCATGCTCATTGAATTGTTCCAGTATGTTTATATCTTATGTTCATCTCGTATGTCAATTATCTCCAGCTTTTGGAGAAAGATTATTTTCTGGACAACAGCTCCTAGAACCCAGCATGTGGGATTCTGGAAGTTGAAGTTAAAAAAAAAAAGCAGTTCTTTTAAGTTTATGCTTTTCCATTTAAGTATACAGCACTCTGTTTTTTTAAATTCAAAATGCAAGTTTGTACAGTGCTTTTCTCTGAGGAACATGTGCATAGCTAAGGATAGGTCACCACGGCTGAAGTATAAGTGAAAAAGACTGCACAAACCAGTCTTATGAATAAGAAATGTTGGAATCAGCCACAGCGTGTAAAGTTACTTTTAAAAAGTAATAAATTTGTTGTCTGGCAACCAAACTGTTGATGTTTCAGTGCTGAAGAAGTAACCCACTATATTGTTTGTTGTGGAATTCATTGCTTTTCTATTATTTACTGTTATTTTTATGAGGAAAGGACCTCAATGTTGATAAAAGAATGGCAAAAATGGAAATGGTGGAGGAGAGTCCTATTAAAATGCCCCTAAAAGTGGTTATTTATTACACCAGTGAAGGACCTTCCTTGCTACTCATTTTGTTACTTTAAAATCTAAATTTGTTGTAAAATGTAAAGTGGATTCCTATATGACTTTATACTCAACATAAATTTGCATACGCTGCCTTCCGGTTGCATGGCGGGCATGAGCGGCAGCTTGGAAAGAAGCTGCGCAATGGCACAGCTCCAAGCACCCCCCGCTGGATTCCAGCTGCTTTTTTTGTACCATCAGAAGCGGCTAAATACCCCCCTGGTAAAAGGGGTGCGGGAGAGGTCCGAAGGGGACCCCTGCAACTGGTGGTTGGCTCTACCCGGCTGAGGGAGCCGAAAACACCAGTGGGGTCAAAGGACCATGACGGAGCCAGTGGGATTGTCGCCTGAGCGGCACAAGCGCTGCCGTCAACTTTTAACCAAGAAACTTATCAGAAATAACAAGTAAGAAAACATGTACCTGCTCTGGTCTTTGCTTTTGAAAATATCACATCTGGAATGGGCATGCAGCGGTGCACAGAAGTGTAGGAATGGAAGGACCCAGAGGGATGTGAGTGTGTCATGGTGGAAAGTTCTTTTAAGGAGCGGCTGATATAAAAGGAACGGCTAAGAGGCTTTTCTGTTTTTCTCTGGACGGCTGAGAGTTCGTCTTAAAGGGGTGGCTGTTATAAAAGAAATGGCTAAGAGGCTTGTTTGCTTTTCTGTTGATGGTTGAGTGTTCGTCTTAAAGGGGCAGCTGTTTTTAAAGAAATGGCTTAGAGGCTTTTTATTAAAGGGCCGGTACCGGGTCAAAGAATAAGACTGAACTTTACAAGATTGAATAAACCCTATTTGGACATTGAGCTTCTTATTTCTACAGATTATTTTGGTTGATCTGAGAGGACTGCTGTTTTGGCCTCTAGACTCTGGATTTCTGATCTGGAAGAATACTCTGGGCAGCAGGTACCGAGCAGTGCTTTTTTCATTTTTGGCTTCTGTTGGTAGAGACTGTTTCCTAACTTTCTCTTTTTTTCCCCTGAGTTTGGACCGGTGAGACAGGTGAACCTGTGCTGGAACATCATTCAAGCAAATATCCTCATCCTCAGGGATGGAATTACTTGGACTTTAAGTGTCTATGAGAGTAAGAAAACAGATAATCTACAGAAATGAAACTCCGGGTAGTGAAGTTCCAGATGGGAGGGGAGAATGGGAGGTGGAGTGGCACAGGGTCCTGAACTAGACAAAGTGGTAATACTTTAACAATGTCAAATAAGCTTACATTTGATTGATATGTGATTATTAATATAACATTGGGATATTGCTAAAGGGGGGATGGTGAATAGGGTATAAGTATAGAAATGGGAAACAAGAAATTTTTAAAATAATGGAGTTTAGGGCAGGAGATGGATTTGATGTGTTCCTATTGTTTGAGACTTGTTTACCGGTTTTTTTTCTGAGTCTGGACTGTTGAGACTGGTACTGGAAGGTCACCTAAGCAAAACATCCTCACTCCCTGGGACAAAGCAGCCTGGAATTTAAGTGACGATGATAATACAAAGATTCTACGGAAATGAATGTCTGGGCGGTAAAGTTCCAGATCGGAGGGGGGAATGGGAGATGATATGGTACACAGGGCTCTGAATTAGATAAAATGGCTCTATACTTTGGCAATATCAATTAAGCTTGCGATTTTGATGGATGTATTTTCATGAATACAGACATTGTGATATTGTTTAAGGGTGGATGGGTGAATAGGACACCGTTGGAGGTGGGAAACAAGACATTTTTAATATAATGAGATCCAGGGCAAGAAGACGAGTGACTGTAACAGTAGCAATAGCTCAGACTGCCAGATATACATTGATAGACGTGTTCTAAAAATTTTAAGAGTTCATTTTATAAATGTTGGAGGATTTAATTTAAGAAAAGATAGCAAAATTTGAAATTTGTTGAGTAGAGAAAAGCAGAATGGCCAATAATGGGTGATGGCTGGGAACTGTCAAGGGAAAAGGACTGTATTTTGATTGTGGAAATGGGGAGAGGGGAAGCATGTTCCAGTGTTTGAGATGAACACTATATTGTGATACATAAATGTAATATGTGGAGTGTGCGAAGACCAGAACAGAGTGGAAGATCAGAAACATTTCATGTAAAACTACAGGTTAAAGAAACTTTTTTTTTATCTGTGAAATTTAATAAAATTATTATAAAATTTTTTTGCATGCACTTAACTACATAGCAGAGGCACTAAGAATCTCTGTTAGTGAATTGAGAAGATGCATAACAGGACACCAGTGAGAGTGCTTGATGCTTGCAGATCCACTGTGCATCATCCCATTGTGCATCAGTCAGTTTGCTGGCTCTGCTACACAGTTATGTAACAGCAGCTCTCTCCCGGATATGGACGTTCCACATCTTCGCAATTCTAATTCCTGCACACCTAAGTCCATTTATGATGACGCAGCTCCCACACAGAATCCCAGCATTACAGCTTCATTACCCAAGCAAGTAACATATTAAGTCATTGCTTCCAAAGGACTTATGATTGCCCTACCTTTGGGGAAAGTAAAGCAATCACTTCAGGCAGGAGATAGTGGGAACCAGGAGCAAGGTGTTGGAGAAAAGACCTGAGACTGCTCTATACTCCTTTGCTATGGCCGTTCCCACACTACACTGTTATAATGCTATTATCCTACTTTCAACATCCTGTGGAATCTTGGAGTTTGTAGTTTAAGGAGGGGCACTTAGAATTCTCAACCAGAAAACTCTTTGGCCTCAGTAAATTACAAACCCCAACAATTAGTTGAAAGTGGAATAATAGCACTACAACAATGTAGTGTGGAAATGACCTGTGTCCGCTGACTTGAGGTGCAGGGAGGATGACATTTCATTGCTAATGTAGAAGAAAGATGCAGCTGCCCTTTCACATGGGATTTTGTACATGGAATGGAAGAAGGTGCCATTTTGTATTTTGCCTTGGTGTGCAAAACTTCTCATGTCAGTCTGAAGTAAAGGGTCAAATGAGTAAACACATCATAATAAAACCCTTTTAAAAACAAGGAAAAGCAGATGCAGTGGGAAGGGATTTCCATTAGGTTGCTCTACGTGGGTAACCCTTTCCTCCCTTGAAAAGATCTGGAGGAAAATTGTCCACCTGAATCTGTGGTGCCCAGAACTAGATGTAGTACTTCAAGTGAAGTCTGGCCAAAGCAGAACTTCAGACACTATACTTCTGCTGATGCAGATTAGAACTTTCCTCATGCTGTTCGCTTCATATTCCATGTTAATCCCTCTCATTATTGGAAAGATTTAGTTCAATAAGGAAGTCCTTAACCTTCCTGTGATTGGTCTGAAAGAGATTTATACTCCACTCATTGTCTGTGGTTGCTAGTGTGAATATGGGACTTGATAGTATGTACAGGGTTCAGAGATTTGCAGAAAAAAAGAAGATCCCCCCCCCAACAAATAAGAGAGGGGAGAAGGATAGAGAAATAAATGGCTCTTAGAAGATGATGTTGCTAATGGTGATTTTGAATTTTATGTTCATTCAACCAAACTGAAGACTCAGAGAGGTAGAGATATAGCTCTTCTTTCTTACTGGGTGTGTAATTATAATCAAAGTAATTTTGTTCTGCAGGTGTTCATAACTAGTGTAGCATTGTGTAAGTTTTCATTATCACTGGTAGCCTAACTGGTAGGGGGAAACTTTGGTATTTGAGAGGTTTTAGATTTCGGTTCTTGTAATGACTTGCTGTTGGGCATGCAGGATGGGGTTTATGGGATTTGGACATCTAAAAATCTGGTGGGCCAAAGATTCCTCACCTTTGCTGCTGTGGTATGAGACAACTGAATTCAAGGGATATATCCTCCTATGGCCTATAGTAAATAATCCATTATTAATAACAACTATGGTGTTTCTTTGCATAAGCACTTACACTAGGTATTAATCTTGGCTGTGTAATCACTATGTTATAAATATTGTCTAAAAATAGGTAGCCATGATAGGCTTTAGATACTTGGCATCCATATTTTTCACAAGTGAGACTTGCAAATGGAAACCACTGCAGGCTTGAATTCTATTGATAGCCCTAATTAGAGCAGACCAATTGAATGAATTCTTGAATTGTGAGTTAACATTTATAAAAGTTCTGTTGATGTAATAGGTCTATCCTAAATTCTCCTTTTTGTGCATCAGTAGTGCTGTTTCAATAAAGCCAGTAGGGTGCACTGGACTATAACCCTGGAGACCAGGGCTTGATTCCCCACTTGGCTCAAAGGCCCATCCCTAAACTGCAAACCCCAGGATTCTATAGGATGTTGAAAGTGGAATAATAGTCTAGTGCAGAAATGGTCTCGGTCCCAGGAAACCCTGTGATAGGTTCACCTCAGGAAACAACTTGAAGGCACACAACAGCAGCAAGTGCTGCTTTGGTTACCTAAATGAGGATACTCTTACCCTGAACACTGAAAACAAAGGAAATGATAAAAAGGAAGAAAGAAGGGGAGAATTTTAAAAAATGTGCCAACTCCTTTAAGACTTTGGGCTTATCATAGGAGGCAGGTAAATTGTCCTTACAGTTAGACAATAGTGTCTTCAGCTGGGACTTATCACATGATGTCATTCCTCTTCTGTTGTTCTCTGGGCGGGAAAAGCATTTCTTTTACAAAGGAGTTCATTACTGGATTAATCCATTAATGGCTTCCTTTGTAAACAAAACACTTTCCAAATGGTTTCCCACTGGGAGAACAACAGAAGCAAAGTGACATCATGTGAAAAATCCCAGCCAAGTCCCTGCTGTAAGTGCAGTTTATCTGCCTCTTGTAATAAAGCCCTAAGTGTTTTTTATTTTCACATGAACTCTTGTGGATATAAACTCACTTCTTCAGACTGCATCTGCATCTGAGGCAACACCTTTAAGATTATCTGGGGGTTTTTTTGCATGAGATTTCATGGATATAAGCCCACTTCTTCAGACTGCATCTATTCTTTCTCCCTCTACCTTCCTCCTTTTTTATGCTGCAAGAGACTAACATGGCTACTTCTCTGAAAAGTAGTCGAAGCAGTAGTTCTTGTTGTTGTTGTGTGCCTTTGTTTCCAACTTGTAGCAACCTAAAGGTGAACCTGTCATGGGGTTTTCTGGAGCTGAGTGTAAACGAGGTGCCCAAAAGTCACCCAGTGGGTTTCCATGGCCAAACAGGGAATTGAACCCTGGTCTTTTGATCTGTTACTTCATTACTCACATGTGAAATTATTCATGCTTTTACTAGATACTTTAGCAACAAGTGACAATCCCTTTTCCCTCAGTGTTTCTTTATTATCTTCCAACGAGATTATTTTTAATGTCTCTCCAATGTCAGAAGTCCTGCTGTTTAGTTTATGCTTTTTATGAACCAGTGTCATTTATTAAAAATTCTCCTTGTTTTTTGTGGAATATAATTAATTGACTTTGAAGGAATATAATCTCTTGGAGGAAAAACATGCTGACAGAGCAAATCATTTCATTTCAAAAGCTCCTTTAAAAAGCTGATTATCTGGACATTCTTAGACCAGTGTTTTATATTGAATTCAGTTTGATTCCCAAAGCTTGGCATGAACCCTTGACATTTAAGCTGCAATTTATGTCATTTATTAACCAATGCTTGATTGTGGCAATCTGATTACCAACTTATTTGGTGGACCCTACGAAAGTCTTTCTTAGCAAAACTAGAACCCACATAACAACTGGTTTGGTTTATACTCAAATGTGGAAACAGAAAGAATTTGTGTGTTTGACCAAACTTCTTTGGGTTTTACGATTTGTCCTCAAACACTGAAAGAACAGCTTGTAGCAAATGCCTAGATTTTTACTAGATGAAATGTGTGTTTTGTTTGGTAAGTTGCCCATTGTAAGTTGAAAAATAGGTCTTTTAGAAATTTGAATATATATCGTTAGAACTGAACTGCAAGTATATCTTTTGCCATTCTACCTTTTTCACAGCAGATGAGCAGTGATGTCTTAAACACCATTTTGTTCTTCTTTCCAGGGTGGTTATAATGTACAAATTATAGGAAGAAAAGGAAAACAGGGCCTAAATATGTGGGTCCAGCACCCTGTGGCCCTCCAGATTTTATTGGATTGCAACTCCTAGTAGCCCTAGCCAACATAGCCAGTGGTGAGGTATGCTGGGAGTTGCAGTCCGACAGCGTCTGGACAGCTACATGATTCTCATTGCTAACCTAAACCATACTGCTAGTCTCAGCTGGAGAAGGCCTGTGGGATCAAGTACTGAACTGTAACACATATATAAGCTCCGTTAATTCAGTAATCCTGCTCTAATTGGCACTTACCATTGTATACACTTTTTTCATGCTACACAATTATAGCAAATCAAATGCACTATAACTACCATGGCAGCATCCTATGGGATCCTTGGATTTATAGTTCAGGGAGATGCTACAGCTCTCTGGCAGAGAATTCTAAATGCCTCACAAAAGTACAGTTTCTGGGGATTCTGTAGGATGGAGCTATGGCAGTTGAACTGGCATTAGAGCATTATTGACTGTATAGTGTGAAAAGGGGCATAGGCCTGGGGATTTTCATAGTATCATAAAATCACAGAATCGTAGAGTTGGATAAGACCACAACAGTCTTTGAGTCCAAACCCCTGCCATGCAGGAACACTCACTCAAAGCACTCCCAGCAAATGGCCATCCAGCCTCTGTTTAAAAACCTCTAAAGAAGGTGACTCCACCACACTCTGAAGTAGCATATTCCACTGCTAAACAGCTCTGATGATCAGGAAGTTTTTCCTGAAGATTAGGTGGAATCGCTTCTCGTGTAGTTTGAATCCATTGCTTCATGTCCTAGTCTCTGGAGCAGCAGAAAACAGGCTTGCTCTATTTTCAACATGACACCCATTCAAATATTTAAATATGGCTATTATGTCACCTCTTAACCTTCTTTTCATCAAGTGAAACATATCTAGCTCCCTAAGTTGCTGCTCATAGGGCATGGTTTCCAGACCCTTCACCATTTTGGTCACCCTCTTCAGGATACATTCCAGCTTGTCAATATCCTTCTTGAATTGTGGTGCCCAGAACTGGACACAGTATTCCAGGTGAGTTCTAACCAAAGCAGAATAGAGTGGTATCATTATTTCCCTTCATCTCTACACTATACTCCTATTGATGCAGCCTAGAATCTCATTGGCTTTTTTAACTGTCGCATCACACTGTTGACTCATGTTCAGCTCATGGTCAACTAAGACTCCTAGATTCCTTTCACACGTACTGTTTTCAAGCCAGGTGATACCCATCCTATATCTGTGCATTTCATTTTTCCTTTCTAAGTGTAGTGCCCTACATTTCCTCCTGTTAAAATTCATTTTGTGTGTTTTGACCCAGCTCTCCAATCTTTTATGATCATTTTGAATTTTGATCCTGTCCTCTGGGGTATTAACCATCTCTCCTAATTTAGTGTCATCTGCAAATTAGATGAGCATGCCCTTTATTCTGTCATCCAAGTCATTGGTAAAGATGTTGAATAGTACTGGGTCTAGGACAGAACCCTGTGGCATCCCAGTGCTTACTTCTTTCCACTGGTGAGCACCCTTTGTGTTTGGCCGGTCAGCCAGTTGCGTATTTGGGGTCTGAAACTCTGTTTTAAACTGTACAATTTGGTTCTCTACTGCTTTATAATTATCACAGATTAATCCTTTTAAATTATAAGTTCTGGAAGGAGCAGGGAAAGGTATATCGCTAAGCAGTGGGTAGCTCACTGAGTGAAGGAAATTTAAGAAGATTCTATGATAAATATTTGTGACTGGAATATCCCTATGCAGACTGTTACTAAGATATGCAATCCAGGCTTCAACCCTGTAGTGAAACCAATTGGCTTGCACTTTGGAGTATCTAGTACTTCTGAATAGACGTGCATAGACTTGCACTGCAAATGTTTCTAAGCACATATGATTTTGTATCAACACATGTAATTATACTTCTTGCATGCTAAACAAGGCAGGCAGAAGAGAGCTTTGTTGCTTTATAAATATTTGGCAACATTAATGTATTATCAAACAAAATCAGCTATGTAGGTCCATAAGAAAAAATAATCCATCTATGCACTGAAAGAGGCAAACAAGCTGTTTTTGAGTACTTTAGATCTCTGTATAGATACACAGAATCATAGACTCTGAAGGGTCCTCAATCTTTCCAACCCCCTACCATCAAGAACACATTTTCTTGTAAGATAGCCATGCAACGTGGTTGTAAAGTCTCTCAATGAAAAAGAGTCCACCACAGTTCTTATCATCAAGAATATTTAGGTGGATTCCTTTTCTTCTAATTTGAATCCACTAGTTCAGCTTCTGGTCTGTGGAGCAGCAGAAAACAATCTCACTCCACCTTCTGTGTGGTATTCTTTTTTTCATCAGGAAAGATATTACAAAAGGGGCATGTAGGGGAGAAGGAGGAAGGATGACTTGAGACTGAAGTCCATAGACCGTTATAAGGTGAACTGGGGGAGAGGGGAGAAGGTGCAGACTTAAATGGAGTAGGCCATACCACAGAGTAGTATAGGGCAGAGTGTGGCTCTCCAGATGTTGTTGAACTTGAGCTTTTATCATTCCCAGTCAGCATAGCCGGTGGTGAAGAATGTTGGGAGTTGTAGGCTAGCAAGGACATTTTGACTTTCCCTAACCTAGAAGATGTCTGACAAGATCGTGTGTGTGTGTGTGTGCGTGAGAGAGAGACAGACAGACAGAGACAGAGAGAGATCTGACATGACCATATCTGACATATCTTTCTCCGCTCCTCACTTGTGCTTTCAGACCCTATTTATGTGAACTCATGTTTAACTGCTTTTGTTTATTTTTTACATCTTGGGTGAGATGGCACTGGTGCCTCTTTCCAGTTTTATGATTCTATGGTCTTTAATGATATCCTGAAGTAAGCTGGAGTGCCCCAAAATACCTTAAAATATAAGGCAAAGAATAATTAAAATAAAGAAAAGAAACAAAGATAATAGCATTATTTAAGCTGAAATCTTTCTCTTAACTAGGATCTAGTCTAAAAACTATGAGAATAATTAAGTGGGAGATAACAAAGTAGCTGAATTGTACTTCCCAGACTTTTCTTGTTTGCCTCCCAGAACATTTTGATTTGGTGTCCAAACCAGGTCAGGTTGGATAAACTCCCAAATAATCAAATTCATGAAAGTGAAACCTACAAATGTGGAGGATTTGTCTTTTTGGCAGTCTATGTCATCCATAGATCTCTCTGAATGTCAAATAAATTGATTTTCTTCCAACAGATTTCTTCATTATCCAGCTTTCACATGCATACATGTGTTGGAATACCTCTCAACAATACAGTGTTTTCAAATGAATATCTTTTTTTAATCCGTGGGAACATACAGCATGGCAAATAGCGATCCTGACATCTCTTCAGACTTTGCTATATGTGGTTATAGCAGTTTGAAACCACTTTTGCTCTCATGACTCTTTCTTATGGGATCCTAGGATTTGTGCTTTGGTGAGGTGCTTAGAATTTTGTGCTAGACAGCTCTGGTGCTGAAGCTCAGGAGTAGAGAATTCTGAGTACCTCACCAAAGTACTGATCCCAGAATTCCATAGGGTAGTATAGATGCATCCTCCCTCTTTTGTTTCCTGATATGGATTTCAGAACTGCTGCTTGTGGGAGGGGAATGCTATTGCCCCCTTGTGGTGAGCAGAAATAAAACAAAAACCCTATAGCTATAATAACAAGGAAAGTCAAGTAGAGCAGAAGGGAAATTTAATATTTGTTTTTAGTGGATCATCTATGGAACTAGAAAAATTACGGTGGCGCATTTATCATATTTTCTTACATGAATGGTCCATTGTGAAACCTTTGCTCTGTGACTAATATTCACTCAAATATGTCATTGATAGATTCAGATAGGTAGGTGAACCAGCGTTTATCCTCAGATAAATCATGCAATGGGCATAACTAAAACATACCACTGCAGCAATGGTATTTTTACTTAGGCCCTTTGTATACAGTCCTGGTACTCATGATGATGGAAGCCTGGTCTAAAACTACTTAAATAGATAAATAAATGCTGTGGGATATTACTATTTAGCAGCTCCGTCATTATTGGAATACTAAGTGCCTTTAGTCATTAAAGTCTAGGACAGTCTCTTTCAACCTAATGTAGTCTTGCACTACATTTCCAATAATCCTCATGTGGCATGACCATGATGGGAATTGTAGCTCAGCATATCTGGGTGGCATGAGGCTGGGGAAGCCTGAACTAGATATTGGAAACATCCTCAGAGATGCATAACAGATTGTTTTCATTCAACAGAAGTAACTTGCTGAACACGTGTCCAATGCAGTACAGAATAGAACTAACTAACTTCCTTCCTTCCTTCCCCATCTATCCTATTTATATTCTATCTTTCTTCTGCAAGTGGAAGTCAAGGTGACTTACAGTAAAATAGTATTAATAGAATTAAAACATCCTATGAATAAAGCCATTTAAAAAATATGAAGAACATATCAATAAAGGAAAAATATAGCACCCAACCAGCCAAAAGCGTCTTATATAGCAAATGAAGTCAGCCACTGAAGGCCTGCCTGAATACAAAAAGGTCTTTGCTTGTTACAGAAAGACAACCTGTGTTTATTTACCAGCGGTAACATTATTGCCCCTGCGTGTACCATTAGTTCATAGCCTGGAGAGGTGGAAACAGTGCTGGAACTGCTAAATGGAGGCTGAGAGCTGTCCAGGGGACGGAGGCTGCTCCCCCCACCAGGTCTCCATGTGGGCCCCAACATTATCCCACCATGATGGGAAATGATGTGAAGTCACTTCTGGCTGGAAAAAGGCAGTTTTTCTTTGTTTTGGGGAGAGTATGGAGTTTTGGAGCTGGAGGGAGGACAGTAGGGGATGCATCCCACTACATTATTGCTGGCTAGGTGATTCTGGGAACTATGGTCCAGAAAAGGAACTTTTACAACCTCTGGATATTTAGGCCAGTTTCACCATGTGGCCAGTTACTACACATATTATGGCAACGCACAGGACTGACATCACCACAAGACAGAGATGCTAAGCAGTCTCCTACTCATCCTCTGCAACCAACAGGTGCATGAACAGATGCTAGTGCTTAAAAAAAAAACCCTATCCTGATGACTTGAAAAAAATTGCAATATAAATATATTGCTGCTAGGAAGAGGTTGGTGATTAATGAACTGGAGGTGAAGGTGAATACTGGTCAGCAACTGATGAGTAACATGAGAGGCTTAAGTAATGAAATACTTTTTTAAATAGTGTGGTCCTAAAAGTCGGATTTTTAGACCAGGCATGGAGAGCCCTGAGTTCAAATCTCTCCACAACTGTGGAGCTAACTGGATGATCTTAGGCCAATAACATCATCTCAGTCCAAGTTTGTTTTGACAATAAAACTGGAAACTCAGAACCGTGCCATGTATGTCACCTTTGGACTCCTTGGTGAAAGGGCGGGAGAAACATGTAAACCAAGCAATGAAGAAACATAATAAAGTTGCACTTAAATACTAAGAGCCAGGTTTCACAGGGCACAAGAGATGTTTAAGAAGATCTATAAATGTTTTCATTCTTATTTTAAAGGCTCTGTCTTTGACTGGAATAACAGGGTTGTTAGTGGTGGGGTTCAAGTGTTTCTGCTTTTCCAGACCTGCAGTGTTAACATCCCAGTGCAACAACTGGAACATCTTTTCTTAGACATTCTGAAAGAAAAACAGAAGAGGAATGACATGATGTGTAAGTCCCAGCCAAAGACACTATAGTCAGCTCTCCATATTTGCGGGTTTGACATTCACGGATTTGATTATTTGTGAGTTTTTCCAACCCTGCCCCCCACACACTTCAGGCCCTTTTTTTGTTTTGGGGAACCTTCCCTCTTGGTGGCTCTGATTAGGCCATAAGCTCTTTAAAAACCTTCTCTGGTGTTTCTTCTGCCCGGCCAGCTCAATTTCTCAGCACCATAAACCCTTCCCCAATGCCCTGCATACACCCAAGGAAGGAGATGGGCAAGAAATAGGGCCAACATGCCAATCCTCTCTTTTCCCTGACCTGGTTCGGACCCTGTGTGCCTGCTGTCCCCACCCACGCCTCAGCCCCCTTCCGACAGATACACACACACACATTTTGATATTTGCAATTTTTCACTTTTGCATGGGTCCTGTGCCCCAACCCTAGTGAATGTGTGTGTGTGTGGGGGCAGCTGTATTGTTGTTGTGTGCCTTCAAGTAGTTTGCAACTTAGGTTCACGTTAGGGTGTCCCTATCACAGGGTTTTCTGGGGCTGAGAGTGTGTGACACGCCCAAGGTCACTCAGTGGATTTCTGTCATCAATCAGAGAATCAAATCCTGATCTCCAGGATCATAGTCCAACATTCAAACCACTACACCACCCTGTGTTATTCTGCTGTAATTGCGATTTACCTGCCTTGTTTGATAAAGCGCTTGATCTTTTCTTCTTCTTAACATCTTTAGTGCAGTGGCACAATAGCTTCATAAATGAAAAATAAAGATGATTTTGGAAAAAAAGGTTGTTGCAGTGAAGGTGAAACACCATCAAAAGTTAAAGCTTAAATGCAGAGCAGCTAATGCTACCCTATGAAAATCAAGGTGGATTTTCAGTCCACAAAACAGTTGCATAAAAATCGTATTTCAGACCTTTGAAATTTCATTTAAACCTGAGGGGCAGGGGAAGAATAAGTCATTATAACTATACAAGCAGCACAACACCTTTTTAAAAGGAATTTGGAAATCCATGTTACAGCTTTTGAAAAAGAGAATCTGGGATATTTAAGTGCCATTACCTCAGTGAAAAGGGAGAGTTAAATTAACTTTTAGGCACATTCCATTCCTTTGACTCATCTTTATGTAAGGCATTCTAGAGGAATAGCTGCTACTCCTCCAACCATCCCAATTTGACAGCATGGTCCCAATTAATCCTCTTTTCCCCCACTTTTAATATGTTCCTGTTTTTCTCTCCTCCCTCTTTCTCCCTTTGTCATCAGCTTGCATCCATTTCTTCAAATGGAGTTTGCTATGCTAAAGTAGTCTGCATTCAATTAGCTCAGCAGGAGGCACAGGAAAGATGGGGCAGAATCTTGTCTTTCTCTTTAGGCTCAGGCAAAAGCAAACTGCTGCAGTCTTGCCTAGCTTGTCTGTTCTTTCTCATTAATAACTTTTGCCACCTTGGCCACTTTCTGATTTTGCTTGGCCATTGTTTTCATCTGTGAAATGTTGGAAAGTATGGTGGTGGTTGTTAGCCTGTTGCAGGAAACACAATTGAGACATGTGGTACCTTATTGTGGCATAAGCTTTTGTGGATTACAGTTTGCTTAATCAGATCAGTATTTCCAAATATCCATGGTATAGTCTTTTGCAACAAAACCAGAAAGAATCTTGTGATATCTTAAATATTAACATGTTTTATCTGAAATAAGCTGTTATGGACTATACTCCACTTCATTAGGAATATATGAAGCTTAAAATGGCAGGGGGAGTAGTTTTCAATTCCCAGCAGAAATGTTCTAACGGATTTATATGTCTTCCTCCTACTTGGTGTACCAGTTACTGATGTAACTTCTCTTTTACAGCATTCACAACATTGTTTTGCTAAGGAAATCTGTTTTTTCTCAGTAACTAATGCTTTGCTGTCTGGCCTGTCCAGTTCAGCAACTGGAAATGTTAAGTCTCCAATGTAATCTTTGGGTCTGCAAACTGGATTGGGTCCATTTGGTGCAGATAAGTGAAGTTTAAACTTCTCCCAACAGCCACAAATTGCCTCCCATAGCCACTCAGTTTCCTAAATACCCATCCATGGTGCTGTGATTAAAGAGTCTACCATTCTCACAAAGATAGAGCCAGATATGTTTACTTGGCAGTAAGTCCTGCTGACCTCACTAGAGCTTAGAGCTTATTGAAAAGGGGTGCAAAAGACTGCAATCTAAAGGTTTAGCCCTGGCAAGGAAGTCTGATAAACTGAATTCTGTGAAAATTACTACAAAACAAACTTGCTTTGGAAGCATGCTGAAGGAGAGACCCAATAAAAGAACTCACACAGCTTTCAAGAAACATCCTATAGTCTTAAGAGATAATAGGATTTTTCTGAAGTTCTATATACTCCAAAGGTACCATATTCCATCTGACCGTGGATGCCTGGTTAGTATTTGGATGGGGGACTGCCAAGGAATTCCAGGTACTGTAAGCTATACCACAGAGGAAGCTAATGGCAAAATTATCTTTGAGTATTCCTTGCCAAAGAAAACCCTATGAAATTCATGGTGTGACCCACAGGTTGACAAGATGACTTGAAAGTAGAGTCATAGCATTATAGAATCTTAGATTTGAGGGGGCCGCAAAGGTCATCTATTCCAACTCCCTGCCATGCAGAAATACACAATTACAGAACATCCAACCTCTGCTTAAAGACCTCAATAGATGTGGAGTTCACTACACTCTGAAGCAGTCTGTTTCACACTTGAACAGCTCTTCAGGTGGAATCATTTTTTTTGTAATTTGAATCCATTGGTTCATGTTCTAATCTCTAGAGCAACAGAAAACAAGTTTGCTCCATCTTCTACATGACATCCTTTCAGATATTTAAATATAGTTGCCATTTCACTAAGCTATACCTATCCAGTTATTCCTCATAAGACTTGGTTTCCAGACCTTTGATCATCTTGTTTACTCTTCTTCATGTTTAGGCTTGTTGATATCCTTCTTGAACTGTGGTACCCAAAACTGGACAAAGTATTCCTAACCAAAGCAGAATAGAGTGGAATACTACTTCCCTTGATCTGTATGCTTCAGCAGTAGTTCTTAACCCTTTCTTTACCAGGGACCCTCTTGAAATATCTTTTGTTGTCACAGACCCCCAAGACTTAACTCTAGATTTAAAACCCTAAAGTGCATCAAATATTTATTTAAAGTTGCTCATCAAGGTTCTTCAAAGTAAATGCAGCCTTCCCCTTGAGGTGCTGGAGAGGGAAGGAAGGATTTTCCTGCTTCTTTTCACTGGCTGGAGTGGATTGAACTGCAACATGCAGGCTCAGCCAGCCAGCCAGCATTTGCCCTTCTCTCCCTCCCGCCTTCCCCTCTTTTCCAGCCATACAGTCTATCAAAAATGCTCAAGCACCCCCTTTTTTGCCTTCTTCACCAGGAGAGGGGACCAAGAAGAGCACAGGAGGGAGGGAAAAAGGCAAGATGAAAGCATGCACACTTAGGAATGGAAATGAGAAGGTGCATTCAGGGTCTTTTATAGAAGAGTTGCTTCAACCCCCTTTTTTGCCTCCAACCCCCAGTTTTTTGCTTTTTTACTTTTTCCCCTTCTTCCCTCCTTTGCCCATCCCAGTCTCCTCTTCTGATAGCACACTGGACTGTGCTCTGCTGGAAAGGAGGGGAGAGAGAAAGAGAGAAAAAGGGCAAACACTGGCTGGCTGGTGTCAGCTCCATTGTCACTCAGCTATTGAGCCTGCCTCCTCCCCTGCAGTGGAGCAATCACGTGACAGACAACACACAGGCCCAACCAACCAGCCAGGCTGCCTACGTCCTTTTGCCTAGGTTCTTGTCACATCACCATTCCATTTGCCTAGGTTCTTGTCACATCACCATTCCATTGCAAGCGATAAGACCGACTGAATCCAAAGGGTGCTCACCAATGGCTGCTTTTCATCCTGGAGAGAAGTGACTAGTGGGGTACCACAGAGTTCTGTGCCCAGTGCTATTCAACATCTTCATCAGTGACTTGGATGAAGGAGTGGAGGGCATGCTGATCAAATTTGCAGATGACACCAAATTGGAAGGGGTTGCTAATATCCCAGAGGACAGGATAAAATTTCAAAATGATCTTGACATATTGGAGAGCTGGGCCAAAGCTAACAAAATGAATTTCAACAGAGAGAAATGTAAAGTCCTACAGTTAGGCAGAAAAAATGGAATGCACAAATATAGAATGGAGGACACGTGGTTGGATAGCACTACATGTGAAAGAGATCTAGGAGTCTTGGTAGATCACAAGCTGAACATGAGTCAGCAGGACGATGCGGCAGCCGAGAAAGCCAATGCGTGGTTGTATCCAATAGGAATATGGTGTCTAGATCGAGGAAGGTAATGGTACCACTCTATTTTGCATTGGTTAGGCCTCATTTGGAATACTGTGTCCAGTTCTGGGCACCTCAATTCAAGAAGGATATCAACAAGCTGGAGTGTGTCCGGAGGAGGGCAACCAAAATGGTGAAGGGTCTGGAAGCCATGCCCTATGAGGAATGGCTTAGGGAGCTGGGTATGTTTAGTCTGCAGAAGAGAAGGTTAAGAGGGGAAATGACAGCCATGTTTCAATATTTGAAAGGATGTCATATCGAGGAGGGAGCGGGCTTGTTTTTTGCTGCTCCAGAGACTAGGACAAGGAGCAATGGATTCAAGCTGCAGGAAAGGAGATTCCACTTGAACCTCAGGAAGAACTTCCTGATGGTCAGAGCTGTCCGGCAGTGGAATATGCTGCCTTAGAGTATAGGGAGTCCAAATCCTTCTTTGGAGGTTTTGGACTCCCTATGAGGGGATCGCAGCCCCCTGGGGGCCCACAGACCCCGGATTAAGAACCACTGTGCTACAGTATATATTTTAGGAAGTTAAAAAACCCACATATTTTAATATTGTATTTTGAAAAAACTCAACACCTCTTTATGTTCAAAGGTATGCTTTGCTTGTTTTGCATACTTCTCTATATCCAGGATTAGAAAGATTTTGTGATCAGATTTTCTGTTCTACCCTATCAAAAGTGAATTTAGCAACTTCTTTTGGGATCTAGAACAATGCATATTCATTTCTTCATTGATGTTGATATAAGGATGATTCATACTTTCATGTGTATGCTTCATCACCTAGGGCTCTGTCACACGTTATACAGTGACAAGTTATTTACTCACTGTGCATGCACATGCCAGAGACTGTGGCGAACCTCACATGTTTCTGCATGATATATATTCTAGATACCAAAGGATGCCTACCCAAGATAAGAATTTATATGCCCACAAAAGAAATACAAATTACATGGTAGGCATGAATTATTTTTGTTTATGTATGTGAAAAAGATTTCGAATGTGAGTCTTTCAGTGATAGCTGGCAGTTTACAGCTGAAGATGGGAATTTCTTCACCAAGAACACTTGTGTTGAATTGTTATATGAAAGTGTTGTGCAATGCATTTGATCTGTGGTGGCATTTTTATCCACGCAAAAGAACACTCAATGTTGCAGTGACCAAGTGAAGTGCATTTAATCCTCAATCCTGCTCTTTTTGTATATGTTAAAGCAGCTTTATTATTTTTTGTATTAAATCATAGTCATAGGAGTATGAATCAGATGGCCATGTTACAGCTATCTTGTTACAAGAGCTGTAAACAATATCTTTTAATTGGTGTTAATGTGCCAGGCATTTCCCCCTTTTCTTTCAGAAAGTAATCTGGACTGGCTGGGGCATGTAATACATCTGTTTTGCAGTTTGAGAGAGAAGCATATAAAGAAGTCTATTGTACTCTCTCTCTCTTTTTTTTAATGACACAGAATGGCATCTAATACCAGGAGAAATACCAAAAGGAAAACTTGGCAGTTTAACACTGTAAACCTTGCAATTAGAAGCCTGTTGAGGACTTTACTGAGGACTGGATGAGCCTTTGGGGAGGAAAAAAAATGTCCAAAAAGTTGAAAAACAACAAGGCATCCTCTTAGTAAACTCTTAAGGAAATGCATATGCTTATTGCCACATTGTATTGTTATGAAACAGAGGACTCAATAGCATAAAAACTTGATTTGCCTTCAATGATTTAATAGAGCACTTAAAAGATTTACTGTGTTAAATAAGACAGAATCCTACTGAGACCAAACTCTCACTGTAACTTTAAAGAGAAAAAGAGATAAAGGGAGAGAGATGGGTCTATCTACACCAGGGCTAGGGAACCTGTAGCCTATTGGACTAATCTGGCTTCATTCAGACCACAGAGACACCCCCCCGACCTCCCCCTCCCACAAGCTCCTCCCTGAGAGGTTAATAGGCAAAGGAATCCTAATGGCTGTCACTGATCAGTGGTTGGAGATTACAGGTGGCATCTCCCTGTGTACTGCTTTTCCACCCAGTTGGTTAGATTTCACTCATTTCATTTGGCTTAAGGATCTCTAAACTTGTGTAAGAGTAGATTGTGGCCAGTGTGTACACTATAAGTGAAGATGACTGCACATAATTGCCTTTGACCATTCCCTAATTCATGCCCCCCAACATTTCACAGATGAAAACTGGGATACGAGGGGCCAAGAATGTATCAGAGTGAGGTCAAGATGGCAGAAGTTATTATGATAGATATGAAAGGCTTCAGTAGTATGCTTTTGCCTAAGCCTGCTGGGAAGGGCAAGATTCTACCCCCACCTCTCCGTTCCCCACACTGAATTAATGAAGTACAAACTAGTTTTGTACTTTGAACTCTGCAGCAGCTGAAGTAAGCTGAGGATAACAGGGGAAGTGGGAGGAGGAGAGAGAAACTGAGATATTTTAAAAGCAGATGAAAAAGTGGGACAACACAGGATTAATCTTGACTGTCCGTGCCAAATTGGGATAGCTGTAGGGCAGTAGTTCTCAACCTGTGGGTCCCCAGATGTTTCTGGACTTCAGCTCCCAGAAGCCCCAGCCACTGTGGTCAATGCTCAGGGCTTCTGGGAGCTGAAGTCCAAAAACATCTGGGGACCCACAGGTTGAGAACCACTGTTGTAGGGTATGTAATCTACTACGATGACTTTTCTTGTGTCATTTCAAACTCAATTGTAGTTTTAAAATTAGAATCTCTTGAGTTTTGTAAACTGCTGCATAACTGAGGATGTAATCATTATGAAATATATGGGAAATTTTATTATGATGTAATTTTCATTCTGTACCAGACAGTCAATTCATTTTGTGTGGTGTTTTGTTTGTTTTTTTAAAACTGTTCTTGCAGCATTTTACTACTGCAAGATAAAACAATGCTACTAGGAAGTTTTGATATTTAAGAAAAAGAAAAACATTTATTGAAAACGTGTCACAGTGAGCAGTGGGCTAAAGGTTATGCTCCATACCACATAGTGAGTTTTGTACTCCAGTGATTCCATTTAGCACTGCTTTGCATGTGAAGATTTGCCAACATGTAGGGTCATTCCAGACAAATGTATCTGAAGCTAATAAATCAATCATTGGTCTTGCTTTGGGAGTTAGAAGTCAAACTGGGACTGTGTTTTCCACACTACCAGGGAGTCTTCTGAGTGTTCATCCCACTGTATTCCATCCACACTGGTGCCCTTGCCTTTATTCTTCAGTCTTCTCAAAGTTTTTGATGTGAGTAGTGATTTATCAGGCAGCTGAACCTATCACAGCCCAGCCCACATTTAGTCCACCCTCTGCAGCAAGAACCATTTTGATCCTTTGTTCTTAAATCAGTCGTTTGCTGAGTGCTATAACACTGTTTCTATGTGCTTTTTAAAATTAAAATATTGAACTACTACTGCATTGTAATATAGGGCCTTTCTGTACTATACTGTTACGGTGCAATTATTGTACTTTCAACATCCTATAGCATTCTGGGGTTTGTAGTTTACTGAAGCCAAAGAGCTCTTGGGCTGAGAATTCTAAATGCCCCTCCCTAAACTGCAAACCCCAGGATTCCATAGGATTTTGAAAGTGGAATAACAGTAATATAATAGTATAGTGCAGAAAGGCCCATAAACCCTATGCAGCAGCGTATGTGTATTGCATAACTCTATCTTTCTGTCTGTCTATGTGCTTATCTACTGACCTATCTGCCTACCTACCTGCAATGTAGGTCGAGTCTACATGAAAAAAACAAAAAACATTTTCTAATCATAGTCATTTTAGCAAGGTGGTTAAAGATAATGGCCAGAATTCACTAGATCAGTTACAAATGCATACCTAGAGTTAGACATTTATGACTGTTTTGTATTCGTAATCCCTACATTTTCCCTAATTTAGAGGATACAGCACGACTGTGAAAGTCTCACCATCTTCACTTACCTGGGAGTTTTGCTTCTGCCTGTCACACCAGAGACACTCACCAGCGTGGGTGGGCCACCAGCAACTGTTTCCCAATCAACAGGGGAACAGACTCCCCTCGCTTGCAGCATCTGTGGCCTTGTAAGTGGGGATGGGAGGAGTCAGGCCAGGAGTCACTGTGTAGCTATCTAACTACAATGGTTACACATTCATAATAACCCATTCTGGCTAATGCCTAGAGGATTTTAAAAATAATTCTTATAATTAGTATTCTAGAGACAGTGCTATAATATTAATAGATGAATGCTATGAGCATCATGAAAAACTGTGCAGTAGTGGAATATATTACCTTGAAGGCTTGAAAGGTTCAATTGTCCTTAGAGATTTTTATTGAAGATTTTTTAAGACAAATGGCCTGGACTGGCTTGGATGTAGGTTCTGGCACTGCAAGGAATTGATCCAGCTGACCATTCAGGCCCCTTCCAACTCTCCAGTGCTATTCTTGAAACGTTGCTTTAAAATAGCATTACTACCACTACTATTTCTACTACATCTACTGCTATATTCATTTATCCCATATTTTCCCTAAGCAGGGAATCGGACCCTGGTCTCCAGAGTTGTAGTCCAAAACTCAAACGACTGGCCCACATTGGGTCTCATTTCAGTGCAACACACTTTAAAACTCATTGTATTTTATTAGTTCCTAAATCAAATTTGGTCAGTATGCAATATGGACCAGAATACAGCACTCAACATTTTTGTTTTTTGACCCTTGGCTATATCATTGTGAAGTTTCAAACAGAAAGAATAAATCAGTTATTATTATTATTATCTTTCATTTAACTCTGCTGTTTTCATCTTAAAGAAGGACTTCCGGAAAACTGAAACTTGACAGAAAAAATGGAATCACTGGAATTAATGTTCACCTTGACCATGTCAGCTCAGGGGTGACTCCAGAACTATAAAGTGATGATTTAAGCTGTACCTTTTGCGGCCTGACAACTACTGTTGCAAAGAGAGGCAGAACAGAATAGATAAGGCAGTGTTCAGCTAAGCTATCCTTCAAACTACTAATTTGGCTTTGAAAAGTCTATTTGTACCACAAAATGGCGAGCAATTACAACAGATAATAATATAGTTTAATAAAGATTTTCATGGGGAAAATCTTTGATGCTTAATCTCATTCCTTTTGCAGTTTTTACCATTTTATCCAGTGTACTGACGGACATCACATTATTTCAGATTAGTGAAATGCCTTGTTTATTATGCAGTCGTATGAATTTCAGATTCTAACACAATTGTTAAAGAAGCACTTTGAAGTGCCCACATGAGTAGGAAAGCCAAAGGGCATTAGGCAGTCATATGTTGTATAGCTTTCAGTATTTTTAGAAACCAGCCAGAGTTCAATGGCCAACAAATAGAAAGGCACATTTAACATTATGAGGATACTGAAATTAGCATGCCAAGTTTACTCCCTGAGGACTAAAGGGACAAGATTTTTTTTCAACCGTCTTCCCACTCTCCCAGAATCACAGATAATAAAAATAGCATAGAAATAGTTGCTCATTTAATTCACTACACTTTAGGGCAATTACTCGGTATTGTGTTCAGAATACTGAAAGTCTTGGTGAACTGGAACATTTACCGTTTTTACACAAACTATGGGAAATATCCAGGAATAGACATCAGTGAATAGAAATCCATGCATGACTCACACAAATGTGATGACCATTAGCTTAAATGGCTTTTATAAAAGGCTAGAGAAATTTGTGGGTATATGTTTGTCACAGGCTATGAGTCATAATATCTCTGTGCATATGTGATATTGGACATACATTCATGTTATCTGTATACAAATATAAGTGGTTGTGAGCATCCATACATTCCTCCTCAGAGGCCTTTTCTGCACTAGCCTGTTACAGCGCGATGATTCCACTTTCAAATCCTATGGAATCCTGGGGTTTGCAGTTTCGGGAGGGGCCGCCTGGCCCCTCCCGAAACTGC
Organism: Iguana delicatissima; assembly: GCA_948472985.1. Lineage (NCBI taxonomy): Eukaryota > Metazoa > Chordata > Lepidosauria > Squamata > Iguanidae > Iguana > Iguana delicatissima. Next base: position 380,104 of record CAOKZL010001124.1, on the reverse strand, counting down.
AAACCCCAGGATTCCAAAGGATGTTGAAAGTGGAATCATCGCGCTGTAAGAGGCTAGTGCAGAAAAGGCCAGAGTGTTTCTGTCTAGAAGGACCAGAAGAAATCTGTGGTGATCACTTGTTTGCTTGCCCTCAATTTCACTGTGTGCAAACTTTTATGCATGTGGTAACTGCACAGCTGTATACAAAGTTGTCTTCAGAATTACAGAGACAGTGATGTAGAGTGATATAATTTGTTGAACCAACATTTCTCATCCATCGTTTCCATTCTGTTGGTTTTTACCTGATTATTTCCTACCTCACTTCTACTATAATACTTACTGGAATACTGTCTTGAAATTTGCATTCTTTATCAAGCACAACTTGGCATTTGAACGTACAAACAAATAAAATGTTTCCATGTAAACACTGAGAATTGCTTGATGCACAGACAAGTGAACAAAGATGTGTACATTCGTGAACAGAAATTTAACATAGCAGCTTAACATAACACTTGCTAATTATTGTAGACTAGTTGCTGCTACGTGACAGCCACAACCAACTTAAAAGGTGACACAGGCCTCTCAATAATCTCAACAATATCCAAGATATTTAGAAGTCTATTGACGTCACCTGTCCATTTTGTAGGAATTCTGAGGATCACTAACAGAAAATCATAAGAAGCCTCTTTCATAACTGCCAAGCAAACATTGTCCACAAGCTGCAGTGAATTAGTGGTTTGTGGCAAGATGTTTCAAGTACGCTACAGTTGTCTTGCTTTAATCGAAAAACAAAAACAAAACCTCATGAAGAGAGATCTAGAATTGTATTTTCAACAGATGGGTTCTTAAAGAAAAAGAAAGCTCAAATTCTGAGGCACTCAGAAACCTATGCCCCTGCAAACTCAGCAAAATGTATGCTTCCTAATATTTCCCTCACCTTCAGCTCCTACCTCACATCTGAAAACATCACAGCTCTTTCTGATGCACCTACTCAAAGCTGTCAAACAACAAGGTGTATCTCCCTTTTTGCCAGCTTTTTTAAAAATAACAAAACACTCAGTGTAAAAATACCATTATGTGCTTGCCTCAGTTAACAAAGCCACTGAGAAAGAAGCTCCTTTTTACAGCCCTTTTAATATCCCCCCAGCCCCACTTTTTTCTTCTTGTCCTCTGACTTGTTGGATGTTTTTAGCAGCATTACTATTGGGAGGATGGTGAATGAGGGCTAGAGAAGTATAGATTTTCAATGCCAGATTGCATCAGTGTGTCTGCAGTAAACAATGCAATAAAGCTTGAGTTGGGAAAGAGTGGGATTCTGCTTGCTTACAGCAGCTGCCTCCAGAATCCCTTTCGTGTGCAAACAGCAAAACATAGCAGAAAAGGGGCACACAGATAAGCCTGACTCACCAGCTACTTCCAGAATATTAAAAAAAGCATAGATTTATAAGCCTGGCCACTAAACTAGAAATAATAAAAATGGAGGGCTGATGAAAGGAAAAATAATAATCCCTGGATGCATTTTGGAAGAAGCTTTCAAGTGATCTCTAGAAGATTGAAACCAGTGTTCAGTTGCCCACTTTGTCATGGAAACCCACAGGGTGATCTTGGGTGCATCATACACTTTCAGCCCCCAGAAAACCCCAGGATAGGTTCACTTTAGGGTTGCTATGCCAGATGCCATTTCTGCACGGGACTGTTATAGCGCTATGATTCCACTTTCAACATCCTATGCAAACCCCAGGATTCCATAGGATGTTGAAAGTGGAATCATAGCGCTATAACAGTCCCGTGCAGAAGAGGTGAGAAATATCACAAAGAGACACAACACCAACAACAATACAAGGCTTAACTGACCCGGCTGTTTCATTTCACAGGATCACATTGTTAGTTTCGAATAAAAAGTCTGCTGAAACCTGTGGAACAGCTCTTCTTTTATGATGATGTAAGAACCTATCCTTCTTTTTTTTTTCTGTGCTACTTCTCCCTCTGTTATCAAATTTTCTGTTAAAGCAGTAATGCCCAGGAAAGCATCTACTTCATTAACTGAAATATACCTGTATTACCTCTATGTAAATTTGTTCAGATGTGCATAGAGTTTATGTACACTGACAAAAGCCATTATTCCAGGAATTCTTTAGTGGTGAATCACTGAAATTCTCACCTGAAAGGATCTGCCACAGATTTCTACAGTATGTCTGCTTTCAACATCCTTTTGTCGTAATGAACTGCCCACCTCACAAGATACATTTGGTCAGCTGTATAGTGGGAAAGGATCCAGGCCGTGGCAAGCTAGCATTGGATGCCAGGCAACATCATGTTCATTATTCATGCCTCCATTCTTTTTAGCTTCCATTTGGATTTTAAAGCACTAAACCAGATCCAGATGCTGTTGGGATGCAACTCCCAGCATTCTTCAGCATTTCCTAGGCTAGCTAGGGCTGCTGGAAGTTGCGGTCCAATATCTCTGGAGGGCTGTATGAGTCCCATCCCTGCACTAAACTGAAAGCACGATGACACCTGCTGAAATATCCTGACTGTTTTTCAATAAGAAACTTTTTACATCAGAAAGTTTAGCAATACACAGTTCCAGTATTACTAGACCAGTCCTCCAAACACTGGATTTTCACCAAGCATTCATTTATAATTTTGTTACATTGTCCCATTTCATTTGGCTTCATGTTATTTCAAGAGCATTTCAGTAGCTTTTCCACCAGTACATACGTCAAACAGAGAGTAACTCAGTAATAGCTCTACTTTGTGCCAAAATTATTGGTCCAGCTTCCAAATGCCACATTCTAGTGTCTGACAGAAGACTCTTGCAGTTTTAATAATTCATGCAGAGTTCCCTCCCTCTAATGGTAGAACAAAATGTTCATTTTGCTCTTTATCATCATACCTGGGAAGAATCTGTGTAAGGCTTTTTTAAAGAAATATAGCAAGGAGATGTTACTTTCAGACATTGTGGGACACTGGGAATGTGACTTGACAATTAGATATCTAGGACTGCTTCATGTGCCCTTTTTTTTGCTAGCTTTGCCTCTATATAGTGTTAAGAGGAGTAAGTGTGGTGTAGTTGTTTCACTATTGAGGTATGACTGTGGGAGATCAGAGTTTGAAAACAGAAGCAAGTCAGCAGTGTAAAATATTTTATAGAACTAAGACTTGGAAGAGTGGCTGTGAAGGAATTAGACAAGATCCAGAAGTGTCAAGATATATCATTGAATACTAAGGTTAAGACTGTCCGTGCCACCATACTTCCAGTTTCTGTGTATAGCTGTGAAAGCTAACAGTGAACAGAGCTGATTGGGGGGGGGATCAACTCATTTAAAATATGGAGGTGAGTTCTATGGATACCATGGAATGCTAAAATGACATATGGGTCCTAGAGCAATGGGTCCTAGAGCAAATCAAGCCTGAAGTCTCCCTAGAAGGACATATCATAAGAAGACATGACAATAATGCTTGGTAAGGTAGAAGACAGTAGGAAAGACCCCATTACAGATGGATGGACTCAATCAAGGAAGGCATGGCCCTGAGTCTGCAAGACCTAAGCAAGGCTGTTGATAATAGGGTGACTTGAAGGTCTCTAAAATTCATCAGGTTGCCATGAGACAACTTGACAGCAGTTAATAACAACATACGTATGACTGGAACTCCCATCAGTCATCACCAGCATTGCCAATGGTGAGGGATGATGGGAGATCTTGTCCAACAACATCTGGAGGGCCAAAAATTATTCATCCCTGCCCAAGACATAGAGGAAAAAATAGATTAGAAAACAGACATATTTTAACTCATTAATACTGTCAACAGAGAAGGGTTCTACTAATGGAGGATAATTAAAAGTCTTTTTGAAGACTTTTACAATTTATTATGTAATGTTTTTCAGTAATATGCATTCTGTTGTTTATTTGTGGGCTATCACTGGATGAGGAGCTTTGCAGCCTGGTTCTTGGTTGGGGCTTGGCTGTTTTGCTTTCTCTCTCTGTCTCTCTTCTGTGTGTGTTCGTGTGTATCTGATATCCTGTTAGTGACTTACCCAGGCGTTCCATTACTCCCAAGGAGTGATTTTTTTCTTGCACTATGTACAATGGTTATATCCAGCTGATGGCAGCATTAAATGGAATCATGCGTGTGGAACATTGTGCATGTGATAGTGCATTAAACAGAGCAGTAAGTGAATGCACATAGCCTCTATGCATTGTCTTTGCACGTTGTGCATTGTAATTGCACAAGGGGTTATTAGCCATGTGCCTTCAACATTGATCCATGCACATTGTGCTACCTCCGTATTCAGTATAGAGATTATTTGATGTAACTCCGCTGTCCTCTGCTGGCAGCCAGCTGAGGCTTACAGATGTCTAATTAGAGCCTGTTATCAGCAGCTGGGAGCAAAGTTTTCTTAGTTTGCTAGCAAATTACTGGTTGTCATTTTGCAGTCTGAGTTCACAGTAAATCCAGAGCCAACAGTCCAGTAGCAAAGTTTGTAGACAAGCAGAAGTTCAAGGTTTCTAGAGGCATGAGCAAGGAATTGGAATGTGAACTAGGCTGCTTCCACCAACAGAAACAGTTGACTGCATCAGCTTCCTCCCATTCTTGCCCTTCTTTATATAGGCTTAGAACTTTCCCCAGCTGTTTGCTTAATTAACAAGTCCTTACCATATAAACACTCTGAGATGCCTGGGCTCTCATTTTTCCACCTATACTTGGGTGCTGTAAGCATTGTCCCTCTCACGGCTCTATGTTGGGACTAATGGGAAGGATCCTGTCTGGGTCCTGGGATGGGGGCATGACATCCCCCAGCAGATTATTTGTGAGATTCCAAAATGAGGTAGGATTTCAGCCTGTGTGTTCACATGTGTATCATGACAACAGACCAAGAGGTTCAGTTTGTGTGCATTGCTGCAGAATTTCTTGATTGTATACATACACACGTACCTCAGATTCAACATGTGGACTATAGGTTAGCTCACTTCTTTGAATGATGAACTCTGCATCTGTTTTTATTTCCCTCCTGTGGATACACTGTCTTTCAAATTGGTCTTAATTTTAGGATATTTCCAAATGGAGGGCTCATCATTCTAGCAATCAGAAAGCAATCTGTTTCAACCACTCTCAACCCCTCCCCGCCACCGGTTTTGCACAGGAAGAAAAGAAATGGAAAGAGCCATACAAAAACACTGATATTACAAATGGAGGACAAAGGCATCTGAGCCCACATAAAATTCAGTTAAAATGCAGTGACATGATCAGAGTCTTATCTGAAACTATCCTATAGAAAACTGATTTCTCAATGGTTTATTGCAGATGTGAGCAGCATGTGGCCCTCCATACTCTAGGTTGTTGAACTGCAGTTCACCATGAGTTATGCCGCCTAAGGCTGATGGGAGCTGCAGCCCACCAACAAGTGGAGGGCCAGATGATTACTACCCCGGTTTATTGCTTCATTGAAGACACTGGTTTATTGCTGTTTCTTGCATTTTTCTGTACTTTCCATATAGATTATTTCCAAGTTTCTGTTCTGACCCAATATTCTCAATTGGTCTCTCCCTTGTTTCTTGCACTCTACTGCTCATTTTCACTACCCTTCTGCTCCCTTTCTCACCTCACCCTGCAATCTGTCCCTCTCTTGCTTCTTGCATTGCACCACTTACACTGTTCATTTCCTTTCCCTCTTATTCGCCCCTTGCTTCTTGGACTACACTGCTCACCCCACTTCCCTCTTACCTCCTTGTCGCGTCCAGGGCTGCCCTATCCATTAGGCACTTAAGGCACAGTGCTTAAGGCCTACAAAAACAAGATTATCTATCTATCTATCTATCTATCTATCTATCTATCTATCTATCTATCTATCTATCTATCTATCTATCTATCTATCTATTGGAACTGTGAAGGAAAACAAAATTTCAAAATAAAGATATTTTATAAAAATCATAAATAATTTTTTTTAGAAATAGGTTTATTAAGCAAAAATTTTTGAAAACATAAACCTTAATGTGGCCCTGGTCTTACCTCTTGCTCTCTAAATTAGCCCCTTGCCTCTTCTCATGCCCTTGCAATGCACCCTCCACCACTAATGCTGTTCATTTTTCCTCCCCTTTTTCATGAAAAGCAAGGGCAGATTTGTTTCTCAAAGAACAATTTCGCAGAAGAGTGCCTCCACATTTTGCCCCATATTTCAGCTCCCACATAGGCAAAGGATATAATTAACATGAAACTTGGCATCAAGTTCAGATGCTGGCCCAAACAGGCACTGTTATGCCCAAAATCTGGGTAACTCAGCCAAATAGGGATTATGGCAACCTTATTGGTACAAATTTGGAGAAATGGTTTCCATTGTCAGTGCATTTGAGATGCTTCAGGGATGAGAAGAACCATCAGTCCTAAACTTTCCTCAGTACCTGCTGAGTCCTTAGCCAAATTTTTTAGATGAAGTTAGCAGCTAAGTATTTTTCTGTTTCACCAGGTGCAGGGCTTCCAATCTGGAGGACAAGAGGCTTTTAACTCTTCTCCCTACTAAGATCCTGATCTGTACAGTGGCAGAGCTTGGAGTGTGTGTGTGGGGGGGAGCAGGAGGGGGCGGATCCATGTCACAAGGGGTGTGGCCACTGTGCATAGGGGCATGGCCACGGTGCATGGGGCGTGGCCAGGGCATGTGGGGCCATGGCCAGGGCTCATGGGAGCATGGCTACGGGCCAGGACGCCCCAAAAACATTGCCACCCTGGGTGATTTGCCCCCATGGCTCCCCCGTCCCTATGTGACTGTGTCTGCAATATATATTGCAGGACAGCACCTCATTGCTATCATGGTTTTGTAACATAAATAGCAGAGATGAGGGAGACATGAATACAAATGATAACAACAACAACAACAGATGTGTCACAGCCAGCTATATTAACTAAAGTAATAGCTAGCTTGGGCTCTAAGATGAGTGCCTCTCAGTTTTGAGTTACGCAGAATTAAGCCATAATATGCACAAAAATCCACCCTGGAAACAAATTAATGGTGTAACTAAATCAGGAAATACAATGGAAGCTGTTTTTGATAGTCGAGAGTCAGGTCTGTGTCCTTCCTTCAGCAATGTGTGTAATTAGTGATCATGTTTGCATAGCCTTAGACTTTATGTTCTAATTCCACACTTATTTCTGCTGTCATTCTCTTCCAGTGTTTTAAACACTGTATTTCATAACTGTAAGGCAGTTACAAAGCTAAAAAACTTATCTGGCATGAAGTTATAAGCACTTAGCAATGATACGGGTTTTTGTTAAAATATTTATTTATTTATTTTATGCAAAATAGCATAAACCCCAACTAACATTTCTAACAGAAACATAAACTAAAATGAAAACACCAAATAAAAAACTAAGACAATAAACTAAAAAAATCCACTAATCACTAATCCACTAATCACTCATGAGAACCCCAACTTATTAACTAACTATACAAAACAACCAAACACTATCGTGTTAAGAGAAATTTTTTAAAAAGACAGGAAAAAATCATTCTACTGTTAAAAATCCAGTTGAACAAGCTACTGATAATCATATCCACAAATTATTGTATCATTTGGTTTTTTATTGCTCAGAAAGTCCATAAATGGTTTCCAATCATTCAAAAAACCTTCAAGTGGTTTATCCTTTAAAACCTATGTTAGTTTGGCTATTTTGGATAGTTCAGGAACCTTAACAATCTAATCCCCTGTCATCGGTTCTTCAGTCTGTTTCCAGGTTTGTGCAAATAATATTCTTGCAACTGTTGTCATATAAAGAAGAAGTTAATATTTATGGTCCAGATCCTTGCCCATAACACCCAACAAAAACATTTCTAGAGACATTACAAAATCTACTTTGCAATTTTTTTGCATTAACATATAAATCTTAAACCAACAGTTTTTTGCCTTTTTACAAGTTTACCCTATATGAAAAAAGGAAGCCTCTTGACATTCCCAGCAACGTTTTCAAACATTCTTAGACACTTTTGATAGCTTCTTTGGAGCTAAGCACCATATTTACACATAAGGTTACACATATTCTTCTCTAGAATACTACACAAAGTAAATTTTATATCTTTAGAACACATTTTCCTCATTCCTTCAATTGTTATATAACGCCCAAGATTTTGGGCCCACTTTATTATATACTGCTTGGTAGTCTCTTCCTCTGTCTCTAATCACAAAAGACATATATACATTTTTTAAAAAAATGATATGGTCACCATTCTTACATTCTTACACAACTCTAGATAAAGCACATTTTCTCCAGCAGCAATATGGTTTTAAGTGATAGAAATAATGCTGAGTGGCACCAACTTTCTCTCCTTTAATAATTGTACTAATTGTTCCTAACTCATATGCTTTGTACATAAGAAGATTTTCCTCTAGAGTTCCTCTGAGAATCCTTGCTTTTTGAGGCAGCAGTTTGACCTGTTTCTCCAGCAAACTGATCCCTCACACTAGTAGTTTCACTTTCTGTGCACTAGTGCAAAGAAATAAAGGTGGTGGGAGGAGAAGGCTGCTTGCTACATGCCTCCTGTTTCTCAGATCCTTGGCTTCTGGCTGTGTCTATGCTTGGTAGAATCAAGGCAGCTCAGGAAGGGGTGGCATGGACAATCACTTGGACAATGATGGGCCTATGGTGATGTATGAATCAAATCAGTGATTGTATTAGTAAATTAGCAATTAGTGAAGTAGGAATCAAACATAATCTGCCCCGCATCTATTTCAGGAAGTCAAATGTGCTCATCTGCTCCATTGTCTTTCCAGATTCCACCCGCATGCAATGTTTTCAGATTTTAGGTAGAAAATAATATGCAAAATAATGTTCATTTTTCAGCAAGACATGCTAATAATACAAAGCTGCCTATATGCATTTGCTTCTCCTTCATTGTCTTCTGTAGTCTTTGCTTTTCTTTCATCATCACACATAGACATATGTATAAACTTCACAGTAAATTTGGGGTCCCACCTGTCACGTGGAACAATGCAGTCTGGTGCCATGAGGATGGTGGTATTTAGAATGGAGAAAATGTGGCACCAGATGATTTTCTGGCAGATTTAGTCAGGGTCCAGGAGAGGAGAGGCAGAAAAATGAGGGTGTTGTCTCTCAAAATAAGAATTCTCACCTCCACGGTAAACTTGTCCTTCATATTTCTAGCACTCTAGCATTGCAGAGAATGAGACATTGAAAACTACTCCCACTTAGAACTGTCATGTTTGCTGTTTTTCCATTCCCTTAATGACTTTGCCTGCTCCTTTGCTTTGGGTGCCTAAACTGTATTTCTAAAAGCTTACCTGGAGTTTTACTTTACTGCAATGCTAGAAATTTGGGGAGCGAAGGAAAATTTCTTTTGCAGGGGCCAGAATTCTTATTGGGGGGGCAATGTTCTCATTTCACCACCACCTCAACCTTGACAACATCCCTAGCTATAGCTAGCAAGAACTGAAATAAGTATAGCACAATAAAATGCACGCTGCAGGACTCACCCTGCGGCGCCATTTATGGGGCAGTGTGTGGGCAGCAGGAAGATGGAGGCCCTTCGGCCTCCTGCAGGCTGGGGGGACGGGCCATTTCCGGGGAGGGAGGGTCTCGCGGGGATCCCTGGATGCCCGTGAAGTGGCAGCCAATCAGAGCACACCTCCCATGCTCTGGTTGGCTGCTGTTGCCTAGTGGGCGGCTGTAGGGGATTGCCTCCCCTGCGGCCGCCTGGAAAGCCAGAACTCCGGTTCTGCACTGTTTCCCACCCGCCCTCCCTTTTGTAGTTTGCTATGGCTGTCCGCTTGTTATGTTTGTTATGGTGCATTGATCTTTATGGTTTTGTTCTGTTGCTTCTCTGTCACAGCTTATTGGTGGTCATGAGGGTCTTGGATCCAGGTGGGTCAGGGCCAGTGGCCTTTGGGCAAGGTTCATTGGCCCCTTGCGGTTTGGAAAGGGGTGTAAGACGGTGGCGAGCATGTCTGGCCCAGGGGGACATGCCTTGCTTGCACCTCCTGGTGACGGGAGTTCCGGCAGTGGGATCCCTTGACAACCATTAGTGATTCCGGCATCAAGTCGGAAGCTTGTGTACATCAGTCAGACCCATGTTTTGGCCAACCCATTGTATGCTGTAGCCAATAAAGCTGTGGCCTTCACCCCCCAAAATTTGGTGTGTTGTCTTAATCTGAAGCCCCATTGCCCCTACCCATGCAAATATCCACACATCCAGCACAGAAACTTGAACTGCTAGAGATTATTTTGAAGGAGTAAACAACTTTGTTTCATCATAATAAAAGAAGAAGAAAAGGAATCTTACGGCACATGTAAAACTAACAGCTTTGTTTCTGAATGGACTTTCCTAGATTACAGTCCGTTTTCTCAGGTGCAAGTTGCAATTCCTGTTCAGGAATCGGGGTAAAGTGAGACGCAGTAGCAGGAGTAAATTGGAGCGTCATAGTGGCTCCTTAGCCTCAGGGCAGCAAGAGTCTTCAACTGGGAGAGGGTTTGTGGTACTGAGAAATTGGGCCGCAATCCATCCTTAGCTGGCCAGTCAGCATGTGGTGGCGCAGGAGGACCAGAGGTGGGTTTCTAAATGGCTGCATGGCCTGATAGGAGTCACCAACAGAAAAAGGTCCCCCAGAAAAGAATCATAGAATCATAGAAATGTAGAGTTGGAAGAGACCACAAGGGCCATCCAGTCCAACCCCCTGCCATGCAGGAAAACCCTCAAAGCACTTCCGACAAGTGGCCATCCAGCCTCCGCTTAAAAACCTCCAAAGAAGGAGACTCCACCACACTCTGTGGCAGCACATTCCACTGTCGGACAGCCCTGACTGTCAGGAAATTCCTCCTGAGGTTCAGGCGGAATCTCCCCTCCTGCAGCTTGCATCCATTGCTCCTTGTCCTGGTCTCAAGAGCAGTAGAAAATAAGCCCACTCCCTCCTTGACATGACATCCCTTCAAATATTTAAACATGGCTATCATGTCCCCTCTCAACCTTCTCTTCTGCAGACTAAACATACCCAGCTCTCTAAGTCTGTCCTCATAGGGCATGGCTTCCAGGCCCCTCACCATTTTGGTTGCCCTCCTCTGGACCTGCTCCAGCTTATCCATATCCTTCTTGAATTGGGGTGCCCAGAACTGGACACAGTATTCAAGATGAGGTCTAACCAATGCAGAATAAAGTGGTACCAATACCTCCCTCAATCTAGACACCATACTCCTATTGATGCAACCAAGAATTGCGTTGGCCTTCTTGGCTGCCGCATCACACTGCTGACTCATGTTCAGCTTGTGGTCTGTGAAGACTCCTAAATCCCTTTCACACGTACTGTTAGCCAGCCACGTGTCCCCCATCCTATATTTCTGCATACCATTTTTTCTGCCTAAGTGTAGGACCTTACATTTCTCTCTGTTGAAATTCATTTTGTTAGCCTTGGCCCAGCTCTCCAATCTGTCCAGGTCCTTTTGAATTTTGATCCTGTCATCAGGCGTATTAGCAACCCCTCCCAATTTGGTGTCATCTGCAAATTTGATCAGCGTGCCCTCTATTCCTTCATCCAAGTCATTAATGAAGATATTGAACAGCACCGGGCCCAGGACAGAACCCTGTGGCACCCCGCTAGTCACTTCTCTCCAGGATGAGAATCTGCCACTGAGACCACCCTTTGGGTACAGTCAGTCAACCAGTTACAAATCCACCTGACAGTAGCCCTGTCCAGTCCACATCTTACTAGCTTCTTTGCAAGAATGTCATGGGGAACTTTGTCAAAGGCCTTACTGAAATCAAGATATACTATGTCCACAGCATTCCCTTCATCTATCAAGCAAGTAACTCTATCATAAAAAGAGATAAGGTTAGTCTGGCATGACCTATTTTTGAGAAATCCATGTTGACTTTTCGTAATTACGGCATTGTTTTCTAAGTAATTAGAAACTGACTGTTTGATGATCCGCTCCAGGATCTTTCCAGGTACTGATGTCAGGCTGACTGGGCGATAATTATTTGGGTCCTCTTTTTTTCCCTTCTTGAAGATGGGGACAACATTTGCCCTCCTCCAGTCTGCCGGAACTTCTCCTGTCCGCCAAGAGTTTTCAAAGATTATAGCAAGAGGTTCCGCAATGACCTCTGCTAGTTCTTTTAAAATCCTAGGATGCAATTCATCTGGCCCTGGAGACTTGAATTCATCCAGTGTGGCCAGGTATTCTTGTACTACCTTTCTATCTATTCTGTGCTGCATTTCTCCTGCTTCCTCACCTGCTCCCCAACCGCCAGGTTGAGTGTTTTATCCTTTTGGGAAAAAACTGAGGCGAAGAAGGTGTTGAGGAGTTCTGCCTTTTTTCTTCCTCCTGTTATTAATTCACCATCTTCCTTGCGCAGTGACCCTATCGTCTCCTTCTTTTTCCTTTTGCTGCGGACGAATTTAAAAAAGCCCTTTTTATTGTTTTTAATGTCTCTGGCCAGCCTAAGTTCGTTCTGTGCTTTAGCCTTTCTGACCTTCTCCCTACATCTCCTGGCTACTTGCTTATAATCTTCTTTGGTGATTTCCCCCTTCTTCCATTTCCTGTACATGTTTTTCTTAATACTTAGCTCAGCTGAGAGATCTTTAGTCAACCATTCCGGTTTGTTCAGATGCCTTCCATTTTTCCTCCTTAATGGCACAGTCTTAGCCTGTGCCTTCAGTACCTCCCTTTTAAAGAACTCCCATGCATCCTGAACTCCTTTCTCATTGACTATTCTTGACCACGGGATTTCAGCCAGCAGCTCCTTCAGTTTACAGAAGTCTGCTTTTTTAAAATCTAAGACGAATGCCTGGCTACACTTGCCTTCTCTTCCCCACTGAATGCAAAATTCTAATAGGGCATGGTCACTCTCTCCTACAGATCCAACCAGTTCTACGTCATTAACAAGGTCTTCCCTGTTGGTCAGGATCAGATCCAGAATATTTGATCCCCTTGTCGCCTCTTCCACCTTCTGGACCATGAAATTGTCTGCAAGACAAGCAAGAAACTTGCTGGACCTTACCGCCTTAGAAGTACTAGAGGGGGGCAGGGGTTGAAGAAACTCCCAAAAGTCAAGTCTGTCAAAAATGTGGAGGGCCAACTGTACAAAAAATTTCAGAGGAGGAGATAGGGGTCAATCTGTTTCAACACAACCAGACTGAATCTGAATTAGTGGGCTAAAGTCCAAGAAAATTTATGCCAGATAAAACATGTTAGTCTTTATAATGTTACTGGATTCTTTGTTCATTCTGTGATACGACAATGTAAACCAACACCTGAGAGATCATGTGCAATAAACTCTCCTTGTGTCTCAAGAAGCGCTTTGTTGTATTTCACATATTGGAGCAATCTGAATGAGATGTTTTGCTTCAAATAATTTATTGCATCTCTTTCTTTTTTGTTCATAAGACATTAAACAGCTGGACTTGTTTGTCAAACAAAATGAAATTACATGCAGCTAAGAAATATTGTTGGCTCTGCACTGAGTTTTTTGTTTTAAAGGACTTGATATTTGAGCTTCATGTAGAACAGCTTGTATTATTTATTAGCAAAAGAAAGACTTATTAAACTCTGCCATGTGTTGCAATTATTGTCTTGATGTCTGTTTAATTTTTTATTACGGTCATCTAAAAAAAAATGCCACAATAAAAACACATTTTATATTTGACTGGTACCTATGCCAAAGCTTTTTGCTTAATGTAAATTATCAGCAGTGTTAAAAGATAGACTCACAGCTGCTTTTCCTCCTGCATCCAAGATTTTTATCCAAGAAAAGTGCCAATGAAATTTTTATTTGGGAGAAACAGGTGTTGCCATTAAAACTGACCTAGCTCACAGATCAGCAGAAAAGGAGGTAAATCTGTATTTATATCAAGCGTGGGGATTGGACTCATATAGTAATGATAATAAAAACAATAAATACAGAAACACTAGTAAATTAGCATGTAAGGAGAAGTGCTAGGTTGAGAACCATTTCCCAAATATTTAGTTTTCTCTTGTACAGAGAAGCATTCAGCATGTGAAACACCTAGCACCACACACACACACACACTAGCAGTGTGATGTAGTACAGTTGAGAAACACTGTCATTATCTGCTATCTATGAAATCAGATCAGAATCCTAACTGGTAAAGCTAGCCAAGAACAAGCTGATCTTACACAAAGCTGGCTGAGGCTATGCTGAATCCAAACCTTCTGCAAAGAGTTGCCCAGTGAGCTATTGGGGAGGAACTATTTATGCTTTCGCCCATGAGAAGAGAATACAGACCATTCAGCAGACCACTATGAACAATTTGCACAACATATTGGAAATAAAATTGCAAGCATCCATTTTTATTTGGATGCTAACATTTTGTTCCCTCTTCAATTTTTTTAAAAACTTTTTGTGTGTGTTAGAAGAAGAAAATGAGAGGGGGCTGGTAGTGGTGGTGGTGGGGGGAAGGATTTTCCTTCCAAATCTGGACATTTTTAAGTACTGTCACTTCATTTTTCTGTCCATTCCCCAACAGTGAAGGGATTCCAGTCTTTTCTTTTTCCCCTGAACCTCAGTTGCCCATTGATACAGCTCCAGTGGTTGTAACTTTGTCACGCTACTTGTCAAGTCATGGTGGAAACTTCTCAGTTTGTGCATCCTAAGGATTTGAAGAAGAGCCTTGGAGATGTGGCAACTACAACTTGTATACTAAATGCTTACTCTTCCTGGCTCATAAAACAGGCCAGAAGGAAGTTGGTGAAGCAGGCAGAGGGAGTGGCCAATGCCTCTTTTGAACAAGGCAAAGTTCCATTGTGCTCGAAGGAGGCTGTTGTAAGATATTTGTTCAAAAGGCCACCTTGAATTCCACCATACTGTCCAGCTACCAGTATTTTATTTTTGGGAAGACAGATTATCCAGTTCTATTTCAGTTTAGTTTCAGGCTTGCTTAGATCACCTTGGTAGATGCCCCATGCTGTGAACTAAGCATAACATACCTGTCTCTGTTGGTTCAGCTAGACCTCTTGGTGGCTTTCAATATTATCAGCCATGGTATCCTTCTGGGTTGCCGCTTTAGGGTGGGATTTGGTGGCATGATTTTCTAGTGGCTCTGTTTCTTCCTGGAGGGAAGATTTCAGAAAGTGATGCTGAAAGATTCCTCTTCAGTGATTGAGGGCTTGTTTTGTCCCTTATGCATGAGACTGCCAGGTGAGGTTGCCTGGAGACCTGAGTGCACTAGAGTGCACTTGCCCTTTATGTGGGAGATCCATTCCAAGCACCTCCACATAAAACACAAAATGTGAGTTTCACATCCTATTGTGGTCAACGGATGCAATGTGTACATGTCTACACCAGTGTGGGCTTGCACCTGCAGCATCCATTGTCTATAATGGGACACAATGCTTCACATGATCTCAAATTCATGCATGTGGAGATTGTGCCAGAAGAGAGTGCTATGTTGATGACACCAAATTCTATTTGTCCTTTCCAATAGATTTGGGGAAGCTGCTTCTAAATTGGTGTCTAGATGTCAGTAATAAACTGAATGAGAAAGAACAAGGAGAAGTTTAATACAGACAAGAGTTACATCATTCAAAAAGCAGAACAGGAATAGGAATCTCAGTACCCTTGCATTAGTTAGGGCCAACCGGGGGGTGGGGGTGAGCCAGTACAAATTAAAAAGGGGATGGGTGGTCTGGAAGAAAGCCCAGGGCCTGATTGTATTGCATATGCTTTTTCTCCTTCTCATAGTATCATTATTTAACAATTGTTTTTGACACCCATTGTAAAATCAGTGCGTAGGTAGGTAGGTAGACAGACAGGTAGGCACATTAAATTCTGCATCATACAATGCTAACAATTTTTAGATGGTCTAATCTTGTTGCAAGAGAGAACAGGACTGACGTCCAAATGAGAGAAAAGAACGCAAGAGGTAAGGAGAATGAGCAGCATAGGTAGTAGAAAGACCCATTGCAAGGGCATGGCCTGAAGCAAGGGAGGCAGTAGAAGGGAAAGGGTGATTGAGCAGTGCAAATGGTGGAGGGCAGGAAGCAAGGGAGGGATGCATTGAGAGGAGCTTATTTTCCTGCTCTTGTGGAAATTATATATATCACAAAACAATCATCCCCCCCCCCAAAAAAAGACAAACCAGAAAATGGGAGAGTGGCAAGTTCTGTTTAATCCCTCAAGCAGCCTGGCTTCTTCCCTTCCTTCTCAACTTTGAGGGTGTTTTTTTATGCTTTCTTGTTTTAGTAATTCTTTCACAACCATTACATGTACAAATATTTTTTAAATGTGTATTTATCCATGTTAAAAGGAAAGGAAATGTTCCCTGAACATTTATACTCTGCTCCATTCTACAGGAGGATTTTTCTGCCTCAGACACCAGAAACATCACTGGAAGAGAATGGGAGGAGGAGGTGTGTCTAGAAGACTACCTCATGCGCGTCTGCTGTGGATCTCTGAGGAACAGTCATAGGGTGACTATTCACACAACAAAAATTCAGCAGTTTCAAAGTGGTCCTGCAAAAATTAATGGAATATTTTGGAGCTGAGAAAAGTCATGTTTTAAAAGAGGAAAGTGTAGAATATTGGCAAGACAGGGGTGACATTGTATGAAAACACCCATAAGCTCCCCAAAATTAAACACGTCTGTTGCATGTTCAAAACTCCTGTTTGAAAAATGCTCCTGCTGTTATTCCCTTGGAAGAGCTCAGGTCTTCTCTGTCATGTAAGACCTGAGGCTGTTCCTTTCTAGAGGAAGCCACTTTATAAACTGGAGCAAGTTACTTTCCCTGTGAGAGGTTAAACTCTCAAAGTATCAAGCACAGACAAAAAGAGAGAGATTGGCTATTTCCGTACTAGCCTGTTATAGTGCTATTATTCCACTTTCAACAACTTATGCAACTCTGGTGTTTACAGTTTAGAGAAAGGCCTTTTGAGGCCCCTCCAAGGCCCCTCCCTAAACTGCAAACCCCAGGACTCCATAGGATGTTGAAAGTAGAATAATAGCACTATAACAGGCTAGTCCTGAAATGGCCATTGAGAGAGCGAGAGACAGAGGAGTCAGGGAGACAAAAAGCAGTATTCATTCCATGAGGGCAATGTGAAGCATACAAGTTTCACGTTGATTTATTATGCCAACTCCTCAGTGGCAGTACAGAAGAGATGGCAAATTCTGTCTCACATGCAAAGAAAGATGCCATTACCTTCTAGATACTGATAAAATGGAAGGAAATTTTAAATTGTTTTGCTGAGGAGTACAGTGTCATTAATATCCTCATTGTTACATAAGGGAGGAAGGATAGTGGAGGAAGAATGTTTTGACTGTTCTTACTGTTAGTTGAAGCCAATGATTTTATTGCTCCCTTCTCTGAGAAAGTGGAGTGGAAGCTGATAAAGGTTTACCACTTTTCTGGCAACCAGTGGCATAATTATAGTCTCTGGGTGAGATAAGAAAACAATTATATATTAATGTGGAGGGGCTGAATCAGGTGAGTTATATGGTATATATCCACAATCATACCTATCTGCTGTGTATGAAGGCTGGGTTACCTTTTTAAGAATTTGGTCCAAGGATGATAAATCTGAAAAGGTTTAATTCATGCCCTCTAATCACAGTTGCATTTGCATCATCTTCATCCATCTATAGCAGGGTTTCACACAAGATGGTTGTAATGCGAATATTTCTCTTGGGCACGAGGAACCATTTGTGGGTGAAATTCCATCTCTGCTCCTTCTGTTATGAAACCTCTTTGGTTCCAAAGAATAAATCTTTTAAGAAACCTTGCCCAGAAATAGTTCATAAGGAATCTCTAGTTTATATGAACTTGTAAATATTATCCAAAGTATGAGGACAAAAAGAGTGAAAAGCAATCCAAGATGTAAGAACTGTAGCTCCATGCAGATGGTCATCAAGTATATACAGATGTGTATGCATGTGTTTATAAACTAGGATTATGTTCACAGCTTCACCCCACCTGACTCATGTATTGGAAGCCTTGTCTGTATGGCATACACCCCAACATCCATAGACTTTGCACGTTCAGTCTGTATTCTCTAAAACCAGAACCCTTTCCTCTAATTATTCAGGTACTGATTTATATGCCTTCTAAAATTTGACAGATGAAAAGTGTGACACGTGAAACATCAGAGCATGGTCAAGATGGCAAAGTTAATAATGAGGAAGGACACACAAGCTAGGAGAGGCTGCAGCAGTGCTTGCTTCCTCGAACCTACTGGAAATGTTCTGCCCTCTTGACCTCCCATGCCCAAGTTATCTGCACTTTGGAATCAGTTTGCAGCAAATGAAGTAAGCTGAGAACTAAGGGGAGAAGTGGGGGGAGGTGAGAGAAACTGACATATTTTAAAATCAGCTGAAAAAGTGGGACGAAAAAGGCTTAATTGGGACTCTCCCTGCCAAATTGGGACAGATTAAGGGTGTGGACTCCTACTTGTAAATTTGGTGCAGATTATTAGAAAAACAGCTGAATAGAAATACAATCAACAGGGAAATGTTGTAACGAACAAGCACCTTCCTTCCCACCAGGGAAAATGGTAGTCAGACCCTCAGATAAATGAACGTGTGTGAGGCCTGATTTCCTCCCATTTAGTCACAATCATAAAGACAGCATCACAGAAGCTGATGAAGGAGCTCATCGTCCCCAGTAGTTTAGTCACTGGAACCACATGGGGTTAGGAGCAACAGGCTATAAATCAAGACACCTCTCCCCTTCTTTTTTAAGGCTCTTCTACATTGCACAATTAGATTAATATGATTCCATTTTAAATTCTATGTCTCTCCCAGGGAATCCTAGGATATGCAGTTTAGGGATAAGCATTTAGAATTCTCAGACAGAGTGCTCTAGTGTCTCACCACACTACAAATCCCAGGATTTGTCAGTTAAAATAGAATGATAGCACTATAATTGTATGGTGTGAAAGCACCCAAGGACCATTTCCTCACTAAACTGTTATAGTGTTATTATTCTGCTTTCAACATCCTATGGAATCCTGGGGTTTGCAATTTAGGGAAGGACCCTTGAGGCCCCTCCCTAAACTACAAACCCCAGGATTCCATGCGATGTTGAAAGTGGAATAATAGCACTATAACTGTCTAGTGTGGAAATGGCCTTAATCTCAGAATGGCCAGTCAGTTGTGGGACTGCCACAGTACAAAAGTATTGATTTATAGGCAAAATCTGTTCCAGTTGCATGGTCATAGGAAAAAAAATGAATTAAAATGGTTAAGATCGGAGCATGGGTATATGTATGTGTGAATGAGTGTATATTTGGGGAGGGGGTTAAAAATTTTTTAAACTCTTTTAAAATTGGATGTGCAAGTATAAAACTGGGAAGGGGGAATCAACATAAAACACTAGTTTAGAAGGACATCCTTCTGTTCCAGGAACAATCCATGTTGCACGGAGAATGAAACAAATATCTATGATTATGAGGCCCTCCAAATCTAGAAAAAAGAATAATAAAAGTAACTAAAATGCCAGTTTCACAGCAGACAAAGTGAAGTTATCCATCACCTTGTTACTGGAAAGGGAATTAAGCATTATTAATTATTCCCAAGCTCTGCATACATCCAGTTAGCAAAGTGTAAGGTGAAATTTTAGAAACAGCGTTATACATACGCTTGTGCATTTTTAAAAGATTTTGTGTGACTCATGAGAACACATCCATCTTATTAAACAGTATAAAAAGCAGTCTTGTGTCTCAAAGCAGCTTATAGATATATTTTAAGAGAAATCACAAAATACAAATAAGGGACGGAAGGATAAAAAAACAGTACAACATACCAGTGGCTTCATATGATCTGAAAGTTCCACTTTGAACACAAGCTTGGCATACAGATATTATGGACCTTGTGAAAGGGGGTGTAAAATACATGTTTCAGATTCACACTTAATCTATTAGACACTGCAATAACGTTATGTGCATTAGATTTAAAAAAATTCATTGGATTTGCAAACATTTGAAAAAGGAATTGTGAGACTTGCCTATGCATAAAGCATATAGTTAAAAATCACCTCAAAAACAGTTGAACAAATAGTTCCAATTTTTTTTAAAGGTTGTGGCACAGGCAGATTTCTCACTGGCTTGGCAGTATATTGTTTGTGGAACTTTCCAAAAACTTTACCCAATCTATAATTAATGAGATCAAGTAACAAGAAAGTGACCAAGCATCAGTAAATTATGCTATTCCTAGTATTATAATTGAAAATATTTTCCAACTCATTCTGCTACTTTAAAATCACTGTATCATAAAATGACTGTTGGAGCTACTTAATCTGTTCAAGAATACAGGCAGCACCTGGATATCTGTAATAATATTGCTGGTACAGTTTAATCCCATGAGCCTTGGACATGGGCCTTAGACATCCAGGTAAGAAAATTTTGGTTTGAAATTCCATAGAAATATTTTTTCATAGTAATTTTCCTGCTGGAAGTGCAGCTTCACATCTGGCCAATCTATGATGTTGGGGGCAAGGGTGATAAGGTACTGACATTTTGGTAAATAGCAGTTGACCAAAGAGCAGCCATCCACCAGAGAGAGCCTTTATGAACCAATCCTCCCGTCAAGTAAACCCATTCTCCCATGCGACTGCAAAAGAGTTAGCATAAATATGGCTAATGTGCACAAATTCACCATTCTTTGCAGCTGTCCTTGGAATGTAAACCAAACATATTTTTGTTTTCCAGACTGGCTCTTTTGACATATTAATGCCAAGGCCAGCTTTACCTCCAAGCCCCCTAAAAGCTTTTAAAAGTTAGAAAAAATCATTCCACACACATATACTGATTTATTTACACTGTGAAAATGTTGTTAACTGCCATCAACTAACTTTGACTTATGGTGACCCTCTGAATGAGAGATCTCCAAGTCACCCCCTATCATTAACAGCCCTGCTTGGGCCTTGCAGACTCAGGGTTGGGGCTTCCTTGATTGAGTCTATCCATCTGTAATGTGCTTGTCTTCTTTTCCTGTTGCCTTCTGCTTTGCCAAGTATTATTGCAGTGATGTATTTAAGTCTTTTACTCCAAGTCTCAAGTCAAGTCTCAAGTCCTTGCAAGATCCTTTCAAGTCAAGTCTCAAGTCTGGAAGCCAACTTTATACCCCAACCTGCATTCCAGAATTTCAAGACCGTCATCCCTCTACTTTTGTGATCTTATCATCTGCAGCTTTGGAATGGGGAATAGGCTCCTTCTTGCTTCCCATTTGCAAAGCTGGAGGCATTTTCAGAAGTGGATAATATGATCCTTCTTATTCCTCATTACTGAAGCTTCAAGAGCTTTAGTATCCTCCATCCTCAAGTCCATTACTTAATACATTTTCTGTTTCCCTTTGAGATGTGCACCCTGCACTCTGGGCACGAGTCTTGCCTTCTGCTCTTAGGAAAAGTTTTACAAAGCTCCTCTTATATGTAGTGGGGACAGGCTGCTGAGCAGATCTCAAGCCCACCTCAAGCTCATTGCCTAACCCATTTGCTGTTCCCTCTGAGAAATGTGTCCACACTTTGGGCTTGAGACAGATTGTCATATGACCAGTAAGTTGTAAGGTTTCTGGATGAATGTGTTATGTTACTGAACCAAGGGCAGCAAGTCAGTCACTAAAAATATGCAAGTCTCAAGTCAAGTCTAGTCAGTGTGTAATTTTTGCTGAGTCAAGTCTGAGTTGAGTTACTGAAGTGACTTAAGTCTGACTTGAGTCTGAGTCAATCGGCTTGACTCTACATCACTGTATTATTGTCTTTTCTAGTTTGTCATGTCTTTCTCATGATATGTCCAAAGTACAACATTTTGACTTCTAGGGAGAGTTCAGGCTTAATTTGCTGTAGGACCTATTTCTTTGTCCTTTTGGCAGTCCAGGGTATCTACAGAACTTGTCACCAGCACATTTGAAATAATATTATTCTCTTCCTATAATTTTTTTTCAGTGTCCAGCTTTCACTGGACATACATAGTAATACAATGGCATTGACAATACAGACTTTGGAATTCTATTATGTATCCTTACACTTTACACTTGAGGTTCTTGTCTATTTCCTTCATAGCTGCCTTCCTTCTATTTCATTCCCTCTATCATTTCATGAATGGAAACTGGGGTGTGTGGCCAAGCAATATCAGAATGCAATCAAAAGGGGGTTGGCCAAACAAGAAAAGGGCCAAATATAGTAAGAGGAAGAACACACAAAAACTATTCTTGTAAGCAGAGAAATCCTGAAATCCTGTACATAGAAATCCTATGTACAGTTTTTAGGAAAACATGAAAAAGCGAGAGGGACCACATATCAGTAAATACAATACTTTGTATGTGTGCATCTGTGTATAATACATATATTACAAATATATTATATAATACATTCTTCTAAAATTAAAATGCCATTACTAGACCTGCTTAGAATTAATGCTTTTTCTCAGATCCACTGTTTGAAATATGCTTATACCCAACAACTCTATGGAATGCACATTATAGATCAGATCAAATCTCAGTTTCCCTATAACATAACACCATACAATACAATGTTAATGGTGTCACCTTATGCCAATTGCATCTTCTCAACCTAACCTACTTCACATGATTGTTCTTACAATATAAATGCTGTGGGAGTGGAGAAAATGTAATTGAATTCTTAATATAAATGCAGATAAAAAAAAAAGTTCAAATTTAATAGACAGCAAAATCTCTTCCAGTGTTCAACTTTACAAGTTATTTTCTTTCCTACAGCCCTGTACACACAGCCCTGGCACACACAGAGAATTAGTCAATGAAAAGAAAGGGGTGGAAAGAAGAAAACTAGCAAAAATAAGTCTTAAATTATAAGGTTTATGCAAATCTTTAAAAGATGGACAAAACAGAAACAAAAAATCAGAACTCAAGGGAGAGTAATTTTGTTTTAAAATCAGAAATGCTTCTGTGCAATATTGATCCTCTTTTGGGGAAGTTAGACATGATGGTGGGAAATCAGTGTGTCTATGAAACAAAGAGACTGAGATTAATACCCGGTGGGGTTATGTAATTCAAAGAGGGCCTCTTCAAGGAAAGCCCATCTTAAGCACCCTTCCTCTGCTTTTTACAAGATATGTTTTTTTCTTTTTGCTTACCTCAGGAAGCAAATTGGAGTTGTACAGCAAAGAATGTTCTGTTTTAAAACTAGGAGATGCTGTAGAAGTTTACTTTGTGTTTGTGCCTGCTGGGCAGGGCAAAACTCTGCCACATCCTCTTGTATCCCTTCTACTAATTAAGTTAGTGCAAACTAGAATTGAAATTTGGGGGATATGAATGGGGTCTTAGACCCCAACATAAACAGATCATCTACGAGCAGACACCAAAACAATCACGGCAAACTTCCTACGAGTTTCTTTAATTTGATGGAAAATATGTCACTTACAGATATTTGAAGATTAAAATATGGAGATTCTAATGGATTCAGTTTTTATTTGGATTATCACAAATCGATGTCAAGAATAGACATGTTTTTAATCTCCAAAGCTCTTCACACAACAATGAAGGACATAGAAATATTACCCAAAATTGTCTCGGATCACAACCTGATACAGTTAAAACTAATGTCAAAAGAAGAAATCAAACTTGGAGTTGGAAATTAAATGACTCCATACTTCAAAAGGAAGAATACTTAAAAAAAAAAAAGCCAAAGAAATGTTGAAATACTACTTTAAAGAAAACACAAGTGAAGATCTAAGTATGAAAATGATCTGGTACTCCAGCAAAGCAGTAATCATTAAATGGAGCACAGAATGGAAAAAGAAAAGACAAGAGAAAATATGGAAACTTATGATGGAGATTAAACTCAAAGAAGAAAGGCTAAGAAATGATATTTCTAACAATAAAATTAGTAAAGAAATTAAGACACTACAAGAACAAATCAGATTGGAAAATTCATTTGAAATTGAGAAGAAACTTAGAAGGATTAAACAAAGACAATTTGAGTACACTAACAAACCGGGCAAGTGGTTAGCTTACAAACTAAGAAAAATTAAAGAGAAAATCTGATCTTACAAGTTAAAAAAGGGAAGTTGGTGGTCTCAGATCAAAACTTAATAAAACATGTGTTTCAGAAATACTACAGTGACCTGTTCAGTTGTACAACATCAGCAGATAAAAAGAAAATACAAGAAACGTACTTGGAACAACAAAATATTTTAACATTGATGGAAGAACAAAACAAACTTCTTAATTCTCCAATAGCTATCAAGGAGATCAAAGAAGCAATTCAAAAATTGAAAATATACAAATCACCTGGACTAAATGGTTTGACTGCACTCTACTATAAATCCTGTCAAGAAGAACTAATTTTTCCAATGTATAAAATGTTTAACGAAATCACAAAGGTAGGGAAGCCACAATCATGGAACAACACAGACATAACTCTGATCTTAAAAGAAGGTAAAGATTCACAAGATCCAAGTAGCTATCGGCCTATCTTGCTGCTGAACGTTGATTATAAAAGCGTTATAGCTGAAAGACTTAGGAAAATACTGCAAACAAAGATCCATGAAAATCAAAACAGTTTTCTGCCTGGAAGACATATAAGAAATAATATAAGAACAGTTATTGATATGATAGAGTACTATGAAAAACACAATGAAAAGAAATTCACAATAATCTTCGTGGACGCAGAAAAAGCTTTTGACAATGTTGATTGGAATTTTATGTTATCATTGTTTAAAAAGATGAATTGCGGTCAAAGATTTATCAATTGGATTGCAGAAATTTACAAAAATTCAAAGTCTCAGCTTATAATTAATGGGGAAAAAACGAAATCATTGGAATCATGAAAGGTACAAGACAAGGCTGCCCGCTGTCACAGCTATTGTTTATAATGGTTTTGGATGTTCTTATTAGAGCTATCTGTTTTGATTCTAAAATCAAGAGAACAAAGACAAAAGGACAAAAAATATAAACTCAAGGCCTACACAAATGATCTGGTGATTTTTCTAGAAGACCCAAGGCAAAGTATTGAAAAATCAATGGAAAACTTTAAAAAATTTGGTGAGGCTGCTGGGTTCAAAGTTAACAAAGAAAAAGGAAAAATCTTATGTAAAAACATCAGGAAAATGGAGTTGGAGGCCTGACTTACGATAACGGGATTTAAAAATGAGAAGAAGATAAAATATCTTGGCATCACAATTACAAAACAAAATAATGAACTTTTTGAGAATAATTACAAAAAAATTTGGAATGATATCAAAAATGACATTCAGAGTTGGTCGAACTAAAGGGTAGAGTGGCCACAATCAAATGAATATCCTCCCCAAAATGAACTATCTTTTTCAAAATTTGCCTATAATAACAGATGAAAAATGCTTTAAAGATTGGCACAAAGATTTATTATATTTCATATTGGAAGGGGAAAAAACAAGAATCAAATGGAAGACTTTAATAGATAAGAAAGAAAAAGGTGGTTGCAGACTCCGGAACTAAAACTCTATTATTATGCAAATGAATTGACATGGCTCACAGATTGGAGTAAGTTACAGAGTGACAGAATTCTAAATTTAGAAGGACCAGACTTACGTTTTGGCTGGCTTGCATACCTATGATACGACAAAGCAAAGATTGATAAAGAATTTATGCATCATTACATAAGATGTCCATTATTGCAGATTTGGCTAAAACTTAAATGTAAAACTTACAGAAGATTGCCCCAATGGTTGTCACCACACAAAGCCTTATATGGTAGATGGAAAGATCTGAACAAAAGGTGGCTTACATATAAAGACTTAATAATTGAAGAAAGAGAAACTCATCTGAGATTAAAGACAAGAGAGGAATTAGAGCAAGAGGGTGTGAATTGTCAATGGTTCCTCTATTTACAATTAAAAGAAAGATTTAAGATGGATATGAAGCGTGAAGGGATTGACTCAAGTAAACAATTCAATGAATTTGAGAAGGTTGTTTTTGAGAAACCCCAACACTCAACCTCTCAGTATTACAACTTTCTTCTAAATCGAGAGTTGGAAACAGAACTGGTGAAAGAGGTAATGATAAAATGAGCAAGAAATATTGGATATGAAATAAGTTTAGAAAACTGGGGAAAACATTGCAAAATACCCAAAAATTTACAGCAGCTCAAAACTTAAAAGAAAACCATTTAAAAATGATGCCTAGGTGGTACCTAGATCCAGCTAGATTATGCAAGATTTTCAAAACAAGAGAAAATAAATGCTGGAAGTGTGGGGTTGAAAACGGCACTTTCTATCACATGTGGTGATCGTGCTCCGATGTGAGAAAGTATTGGAAAAATATACATAGATGCATAACAAAAATTTTAGAGATAAATATTCCATTTCCTCCCGAAATCTTTCTGTTGAATATGTTGCATGATATAGAGAAGACGCTAACAGGAAAGTATTGGAGACTAATACTTTACATGGTTATAGTGGCTAGACTTGTCTATGCCAGATATTGGAAGAAGAGTGCAACTCCCGAAATAGAAGAATCTAAAATTATGGAATTTTCAGTATTAGATAATCTTACACAAACATTAAAGGGGAAATTTACAAGAAAAAAAGATAGAGAATGGTTTCCAATTAAAAACTATTTCAAACAAAAATTGGATATTGATATGTAATGATATTTTATGAATTCTGTGATAAACTAAATCTGGTAGATAAACAAGATGAGACACGAAATCAGCAGAAATTGTTATTCCTTTTGTTACTTTTGTTTTCTTACTTTTTTCATTATAGGAGCAGGCAAATCATCACTAAAAAGATAGAAACAGAGGTAACATTTAAGATATCAAATATCAATTGTGCAAGAGTCTGTTGGAAGTAAGAAATGCATTCAGAATATAATGAGGGGACACAATTAGAAGAACTTTTAAAGATGGTTAGATACACAACAAGATGTATTATATTTAATTATATTAATTATGTACATGTATGATATTTTATGATGAAAACATTTTTCAAGTGAATCAATAACCATACAGACCCCCCATTCATATTATACCAACAGTGCAAGAATATTGCTGATTTTAATATAATTTTATGTAACATGAAAGATATAATTATTTCAATTATTACAAGTCTTTCAACTGATTTTTTTAAATAAAAGTATACAAAAAAAAAGAAAAGAAAGAAATTTGAACACAGTTTGTAGCAACTGAAATAAACTGAGGACAAAGGGAGAAAAGTGGGAGTAGGAGAGGAAAACCAAGGCATTTTAAAAGCAGCTGAGAAAGAGTGATGTCAGAGGCTTGGCAGAAGCCATCCCTACAAAACTGGTATAGCTGGAGGGATTGTGTGAACACATGATAGCTTCACAAATCTAAAGCCCTTTTCTCAATATGGTGAGTTTGGTGCATGATGCTTCCCATATATATATATATAAAAAAAACCCAACCACTTCCAGAAATCATAGGCGCAGCCATTTATTTTACATTTTTAAGAAGCTACTTATTCTCATTATTGTGGAATCTTCTTTAGCTATGTGGTAAAACGAAGGGTAATGTATTTTCCTTATGGTGACACATGCTTTGGTCTAATAGATTCAACTGGAAGTTTAGCATGCATGACTGTGTGCAGAATTGCAACCATAAAGCACACAAAACCTCATCCTCAAGATGAGGTTTCAATTAAATCCTAGTACAACAAAGGTTAATTATTTATACTTTTACATAATATTATAATTAAGTGGGTGTGGTATGGATTCATATGAGGCCCTTTTAAAAGTGCTAGTTAAAAAAAATACATCATCCTCTATCAGATACATAATATCCTGTGGAATTAATTCTTTAGCACCAGTGTAGTGGGGTGGGGTGCTTCTTCAACTTCTGAGTTTGAACAGAGAGCAAAAACAAAAGAAAAGAAAAAACAAAAACAAACCTTCTTTAAAAAGGGACAATCTTGTTCCTCCATAGTAGGGATTGTTTGGTTTAGATCTTTGCTAGTCTTCTGCCTGAGACCACACCTTGATCTTATCCTGTAGAGAATGCATGCACCAGTCTAAGAAAGCCATATTGGTCCAGGGACGATGCCTGCAGAAGCTGTGAAAAAGGTCCACTTCTATGACCTAAGGGTGGTGTATGAGCTTTTCAGTGCCCTAGACACCTGCCACCGATAAAATCTTCTTTTACACCAGTGACATGTTTCAGTCTTGAAATCAGACAAGTATCATAGGAGAGGCCTGGAGGAGCTCCAGCCCTAACTCAGAATAGAAGACTCCACTCTACTATGAAACAGACTAAGATGCTTGTTGATATATAGGGAACAGCAGGAGTAGCTTGGATACTCCTCTACAGCTCCGAGTCCTCCAGCTACATCGAGATTTTGGGCATTGTAGTCCAAAGGTTTTTCCCCCTGAGGTCTGGTTCTGCCCTGCCCTTGGACTCTGTAAAACAACCTGCAACTCTTATTAGGCTCATCCCCTGTGCTGAAGGAAGACCCGACAACTGCCATTCTGTTTGAGTTCTGTGTGTGGAACAGAGAGGGAGGTTATTTTGTTCTTAACTTCAGACAGCAAATGTCTTAGATTGGCCCAGCTCTACAGGATTTTCGTTTTGCCATCTGTTTATTTCATATAGCGTTACAGCAGTTTTAGACAATGAAACTGCCTTAGGGAAGGCCAAGCTAAATATATATGTGGCAGACTGTTGTGTGTATCTTGTCTGGGGTTCTAAAAACAAAAGCTCAGCAGGTTGAGAGTATGAACTCAGGCAGTGCTGGCCCAAGGCATTTACTGCCTGAGGTGGAGCAGCCAAAGGACTCCTTCCCCCAAGATCAAGGAATATATTAGCCAAGTTCCACAATTGTTCCTCCTGCACCACCACCCCTGTATGAAACAATCACGCAGGAGAACTGAGAATTTGCTGTCCTTTCATGATACTCAAAAACTGCTGTCTAACATTTGGTTCTGAAATGAGGGACTGTGGAGTGGAGGGGTGTGTGTGCTAATCTCTTTCTTTTCTAGATTTTCCCACCTCAAATCTCCCTCCCATTTCCCCCTCTAACATGGCAAAAGAAAGGATTTATGAAAATGGTTTTAAGACTAGGGTCCCCCTCACACTACACAATTATAGCACTATAATTCCACTTTAACTGCCATGGCTGCATCTTAATAGCATTCTGGAGTCTGTTGTTTAGTAAGAGATGTTTAGAATTCTCAGCCTGAGGGTCCAAGTGCCTCAGAATAGTAAGAATCTCAGGATTCACAGGATGCAGCCATGGCCATTAAAGTGGAACCATAGTGCTAGGATTGTGCAGTGTGAAAGGACCCCATAAGATACTGGCATGTTAGTTAAAGTGGCATCATAGTGCCATAATTATAGAGTGTGATAGGGCCCCTGAAGATGTGAGCAGAAAGACCAGAAGCCATGAATACTAAATCCTTGCAAGCGCCTAGTTTCCTTTCACCTTCACTTCTAGTATTCCTCTTGCTGAGTCACCAAATTAAGTTTTAAATTTGAGGAAAACATTCTGACTTATCTGGGCCATGGATCAGACCATCCACTTCTGAATCATTGGATCAAGATTTAGTTCATACCATGAATAATCGCTGTCAACACTTGATGACATTTATTACTTGTACCATCTTCTTTGAAAATAGTACAAACTTGCTTTTTAGTATGTATACAATGGGAGCACCTAGAAAAAATGCCATGAATTCACTTAGTCTACATTTTGCTGTATCCTGTATAGTGCATTTGTTTCTTCAATAATTATTAGTGATTCAGTAATGGTGCATGCAAAGAACAAATTCCATTACCAGGAGATTCCTTAGTCCAGATGCTACAGCATCCACTCCTCAAATGGTAAGACTTGCTTTGTTCTGTATGTTTTAAAAAATTAAGCATGTTTTAATGATGATTTCTTCATAAGCAGACATAAGGCACTGCCACTTGCAGTCTTTTGATATGGAAATCTGCTTTCATGCTCTCAGGTTTCTCAACAGGATAAAAATGCAAAGCAGCATTTGTGACTAAGCCCATGAAAGTCAGTAATGAGGATGAACGTTCACTTAGCTGGCCTCCTAAAGGCTGTACTGGTGAAACTTCATTCCAGATCTCCTTCATACCAGTTCTCCAGAGTGCTATGTTATCTGCATGTTCCTATGTTCTGCCTCAGGGGTGAGAATTGTGTAGGTTTACACTGCACTGTAGCTCCCAGCATTACCACAGACTATGTTGGGTGAAGCTTCAGGAGTTGTGGTCTGACAATATTAGAACAGCTGCATGATTTCTGCCTCTTATCTAACTGTACATTTGTTTTTTTCAAAACCAAACTATAAAACCACACTAATCATCAATTGCTCTCTTTCTAAAGGATATTCACAATTGCTCACTGGTCAGTGATATCAATGGACAACTCTGTCAATGTTAATTTCCTCTTAGTTTCTCTTTCTCTTAAAAAAAAAAAGAGTTTGTCCTGAACTTTAGCCCCCCCCCAAAGTCTACATGAAAATCCATATGCATTTTTCTATTTCTAATAAATAAACATACATATTTCTACAAGAATTTTTTCTAATGTAATGCATTTTGGGATGTTATTTTTATGGATATGTGGAATTTAGATGCACTCTTCCCTAATACACACATTTTGAATATGTTTTTGATCACAAAGCTCCATTGTAAAATTTGGAAAAGTGCACATTTCATAGCATAGCTGGGCTTTGGTACGCATGTTGGTTCAAAAATGCTAAACATTCACATTAAAATGTGAAATAAACAACTTTCTTCCCATCCCTAGTTAGAGACATTGGGTATGTGTAATGGAAGAGATTGGGCATGTGTTATACATTCATCACTTCTCCAACTAGGGACAGAGAGAGGTCAGTTATCACCCCAAAATAATATTGCTCCACAATGAAGAAAAGGACAATCAAAATTTATCATAAATTGGTATTACAGATGGACAAATCTGTTGGTTTTGGTTTCTCTCTTTTTCTTCTGTCTTACAATTTTACATGCCTTCTCTCAGTTTTTTCCATTCTGTTTCTTCAGCTTTAAAACTTATGTGTACATGAAATTTGTGCACCATTGTATACAATTTTGCCAAATATACAATTTTGCAAGCTATTTCCCCTAATATAATTCATTTTTGTATATTATTTACTTTAAAATCCAGATTTTTGTGCACATACATGCTTTGTATGCTTTAAAATAAAAATATTTAGACAATTGTATCTTTAAAAGTCAATGGTGAATAGCAAAGGACAATTCGTTTCAGTTTGTGTATTGGTTCAGGAGGTACACACTAGAGAGGTTCATATTAAAATGTGAACTAACTGAATTACTCCCTCCCATTGCCTGCTAGAACACTTTTATAGGAAAAGGTGTGTGAGGCTTTTTAGATTTGGGAAAAAAGACTTAGGTGGGAGAGAACAGAGACGTATAATTTTGCACATGGAGTGGAAAAAGTAAACAGGAATTTTATTATCTCTCTGTCTGAAAATGCGACTTAGAACTCAGGGCTATTGAATAAAACTGAGTGGTGTCCTATCTCAGTCCTGGCACAGTTGATAAATCAAACAAAACAAACTGAATATCTCCCAGCTTGTTACTTACTTCCAGGCAGTAAGCAAGGAGTCATAAATAAGGTCCAGCATAAACAAAGTCCAGCAGGGTTTCACGGCAAGCTGAGACTTGATTGATTGATGCCGTTTGTAAATCCTGAGAGAGAAATGCTGGCTCTCTCTTTGCTGCCTGTGCACTGTGAAGTTGGGTTGAGGTAAGTGTTCCTCTATATCTGAAGAGGCAGGACTCTCTGTTGGCACTGGCACTGTCCCCTGTTCTGTTTCCAGCACTGTAACCTCTCTCTGTACAGGAGGCCCTGGTATGCCTTCTGTTTCAGCCTCTGGCATGCCCTGTGTTTCAAACTCTGAGTCCATGCTCTGGAAGCAGGACATGACAAGTGGCAGAAGATTCAGGATAGATAAAAGACAACTTATTGATGGACCTTGTTGAATGATGAGCTTGCTGAATATACTGCCATGACATGAGTTGATGGCCACTAACATTGATGTCTTTAAAAAGGAGATTAAACAAATTCATGGAAGATGTGACATAGTGCCAGCCCTTAGATTAAAACAAAATGATGCAACTCTCTCAGGTGGCAAATACTAGGGGGCATCATCATCAACCATTTTGCCACTTCTTCTAAGGTTCCTGTCCGTTTCCTTTTGTCATAGAACCAAGCTGTGTGTGCCACATGGTTTGTCCTGCAGCCTACTTTGATACACTTGGATGTAGTGAACAGCATTGTCCTGTCTCCAGTGTTACCAGGTCAATTTTCTTCTGTTGATTAAGGGCATGTTGAGCAATCAAGGTGGTTCTATCAATTACTATAAGTCATAGTAGCAATTTGGAACAGCCAAGTCTAGAAGCATAAAGCTTCTGAATATTAATTATTTTGGAAGTACAGTATGGAAAAGCTATTGTTTCCATGGATGTCCAGCTTGAACATTGTGGGAAGCAGGATTCTGACCTAAATAGACCTCTACTCTGCTCTATATATTCTAAGCAGGGAACATCTGCCTGGTTGTACAGCCTACCTGAGAAGACCTTTTGTGGAGTTCAATGCTGATTATGATTTCTTCAGTGCCTGATCCTAGACTCTGAAACTAACTGCCTGTCATGAGCCAGGCTGAGCATGCTGCCGATTCAGACTTGGACTCCGATTTAGACGTAGACTCCCAGCCGGGGGAGGATCCCTTGGAGGGGCCTTTGGGAGAGGGGGCTCCTTCAGAGGCTAGGGAGGAGCCTGCCAGTGACCCCACAGCTGTCCCGGGCATGGATCCCAAGCCAGTACCTGCAGCAGATGTTTGTGCTCCAGAGGCAGAGGCTAGTGCTCCTGACCCGACAGAGGCTGGTGTTTCTGACTCCAGCCTGGAGTTTGCAGCAGACCCTCCCCCCACGTTCCTTCAGAGGCGGCTGGAGAAGGGGGCGGTTCGGAGGTTTCAGCAGTTGCGGGAGAAGCGTCTGATGAATCGGCCCTGAAGTCTTGAGGGGCTCCAGCTGTGAGCTGGGCCAACGGACATTTGATCAGCCCCAGCTGGGCTAAAGACTGTGTATTTAAGACAGACACTGTTGGAGTTGGGCATGGGGCAACAACTGTCTACCAACTAAGAATTTGCTTCCTGGGCTTTCTGTTCCAGGCTAAACCTTGCTGTTTGAGCTTGCTGCCCCTGGGACTTGAATGTTTGTTTTGGTGATGTAACCTCTTGCTTTATTTATTACTCAAGCCATAAACTCAGCTCCTGCCTCTGTGTCTGCTTAGCTGCCGCCTGACATTGATACTGCCATATGAAGTCTAGGTAATTCCTTCTTTGGCTCTTTCTGCAGCTTACCCATCCTGGTGGTGTCCGGTGATGATGGCATCAGCAGCCCTCCCGGCAACTGTACTGTCCTTCCTACTGGCTGCCTACGGGATCTAGGAAGTGCGAGGTCATGCCTCTTCCTACTGCAGTGCAGCTGGGTACTGTCCCAGGCTGCGCTAGGGCAGGAATCACAGCCATTGCTCTTTCAGGACCTCCATAAGCAATGTAATTGCAGGCATGTGGCAGGAGGGCAGCGTGATTGCCAGTCATTGATGGGGAAAAACCGGCAATGATTTGCAATGCGATTGCACCACCTGTGGACAGGAGAAGGATGGGTCCAGGATGACATCGTGCATAAGTGTTGTCCTTGCCTGATCCTCCTCCCGTTCCCAAAGCAGGTTGGGTGCGTCGCATGGAAAGGGCCTCAGTTATCCTTCTACCAGAGGTATAGAAATTTTTATTCAGACAGGCTTTGTGCAAGTAAGCCGGTCTGCGGCTAAAAGAAGCTTAATTGACTGGGTCCTGGCTATTGCACTTATTGTTCTGTTCTTCATTGTGCTTTTAACTGATCTGTTTTTACATATGGTTTTAAGCAACATTTTGTTTTAATGTATATTCAAGTGATCTTAGTTGCAAGGTATAAATAAATTAAAACTAAATAAAATAAAGTCCCATAGAAAATGGTGCCAGCTGATTCTAGAATATGCCAGGATTTTGTCTTAAATATATGGCACAGTATTTATATTAACATGGTTTTGAAAAATACAGGTAACAGTGGTGTTTGACAATTCAACATGTTTTGCAAGGTCTGTTTGTTGAGCCAAATATGGTAAAATGTGGTATAGGTAGATGAGGAAGAAACTGAAGGGCAGATAGGACAGTTAGAGACTGAGAGCTGCAAAGGATGGAAGTGGTTAGCTGTGAGGGTTGGTTTAGGAACTGAGAACAGAGTAAGCAGGAAGAGGATTTAAAGTTACGCATGAGGGCTCCTGTGAAACACAAAGTAATAAATAAAAGTAACTGGAGAAAAAAAAACAGTTTCAGGAAAACACTGTGAAATGTTTATTATTATTTTTATTATATATTGTTAAGAATTTCTTTTCATTGTTCAAACCTCACTTGAGCGCTTACAAAGCTGAAAGGAAGAGATACATGCTTTACAGTGGCATCAGAGTGTCTGGGAGTGTGGAGAATCAATAGAATACATGAAACTCAGAAAGCAAAATTGTCTGAGCCAGATAGGAGCTCTGGGAGGTTTGATGTTTGAAGATGTCAAAGCAGTGTAGTGTAAAAGCACTGAGGGAAAACCAAAGTTTTCAGAAATGCTATCATTCAAGGCTGAAAGTAGGAAAAGTGAGAAATGTGTTTTTAGGAGTACCCTCTGCTCCTTAAGAGAGAGCTCAGAATACTTATATTTGTTGTTAATTGAAAATTGCCTTTGACTTATGGTGCCCCTGTGAATGACAGACTTCTAAGACACTCTGGAGGGCCTTGGCTTCTTTGACTGAGTCTATCTTCCCGTAATATGGTCTTCCTCTTTTCCTACTGCCTTCAACTTTACAAAACATGATCTTTTCTAATGAGTCATATCATGATTCGCGTTGTCTTTCTTGGTGAAGGGACAAGGACAAGCAGTGAAGAAGGTGTGGCCATAGAGCTGGGTTTTTTTTTTGTGTTCATACTTAATACTCAGAACATTTTTCTTTATGCTTTTGTGAGCATTCATTTATGAGGCTTTTTCTTATAAGCTTCTTAAGGCTCTTTATGTCACTTGTGCCAAAGTATCATAAGAAAGTTCAGTGTGTGTGTGTGTACATGTGTGTTTGGGATTTATATATCACACACACACACTTCAAACGATATACTCCACAGCCAAATTACCTATCAGAAAGTTCAGTTTGCTCCTGTGCACTTTGAACACATACTATATATGCAAAATGGAAATGCTGTGGTGCACTCTAAGCCACACATTTTTTTCCAAGGGAAGAAGCAATAGATTCTATTCGCATAGACTACTGGATACTCATTGTCTTCTCCCTCTCCCCTGTAGAACTTCCTGAAAGTTTCACTTGACTAATCCTTCCCAAGAAAGAGGTAAATTAGATGAGAGGACAATCTCATGTTCACAACTTGGTAGCTACACATTTTTTTGTTAGATGGTTAGGTGGTTGACTGTCTGAACTGTCGTAATTCTCTCATTCCAAAGATGGTACAACAAGAGGTGCTGAGTGGGTTGCAGACTTTGTCTCTCATTCTCTGGCACCAAAACAGCACTAGCAAATCAAATATCTAAAGTTATCATAGACCATGAGAATATAAATACCAACATAATTATTTTTAGGACATTGAAAACATTGTACCCTATTAACTTCTTAAACCAATCAAGTAACATGCTGAACTGCAGAAAATACAAAAATATTAACATAGTTCTCCAATAAAACAAACCACTCATTCCTGAGGCAAAGTTCTGAGGAGGCCATTTTCTCGAGCCACCTAAGAAACAGACAAAAAAAAATTGCTCCAAATACTTCTGAGCTCAGTAGTATTGATTGTTCAAATGGAATGGATGTTTAACTTCACTTGTAATTACATTTAAATACATAACATGAACTAAAACTGTATGAAAGGTCTTTTTGTCTGGTAGGTAATTTGAGTAGGAACAATGAATATATATATTTTCTTCAGTATTTTATTAATGCCAGCTATGGTATTATGGTTTAAACAAAATTCCACAAACCGCCCACCACTGGATATTTTATTCTTTAAATATCTCCCATGTGTATATGAAAATTCTAGTGGTTATTCTTCTCTTGGGACATTTTGAATGCCATCTAAATGATAGATTATATACAACATCTGGTCAAATAAATGAGAAACTCATTAGCTGGCATTTGTTGAAATAAATACAAGTATGTCAATACAAAATTCAGATGTAGAAACCAATTTCCAAGGAAAAAACAATTGAAAAATTCTGGAATGTATGCCATTCCAGAAGTTTTAGTTTAAGAGAATAAAAAAAATCTTAAGGTCAATACTACAGTGAAAACAAACATACAAAAGAAATACAAGCAAAAGATATTTCATGTATAAAGGCTGCAAGACTAGAGAACATGCTGCTGTCCAGATATTATTGGGCTCCATCTTCAATCTGATGAGAGCCGACGAGAGTTGTAGTTCAACAAACATCTGTGGAGCCATGCCTGTGGGCTGCAATTCTAAACTGAAGCGTTTATTTCAGAAAAGGACTAAAAGAAACTCTTTATATTTTGTGAAAGTCCATAATGTTGTGGTATCTCCCTAATTCTCTTCTAGGCAATATGTGAGTGATTATTCCTAGAGATAAGATCTATCTCAGCAGAGTTCAAGACTTAGGACAGGGCTGTTCAACTTTGCTTGCTTGTTCAACACTCACCTGAATGAATGGATCAGACCTTTGAATAATTTCTGATCCACTGTTTCTGTCTAGTAGAGCTAGGGCTGAGATTATGATTTGGAAAAGTTAAGAAATGCCTTAATTTCTTTGTATAACATCCTAGCCCAGGAATTTGCTTTGTGACAACTTTGTTGTGAGTCAGCTTTTTGTAATTTACTGAGCTGCTGCTAAGAAATTCCCTCATTGTCATTCACCAAGAAAATGATGACCAAGAACAATGTAGGATTATTATCAAGATACTGCCTGGAGCAAGAACTGTAAAATGCTTGTTTTGTGGGAAAGTCAAAATATCATGGCCACTTTCTTTCTCATCTCAAAATGATTATTCTAAAGATACATATTTTCGGATCTTGAAATTACAGCCACAGTCCAAATGAATGGCTTTTCCCAGTTGTCCTCCATTGTTGTGGTGCCTTAAAAGTGGGCCCTCATCAAGAACAAGAAAGTATGTCACTTTTTTTTTTAATTTCCAGTTGCAGAAAGCATCCAAACTGAGGTCCTTCTGTGAAATCCATTTTGAGATGGTTGAATGTTAGGTGGAAGCAATGTTGCCAATAGTTCATTAACTTAGTTCGTCACTTAACAGAATACTGATAGAGAAAGGCTCACACTCTCCTGGCAAGATGAGTACGATCTAGACCAATTTATAAGAATTCTGGTATCACCTTCAGCTATAGCGTATTGTAACTCTTTCCCTAGGGAGGTTAGGATGGCTCCGTCTTTGGCGTCTTTCTGTGACAGGTGAAGACCCTTCTATTTCAGCAAGCCTTTGGAAACTGATCATTAACTAGAGAAGTGCTTTTTATAGTCCTATACTTTGTTTTAATCTTTGTTTTAAAGTAATAATTGAAAAGAGTTTTAATTCTGTTCGCTTAATTCTGTTTTAATCTCTGCATTTTCACTAACTATATGTGTCATTGTTGTAATTTTCCTTCTCCTGTAAGCCACTTTAATTCCCAGTCTGGGAAAAAAGTGGGATATAAATAAAATGATGATGGTGGTATATATTATATGTGATAGAGCAGAATCACACTAGGTTCAGCCATCTTTATATCTTGAGTATGTTACTTTTATTCATGTTTTACTTAAGTTTAACATTTTCACTTCCATGTCCAAATAACTGTGACCGCAGTAAGAAATAAGGTCAGGTCAGTGGGAAAAAAACCGCTCACATTAACAACATAAATCAAAATAAAGAATAAGTAATATGTATTTAATGTATGTTTTATAGCTTTGCTTGTGCCAGTGGACATGCCATTTCTAAAAATCGCCAGGTTCGTGAGCAATTTTAATATTATTATTAAGTTTTATGGTGTATTTTAGATCCTGATAGAATTTGCATTTTATTAGAATGTGTAGTTTGTATTTTAATCTGTGCCTTCCGTAACAGACACTCCACTGTAACTTTTGTAATGGCTAAAAGCCATAAAAAAAACTCCTTTGCTAATTCAGAATAATAGCAAAATTGAACATTTTAATTTCTCTTGAGTTGATAAGCATTTCTTTCTCCACTCCTGTGGTAACTATTTGCCCTGTGGCATTTATTTAGAAGCAATATGAAGAGGCATCACACACACAGAAACAGGACTTGGGGAAAATTGGCCACAACCTTCATTTGGCACAGCTTATAAAGTCTGTAAAGCCTTTGGCATGCCTTAGGGCCAGGAGCTTGGCATTAGCCATTGGGTAGTTCACCTGCTGGCTGATATGATTGCTCCCAGTCCAATAGCTGGAATGACATCGGAGTGATGGGACAGATAGATCTTACTGAGGTCCTTTAAGGTGATTCCCCATTTTGGAAAGTGGGTACTACACTCATGCTCTCCCTAAGAAGAATCTGACCCTATGCTTCTATCCTCAGCCACCTAATGAACAATCAAATAAGAGAAATATACAAACACCATAAAAAAAATCATGTGCGTTGCCTTCAATCAATCAGTTTCTATCAGGACGTCAAACTCGATTGCACCAATGAAGAGTATCCTTTTTTCACCCCATCAGTTGGCAGCCAGTCTTTTCCACAGCAACATGAATGGTGGAAATCAGGAAGGGAAGTCAGTGACCACCATAGAGACCAAGACCATATGGAAAGATTCCTGAAATATATGAGAGGAGGGCCTCACTTCCTAAGACTGCTCTCAGTTGAGGCAGGTCTCTTGTGGGATTAGCCAGAATAGCTGATTGCTCTTTATCCCATTCCATTCTGGCACATGGGTAAGAAGTTCTTTGCATACTTCTGGCCACAATGTCATAACACACCCCATGGAATTTGAGGAATCCAATGCAGAGAAGTCAGATAGAGAAAGGCCTCTAGCTCTACATACCAGCTACCTCCACAAATCTGAGTAGCTAGTGGCCAATATAGCTGATGAAGAACTTCAGCAGAATGGACCCTCACCTGAGCTAGAATTGAGGAACATTAGAAAGAAACCCTCATGACAAGGAGCAGCTGTGGAGGAGCTAACACTGAGCAGCAAGCACTTGGCCTTTCAAGGTCAAGTTGGCTATAAATCCCATAGCAGTTGCTTGGAGTTTTTATTGCTCTGCCTTCTGTTTTCATGGATTCATTTGGATTCCTGATCACTGGACTGGTTTATGGCATATGGCTCTTTATCTTTCCCTTGTGGTAGTAGGTAATGTGACCCATGGATTTTAGAAAGGCTGACACTTTGCCACTGTACCTCACTTCCACCTTGGTAAACTCACTTGACCACTTGGGTATGATCCAGATTGGCTTGACCCATTTGTAAACCAGTCTGCCATTCTTAGCACTTTACTACCTTCATAGGGCACATACTAGAGGATGGAGAAGTAGAAATGTCCTTGTTCTTTTTGTCCTGCTAAGACTAAGTGGAATCAAATGGCATGGTTGTTGTGTATGGACTACAGTTTTCTGTATTTCTGCAATGCTAACTCAAATCCTTATATAAGATACAGATGTAGCTGTTTCTAAATGGGGGATTGAGACTTGGGCTATGAGCCTTACTTGAAGGTGGCAATATGAGAGCAAATATGAATTCTGCACCCTGAAATGAAGTTTTTCTTCAGTCCTGAAAATTCTGGCCCTGCAGAAAGTGAAACGCTGAAAATTGTTCACATCTAGAACTCTTCTATTTGCTGAGTTTACATTCCCTTGGT
Organism: Iguana delicatissima; assembly: GCA_948472985.1. Lineage (NCBI taxonomy): Eukaryota > Metazoa > Chordata > Lepidosauria > Squamata > Iguanidae > Iguana > Iguana delicatissima. Next base: position 340,318 of record CAOKZL010001124.1, on the reverse strand, counting down.
AACTTTGCCTGCCTGTTCTTTTTGGATGCCTAAACTGTATTTCTAAAAGCTTGACTAAAGGTTTAAGTTACTGCAGTGCTAGAAATCTGGGAACGGAAGGCAAATTTCATGGTGGCACAAAATTCTTAAGTGGCAGGCTCAATACCTTCATCCCCCTCAGAATTACATTCTTGCTTATTGGAAATAAATTCTTGTTGCATCACTGCACTTATTTTCGTCTACTGATTGCAGAATGAATAGGATCAGCCAGATCTGGAACATCAGCAACCTATCATGGAATTCAGGCAATATATTTTAACCATTTCTTATAAAATCGGACAGATTTTTCAAATATAATATTCAGTAAAGCATGGTAAGTGAGTGAAGGATTGAAAGTTATCAAAGACAATTAAGAAGCAAGAATAAATTGGAACCTCTCATTTTAGACTGGCAAAACTAAGCGATTCCTGCAGAAAGGTCATGTTTAATGCAATTAATACTTCTATTTCTTGTATAGCAGTTCTACAAAAGAATGCTGCTATCAGAATATTCTGCAAATGATATTATTTGGTTCCATGGCACTAATTTTAATGCACTTCTCTGAATTAGTGCAGCAGTGGCCTGAGACTATTTCTGCATTACACTGTTATAATGCTGTTATCCCACTTTCAATCTCCTGTGGAATTCTGGGATTTGTAGTTCACTAAGGTCAAAGAGCTCTCTAGCTGAGAATTTCTAAATGCCCCTCCCTGAACTAAAAACCCCAAGATTCCATAGGATGTTGAAAGTGGAATAATAGCACTATAACAGTGTAGTGCGGAAATGGCCTGACAGAGAAAATAATGTCAGAATGATCTGATGACCTGTGGGAAGAGCCAAAAGTATTTTTCTTGATCATGGTGTGGATCATTCCAGAATTCCCCTGTGTGCTGTATAACTACTTTATGTGGAAATGGTAAAAAATTAGGGACTGTTTTCCATTCTTGCTGAATTCTGTCTGTTAAAGGACAGAAACAGAACAACAGAACTCTAATAACATTTATTATTTCATTGTTCTCTTATTGCTTTTGGTCAAGAACCTGACCGGTTGTCTGTAGACAGACAGGGTGTATGTCATTTCACGTTTTGGTCTCCTATAACAGAAACCTTTAAACTTGAGCACAGAAGTACTCAGTTCATGTGCAGTTCTAGCTTCTTGTGAGCACAGTACCTTCAGTATTAGGCTGGCTACTGGCCACCTTCAGACTACCCTGTGCCAAAGTTACCATTTTTGGAAAGGGATTGGAAAGGGGTTGAAATTTTAGGCTCAGAGTTTTTAATGTGTCAATACAGTGGGTATACCAACTAGCCCAGCATGGTATGGTGTTTCTATGCTATCCTTGTTAACAGTCATCCTCTCCTCAGACATGGGCTGTATCTGTGCACAATGATAAATCAAGAATTCTGGCTTACCCTGACATTCTGTGCACAAGCAGCCCATTTACTCCCCATTTCATACAGACACATAGCACTAATTAAACATTGATGGCTCTGCTATTTGTGACATTTGAATCAAGGATCCTGGTTCATCACTCACAAATGAGCTGTGTTATAACCATTACTTGTTTGGAATGAAACAGAATCCTAGGTTTCGATGTCATGATAAAGTATTTCTGGTTAATTTTACCTCCGTGAAGCAATGGGAAAGCTCAGCAGGAGTCAATAACTTAGTAAATTCCTCATTTTACAGGCCCTTTCACTCTGCACAATTGTAGCTCTACACTTTAACTGTAACAGGCAACTTCCTACAGAATCCTGGGATTTGCTGACTAGGGAGGAGCATTTAGAATTCTCTGCCAGAGAGCACCCGTGCCTCACCAAACCACAAGCCCCTAGATACAGTCATGGTGGTTCAAGTGGAATCATAGTGCTACAGCTGTCTAGTGTAAAGAGTCTCCAGTAAACAATGATAAGGCAACTCCCAACAGATTATGGAGATTTAAATAGAGGAAATAAGGGACCTTCTCCCATTCAGTGCTTCCTTTTGCCTTGAACAGGAGCTAGGAATTCCCTCCAAATCCCACTGAATTCTGAATTATCCCGTACCTGAGCAGCACAGTGGGACTCTAAGGATCTATGCTTAAGATCCTTTCCTTTCCCTTCCCTCTCACCTCCCCCTTCTGAGTGAGAGAAATCCTATCTAAGTGTGTGCTGAGAAATGGCGTGGGGATGGAGAGGAAACAGAGGTTTTACGGATAAGCATTTATTTTAAGGCATGCAAGTAAAGCAAGAAAGTAATAGTCATGAGAGGCTCTCCCCTCTCAGGTACACTTAAGTTACAAGTAGTTATAAAAACAGGTACATTCTCCAGATCAGCCAAACTTCCAAAATAATAAAAGACCTAGCACAACTAACTACTTATTCTAAGTTACTCACAGCAAGTTGATCACTTTCTGAGATGCTCTGCAAGGATAGGGCCAGGAGATGGTCTGCCCAGCATCGATGCCCTTTTGTTGATATTTTTGGGTGTCCCCTTTGTTCTCTCTACTGCATGGTCTCTCAGATTTTCATAACTTCTCCATTGAAGCATCTCGAAGATTCTCACCTTTTTCCTCTTGATTGGGCAATTCTCTCCCATGATCTGTGAGGCTGACCCACAATAAAAAGATAATTTAACCCCAACATGCTGAGTCTTCATTGGGGTTTATAGAGGGTTTATGCATCCTTTCTTGTGAAGATTTTTTAAAAAATACTCCTACAGTGCTATCCTTAGTATGCTGAAATCTCTCTCTTGCTGACAAATGTGTTGGTTCAACTGAGTAAGATAGGCACTTGGAGATGTGTTTGTTAATACTACCTATATGAAACAACAGTCAGGGCTACAACTTCATCAGTGACTTGGATGAAGGAGTAGAGGGCATGTTGATCAAATTTGCAGATGACATCAAATTGGGAGGGGTTGCTAATACCCCAGAGGACAGGATACAATTTCAAAATGACCTTGACAGATTGGAGAGCTGGGCCGAATTTCAACAGAGAGAAATGTAAAGTCCTACACTTAGGCAGAAAAAATGGAATGCACAAATATAGGATGGGGGACACATGGCTGGATAGCAGTAAGTATGAAAGGGATCTAGTAGTCTTGGTAGATCACAAGCTGAACATGAGTTAGCAGGGTGATGCGGCAGCCAAGAAAGCCAATGCAATTCTTGATTGCATCAATAGGAGTATGGTGTCTAGATCAAGGGAGGTAATGGTACCACCCTATTCTGCTTTACTTAGACCTCATCTGGAATACTGTGTCCAGTTCTGGGCACCTCAATTCAAGAAGGATATTGACAAGTTGGAATGTATCCCGAAGAGGGCAACCAAAATGGTGAAGGGTCTGGAAGACATGCCCTATGAGGAACAGCTTAGGGAGCTGGGTATGTTTAGTCTGCAGAAGAGAAGGTTAAGAGGGGACATGACAGCCATGTTTAAATATTTGAAGGGATGTCATGTCGAGGAGGGAGTGGGCTTGTTTTCCACTGCTCCAGAGACTACGACAAGGAGCAATGGATTCAAGCTGCAGGAAAGGAGATTCCACTTGAACCTCAGGAAGAACTTCCTGACAGTCAGAGCTGTCCGGGAGTGGAATATGCTGCCTTGGAGTGTGGTGGAGTCTCCTTCTTTGGAGGTTTTTAAGCAGAGGCCGTATGGCCATCTGTTGGGAGTGCCTTGATGTGTGTTCCTGTATAGCAGGGGATTGGACTGGATGGCTCTGTGGTCTCTTCCAACTCTATGATTCTATTATATTATATGCCACTAACAAAGCTGGGAAACAGAGGGCTATCTGAGTGCGGCAGATAGGACATGTGCCTTGGGTGCCAATGCCAGGGAGGTGCAAAAAAGAAGTGCTGGAAGCTGCAGAGGAGGCGGCAGTCCTGGAGCTAGGGGTGCAACTTCCATGCTTGCCCTTGGAGCTGTTTATGCAAGATACACCTTTGCTGGGAAAAGTTACTGTTTGGGATGACAGCTCCCAGAATTGCACTCCATCCATCTGTCCCCGTTTGGCAGGTACAGTCCTCATTAATCCTTTGCTGTCTCACTTCTTCAGTTGCTTTTAAAATGTCCCAGTTTATCCCTGCTCCAATCTCTTTCTTCTTTTGATCTCAGCGTACTTCAATTGCTGCAAACTGAGTTCAAAGGGCAAATGTATTTTGCACTTAATTAACTCAGCAGGGGGCAAGAAGGGCAGACATCTTGCCCTTCCCAGTAGATTCAAACAAAAGCAAACTGCTGCAGCCTCTCTAGCTTTTGTGTTTTCTTCATTAATAACTTTTGCCATTGGGACCAGATTCTGATGTTGCTTGGCCACATGTGTCCCAGTTTTCATCTGTGAAAATTTGAAGGGTAGGAAATCTCCAACCAGTGCACAGTGCTGACTGGGGGATTTGCAGAGTTACCATCGCAGAATCACAGAATCATACAGTTGGAAGAGACCACAAGGGCCATCAAGTCCAACTCCCTGTCATAGAAGAATGCATTATCAAAGTATCAAAGCCCAACAAAGTCCAAAGAAGTAAGCTTCCCAAGCTCTGTCAAGAAAAGGTTAGAACACAGTATTTCTTTAGTCTCCTTATTTCATTATTTCACTGCTTCCTCTTGTGTTAAATAAAACAGAAAACCTTCTGCCTTTTTTTTTTTGAATTGAGCACTAATGAAAACCCTGTGGACCCACAGGCTGGAGCTTTTGTAAAAAGCTGAATATATTATTTTCAGAGCCAGTGAAGACCAGTAGGAGTTTATTGCCAGACTTTATTCAGTTTCAGCTGATGATCTGTTACTTTCTGGCAACAGCCTCACTACTGTTACCAGAAAAGAAGCTGATTTCTGGAAATGTGTTTTGAACCCAAATTAACAACTGAAGCGGAGTATTAGACTGGTAACATTGGGGTGATCATCTCCTCAGTCTTGTTTCCAGATCGATGCACACACTTGACAGGAAGCCAGACATCTTTTTGTTAATAACTCAATCATGAGCTTGAGGGAGAAGGGAATATCCACTGTGGAGGCATGTTATGTAAGTGGCTACTATCAGAAGAGGATGTTAGACTAAAGCAGATATTGAAAACGTTTACTTTTTTAGACCACGGTTCCCTGAACCCCCCAGCCAGTACAGCCAGTGAATATTCTGTCTGGGGTCATTATTGAAGTTGTAGCCCAGAAAAGAGATATTTCCAAGCTCTGGGCTAGACAGGCAAGTTTTCCTCAACTTGGTGCCCTCCAAAACTGAAAACTGAGATAGGCCATTGGTCTGATCCAGCAGCAGTGCCCTCCTTAGATTTTCTCTAACGAAACTGGGGGAAAAACAGCCGAGTAACATGTGCAGCTCTTCTGCATGACCTCTGAATCTGACGTGTTGCAGGAGGTATGAGGGTGAGAAGATTACAGGGAACATTTGAAATCACCTTCAGTCCATCATTTACATGGTAAATATTCATGCAAATAAATGCCCATGCAAGTCAATCATTCACATGGCAATGCAGACTCCAATTATTATTAGTTTAAAAGGTTTGAAACGGTATCTTACCAGTAACATAAAGTAACCATTGTTTTTTAATAAAATGAACATCAGTCTGCTTTACTTCCATGTGAAAAGTTGGTTTGAAATAATACTTCCCACAGGGATTAGGCAAAGTTACTGTTTTCTTTAAGAAAACATTTTTAACATTTTTGAAGGGATGTAAGAGGTTTAAATCTGATACAGGCCCCCTGTTTAAGCGTATTGTACTTATTCGAGACACACTCTGGCTCACAGTGCCAAAGGGTGGGATGTACATGTTCTGTTATTGATTTCTTAACTCTTGATGTACCATTTTAAGATAACATACTTAAAAAATAGGAAGGCCTAAACTGCAGTTAACAGAGAATTTTCTCATTATGTCACAGTGTTCCCCATTAATATGGGAGGTACAGTTTCTGAATTTAAATTACAGCAATTATTTCTAAAATTCATTCTGTACTTGTACATTACGATGTGCAAACCTATCCTTATTGGCCCTTCTTTTTGGTGATGCAAAAGTGACTACCCTATTAATAGACTGACTTATGTACTCTAGTAGTGCAAACAACAGTTTGCATAACTGCTGCAGCAAAAACAAAATCATGGGATCAGGGAAAATGGTCCTGTTACTGCAGAATGAGCTCAAGCAAACAGGCTCCTCCCTGACTGCTCCTATGCCTCTCCTTCTATTTGATCAAAACTCTACGGCTTCCATCTTACAGCAAAGACCAAAGGATGGTCCATGGACTGTGACCCCTTCATGCCCCACTTGCCATTGAAGAGGCCTTTTCACACTAAACAGGTGTAGCATTGTGATTCTGTTTGAACTGTCATGGTGATATCCTTTGGAATCCTAGGGTTTGTAGTTTGGAAAGGCACTAAAGCTCCCTGGGTGAGAATTCTAAATGCGCTCCCCGACTGTACCTCCCAAAATTCTATAGAATGGAAACTGACCAATCAAAGTGGAATCATAGTGTTATACCTGTATATGTAAATAGGACCCTTGTCTCCTGCATCTCCTGGGGAAGGGATGTAAGGTCAAAATTGGCTAAGTTATAAAATCTGCTTTTGTACTGTTAGTATGACTGAGTTGGATCCCAGCACAGGGGTCCCAATTGCACACAGGGCATCAATCACCTAGCCACCTCCCACTCTAGCAGTTTTAAAGTTCCCCCCTCCATAAAACTAGATATTAAAGAGAATACATAACTCATTTCCCTTCTAGATGGATATTTCTTCAAAGATACATGTCTCAACAACCAGTCTTAGAAATGAAGTTGGTGTTTTAATTTTCAGTGATCAATCACAAAACAAAGCATGTTAAGCACAGGATACATGGGTGAGGACCATCAAATGCTATGAAAACAGATGCCTTGGGGGACATTTCTGCAAAAATGTGACAACCATATCATGTAATCTGATCTATAGTCCTCTTACTTCTGAAAAAAAAATGGTCATAATGTCCACATTCCATTTGGTAGCTCTGCTTTGATTTTTGCAACACTCCATTACACTTTCATAAGAACTATCATTACTGTTAAATCAATACAGATAAACTTTTTTCTGCATTTAAATGGGGATATAAAAAAGATATTGATTATATATAATCCATACTTTCTCAGGATTGCTAAAGACCTATGTACCCTGTGAGCAAGTCAGAAAAGGAGACATCCAGACCAGGGAGCTCATGCTATCATCTCCTGATGGAACTATTTACATCTTGAGACAACTGTGATTTTATATCTGTTCTTTAAGAACAGATACTTTAGAACAGTGGTTCTCAACCTGTGGGTCCCCAGATGTTCGTGGACTTCAGCTCCCAGAAGCCCTAGCCACTATGGTCAATGCTCAGGGCTTCTGGGAGCTGAAGTCCACGAACATCTGGGGACCCACAGGTTGAAAACCACTGCTTTAGAAACTGCCTTGAATAGGATATACAAATGTACCACCTCATCTCCCTTGCCTCCATCCCACACACCATCTCTCTCACTAACCTGCCTGTCTCCCCCTCTCCTCTCTACCCCTTGCCTTGTTGCTTGCCTTTCTTGCCTTGTTGCTTGCCTTTCTTGCTGCTGCCACAACTTCCTCTCCATGGCTATACAAAGCCACAAAGGAGCCAGCACTCAACAGAGCTAGCCAGGCCACAAAAGCCTGATTCTGAAGGTCACTTAAAACTGGACTGGACACTGTGTCTGGGTTATCCTGAAAGCTTGCCTATGCCAGCATTGCACTTGGTGCCTGGGCAGTTTTGGAGAACAAGGCTCTCCAGAGTGGTGGTGGTAGCACCAATCCTGAATGATGGCACGAGGAAGAGTATCGTTTGCTGCTTCTCGTGCTTCACTGTCTGAGTCAGCCACCAAACTTTCCTGACATGACAAACTAGGCTTGAAAGACAAAGTCCAAAAACCTCATAGAATCTTATGGGATCTTAAAAACCATAATAGCAATGCATTTTGTGGTTCATAGCCCATTTCATGAGATGCATGAAGTGTTATCCAGAATTCCACATATAGATATGATGCACATGGTTGGAAGTGGGGTTATAGACAATGAGGTCAGATGGTGGAGATTTCCAACAAAGGCAATTAAATCCACAAAACTGGCTAGTGCTAATAAAGTAAATGTTACTACCTGTGCTTTGTGCATTTAATTTCTCTGACTTTACTCTCTATGGTTCCGTTTCCAACTATGTGCTGTATATACCCATAAACACAGATATTACTATATATATCTGAAATGCTAATTACTTGGAATTCTGTGCATCTGATGAAGTGGGCTGTAAGATCAAAACAAAAGAAAACACTTAATTGGAACCCACCTCCCAAGATAACTATTGGCCAGTCTCTAATCTTTCCTTTCTAAGTGGTGGCAACACAACTCTAGACTTTCTTGGATGAACTCAATTCCAATCTGGGTTCAGGCCTGCTTATAGAACAGAAAAAGCCTTGGTGGCTGACCTACACTGGGAGCTGGACAGGGGGAGTGAGTTCCTATTGGTCTTCTTGGATCTTTCAGTGACATTTGATACCATTGACCATGGTACCTTTCTGGTTTGTGTGGCTGATATGGGACTTGAGGGCATTGCTCTGCAGTGGTTCCAGTCTTTCTTAGCTGAACATTCCCAGAGGGTTGTGCTGGGGGACTGATGTTCAGCCTTTTGATCATTAGCCTGTGGAATTCCACAGTGGTCAATACTGGTCCCTATACTTTTTGACACTGAGAGAGGCTTCACGTAGGCTTCCAGAACTTTGGGGTTGGGTGTCATCAGTATACCAGTGATATCCAGCTCTGTCTCTCCTTGACAACTGATGCCAAGACAGCTCTGGTAGTATTGAACTGTAGTCTGGAAGCAGAAAGGACTGGCTGTGGGTGAATAAACTGAGGCTCAATCCAGAAAAAAATGGAAGTGCTGCTGATCAGTAGGAAATTTGCTAGTGCAAAATACAGCAGCCAGACTGGTATAAGTTGTGCATTTTAGAGACCATATAACACTGGTTGTGCAAGAACTGCATTGGCTTCAAATTTGCCTCCAAACTTAATTCAAGATGCTGGTGTTGACTTACAAAGCCACAAACTACTTGGGGCCAAGATAACTGAAAGATTGCCTCTTCCCATATGAGCCTGTCAGACATTTAAGGCTTTCAGAGGAGACCCTATTTTGTGTCCCAACACCTCACAAATTAGGTGGGGAGTACATGTAACAGGGCTTTCTCTGTAGCAGCAGCTTAGATGTGGAACTCCATATCCAAGGAAGTTAGGTTGGCCCCATCTCTTTTAAGTTTCTGGCAGGCAGTCGTAACAGTCCTGTTCTGCATTGAGTTCATTGATCAAAACTGCTGTTTTAACTGTTTCAAAACTGGATTCTATGACTGTTTTCAGACTTAGAGAGTATTTTAATATGTCTAAATAATGTTTTTATATTTGTATTGTTTTAATTAGTTTTTATTTGTCTGTTGCCTTGGGAGCCCTTGTGGGCTTGGAGTTGATGAAGAAATACTTAAAATACTTAAAAGAATGAATGAATGAATGAATAAATAAATAAATAAATAAATAAATAAATAAATACGCAAGCTCATGCCATAATAATTTGTTACTTTTTAAAGTGTGAAAGAGTCTTTGTTGTCTTTGCTGCACTTTGAAAAATTCATACATACATAAAACATCAAACTCAACCACAATCACAGTGAATTCTTGCTACTCTGAAGAGAAATTATTGTAAAGATAATATCAGAATGTGGTAAAAGAATACTTGATCATATTTTCATATTATAACAGGAGTATGCCCATGCCCATGTAAACTTTCAGTGTTCAGGCTCTTTCCAAACCATTCTCCTTCCTTATTTCTTTGACCATAAATGTTGTGCTAGAATATGTCTTTGTTACTCTTTGAATGAGTCAGGAAAAAAAAAATAAAGCCTTAATGAAGACAATGGAAAAAAAAGCTGAGTTCTTTTTTAATGAGGCATTCACAAAAACTGCTGATGCATGAAATGTGATAGTATTAACTGATGCCAGGTTTAAAATTGTATAAGGTGTGCTGTGCTGTTTTCACTGCCCCATAACCCTGAATGCTGAGCTTCAATAATGCAGGACACTGAGGATACGTAACTATTTTAGTTTACTGGCAATTAGCTTTTACTTTTTAAAGCTGCAGTGTCTTTCCCACGGATCTGGAATCAAAATTCCAAACAAGGATTGGAGGATAGAGGTCTTGAGAAAAGGTTGCAGCTCAGGAATGGAGACAATTTGTTTTCACCTGTTAAAGATGTCAGGTCTAAAACTACCTATCCATGGGTGGCTCATGGACCAAGAGAGCAGAGTTTTCCCCACCATTTCACGGTGCAGCAACCTCAGCTTCTCAGGCCACAAGCCACCATGGCTCATGGCTCATGCCTCAAGGTGAGGCTGGAAGGCTGTTATGAAATCATGGAAAGCTGATATCAATTGCCTAAACAGGAAGTGCAGTCTAATGTGACTCCTAAAACTGTTCTCAGGTCCCTAATCCCTCTCCAGACTGCCTGTTTTCTGAGAGAAAAGGGTGATTTGCCTCTCTCAGAAGATTTCAGGAACGGCAGTTGACTTTAAATAGGATATAAGGACCCATACACTGCCTAACATTTTTAAAAAAAATTATAGTTTTTCAAAACAAGAAGTGGACTTTCAGCATCAATGGTGTGTTCAATTTTGTCTGGATTTTCAGAAGTTTGTGTGGCCTCTGAAGGTCACTAGGCAGGAAATTAGCCCTTGGACCCAGCAAAGTTGCTTACTCTTGCCTTAAATAACAGTGAGCTAAATAAACAGGTGATCTGATTTTGAATATATGTTATTCTACCATATTTTTAACAATTCATCTTAATAACTCAAATCATCTTGACAGTTTTAAAAAAGATGTTAAGTTGTAATTTTATCTGGCTCTTTTAAAAACCTCTACTGTTCTCATCTCATGCTGTTATTTTTGTGTATTTATTGATGCCCTTTCTTTGGAAGCCAGGGGTTCTTTTTAAATATGAACATAGAAATTTATTTATGGGATAAAATAAATAACACTAATTACCTTTAAGCATTGCTGAAACCAATGAGGCTTATGGAAATAGCGACTACCTTGCCCTCTTCTTTTAAGCAAAGCTAACCTTCATTGAATTGGAATCAAGAAAACTTGTGGGATCTTAATGAAACGGAGAACAGTTCAGTCAAAGGGCTGGGAAAATTTCTATTTTTGAGCTCCCTGGAGTGCAGCAGCCACATACATTATGCCTAGATATGCCAGCAAGAGCACCAGTTGTATTTCTGTTTAGGGTTATACGAAACATTTCCTTTTCCCACCATTAATGCAGAATGTTTGAAACACTGCCTCACAAGCATTCCTGCTACAGTATATACTGAGAAGCTAAAGGTACCGAAGATGACATGGCAAATACAAAGTGCAAGACTCCCTAGAAACCCTTCACTTATGCTAAGGCAACAGATTTGCAGCCATGGTTTACAAGGAGTGAACTATTTGAATGATCAACAATGGCATCATGTTGGATCAATAACAGAATACTGCACCAGCAACAGGACATATGAGACCAATAACGGAATATAATAGGCCCTGATGAACAGTGTGAAGTCACCTGAATGTTTGTACTATCTGTAGGGCTAACAATGTAATTTTGAAGAGCTGTAGCATTTGGATAGCCTAGTTATACGGCTAGGTGCTCTGAAAATGGCCCCAGCAGTGCTTCTGGAGGGCTTTTCTGAACATTCATAAGCAGAGGCATATCTAGGGTGAGGCAAGTAGTGCACATGCTCTGGGCACCAATGCCAAGCGGGGTACAAAAAAGCCAGGCATTGAGGGGGTGGGGGTAGGGGTAAGAAAGGAGGGGTATGACTTCCCCATTGGCTCTAGGCACTGTTTATACTAGATATGCCACTGTTTGTAGGCCTTTGAAGAAGTTGCTTGTGTACTGTGTAGCTTGGATTTCTGGTTAAAAGACTGGGATAGAGGAAGGAATTCTGTTTTAAGAGGAAGAAAATTGCAATGGTGTGTCTTTGATGGGAAGTAGAGTCATTTACACTTCCTCTTTTGTTTAAGGGGGATGTTTGGGTGATGCTTTCTAATTTTGGTAAAACCCAGGAACAAGATTGTAACTCATAATAGGACAAGTTAGTGTGGCAATAAAATTAACAGCAGCAAACTGCTGCCGGGGGGGAGGGGCGGGTGTAATAAAAAGTGTCCCTAGTTCTAGAAGTAACTTGTTAAAACAAATTTCATGCAATTAGCTTCTTTTTTGTAATAACTAAATCATATTATGATTGTACCTTAATGAGGAATAAATTACCTTCTTTGAAGAGGCAACTAATTTTAGTTTTATATTGCGGCCGTCTAGTGACCTGAGGTGGTGCCTCACACCAAAAGGAAAGGGTGAGATGCTCCATTGCTAGAACCAATGTTTGTATTGTTACAGAGCTTTGACTTCACTAAACGGGGGAGGAGAAATATCCTATAGTTCAAGTGCTGACTCATGCTGCATTTTGGGCTGCTGCCTCATACTCTCTTACAGATGATGAGCTGATGACAAAGTAGGTAGGAGTGTGTTTTGTACTAATGGCCTGTGGCATTCAGATTTCTTCGAAGTACCTGAAAATTAACTTTTTTAGTTACTTTGGAGAAACACAAGAGGAAACACTCATCTTTACAAAGCCTATTAACTGTAGACTCAGGCCATTTCTGCACAAGGCTGTTATAGCGCTATGACTCCACTTTCAACATCCTATGAGAAGGGCCACTGGCCCCTCCCAAAACTGCAAACCCCAGGATTCCATAGGATGTTGAAAGTGGAATCATAGCGCTGTAACACCTCGTGCAGAAATGGCCTGAGTCTGGATGTGACAGTGGGACAGCATGACCTAGACTCTCAGCTTTGTCGGGAGTGTTTGTATCTTGTATTGCAGATCCAGCACTGGGTCTTCAACATGATTACTCTCAAGGGCCCTTCTAATTCAACAATTTTTCCACGATTTATTCTTGAGGAATGGCAACAGTAGCATTCAAAAATGAAAGCAAATACCCCCCTCCAAACTCAGAAATACGTTAAAAATACAAATCTCTTTTGGAAGAGGTGATTTCTTTCCTAAAGACTAGGCACGGACAGTAGACCAATGAGATCTAATGGTGTCCCTTTTATACAGGGATTATTTTTAAATGTTAGAGAGAGGCAATGTCTACTCCCCCCATTATATAGATTAGGCAATGATTGGCTGAAAAGCAGTGGAGGGAGAACAAATAGTAATAAATGTATGTTATGTGGAAGAGGGAGAAACCTAACTCAAAGACCTCAATAAAAATGAGTTCACACTATGGAACCACAGGTCAAAACAAATAGAAGACAATGTTGAATTACTATTACTAACATTGCATGTAAAATTCAGTGAATGTGGTAAGGCTGCGTTTGGAAGCCTTCTTTCTTGTAGTGATTTTCTTTCTTTCTTTCCTCCTTCCTTCCTTCCTTCTTTCCTTTCTGGAAACTTACATTTTCAGACAATTCCTTGAATCCCCAGCCAGCATGAGCAAAAAAAGTAATTTTTTCCAAGCTCTAGGGTCAGACAAGATTTTCTAAGCATGCCCCCTTTAAGCATGCTTTCTAAAGTGATGAACTTGTTTCTCGGCATCATATCAATGGAGACTCCAGATTCACAGCGCTAGGATCCACATGCTGTGTGACAAAAAGATACTTGCTGCCTTATTGTGGGGAAATTGCCAGAACTGGAATTAGACAAAAAAACAGGCTTTCTCATTTCTCCACAAGAAAGCAGCACCACAGAGATTTTATAATCTCTCTTACTGCTCTTTGGCTTCTGAATGACTGAGCTCAGCTTAAGCAGTTTCCCTTCCCATATCTTTCTAATTTACACTTAAGTTTCCAGTAAAACTTAGGTTGAAGGGAGTTTGGAAATGTGCCTTTTTTCTGGTAGTCTCAGAAATCCATAGTTTTGTGAGGATAGGAACCCATTTCTAATAACATACAGTGACCCCCCTGGAGTGTTCAGTACGGGAAAAGATGAGCTTATTTGTACAAAAGGATGAGCTTATCTACCTCCTAGGCTTTGCTGTCCAGAGCTGAGGCAGCACACAAAACACACTATTCATTATTATTTACAACCAAAGAAACACTAACTCCTGAAAAATTTATACTCTCTAACTGCCCCAGTTTGGCAGGGACAGTCCCAAAAAATCTGCTATTATCCCATTATTTCACCTTTTTCAAGACCCAATTTCTCTCTCCTCCTCCCAGTTTCCCCCTTTGTCCTCAGCTAATTTCAATTGCTGCAAACTGACTTCAAAGTGGAAGTCTGGGCTCAATTAATTCAGCATTGAGCAGAGGAGTGTTCTTCTGCATTTATAACTTTTGCCATCTTTGCACAGCTGCTGGGTATCTAAAGCAACTGCATCTTGACCACATCCTGATGTTTCCATAGCACCCAATATTTCACAGATGAAAACAAGGCCATAACCCTTGCCTACCCCCTCCCCTGTATTTCAGAGTACAACTCCCATAAACCTCAACCATCACGGCCAGTACTCAGGGATCACAGGAACTGTTGTCCAAAACATCTGAAGGGCAAGAGGTTTCCTATCCCTGAGCTACACTAACCCTGTTCAGGGTCAATAATGAAAGAAAGGCTGATCTTTGCAGGTTCATTTGAAGCTATATAGATATATACATCACAAAGAGGTTTTTGCTACCTTACTGCGTTTTTATACAGCAGTAAAATTCTGTGGCAGGATGTCTGTGCTGCAGAGTTCAAGAAACATCACAGCAGTCCTGCAGCACTGTGATTCAGTAATAGACACGTTTAGCTTTCAGGCAGTAGCTAGTTGCTGCGTTCATCTCAAGGACGCCAGAGGAGCTAGGTTTAAAAGACAAGCTGAGATAAGAATATTGCATTGTTACCAGTTTAGGTTTTGCCCTGGATATTCCAGATAATTTGTAACAACAAATAATGCCTAGCTATCCACTACAGAGTTTCATGTTGTTCTGCTGTTCCCACAACATAAGAGAAACTTTGGTAGAAAGACTCTTCCTTCTGTTTACTTTTCCCCTGCCATAACAAGTCAGCTAAAGGGACTCACATTTATGAAGTTACAGATGCCACAGTTTCTAGGATCAACCTCTATCTAAATATACATGGAATTTGATTTTTATGTAAAGCAGTGAAAACTCCCAACAATGCTTTCTTCCTCTCATAAATCTCTTGTGTTTTTCCATCACTTCCTCTTTCTTAAAAACAACAAAACATAACATAACAACTTTCCACAACAACAATCCTGATAAGGGGGGAGAGATGGCAGAGGAGCACAATCTCTTTTGTTTAGCAGTGCTAGGAATCCTTCATCAGAACTGGGGCTATTTCTTGCTTCTTATTCTTTAATTTTGCATTGGTAAAGACCATGTTCACAGGGTATTCGGTGATGAATAAAATATAGTACTGATAAACTGATTAATAATTTGAATATATGGTCACCTTTACTTCTTGCTAATCATGTAACAAGGACTGCCACTGATGCGCAACCACCCCGACATTGCCTGGAAACCATTTCATTTATTCCAGAATATTTATTTAACAATGCAGGATAGCACTATGGGGACATCATGTGGCTACTTTGAGAATGACAGTCAATTTTGATCAAGTTACCTAGCTCAATGGTTCTTAACCTTTTCTTTACCAGGGGATCTTAAATATCTTTTGTTGCTGAGGACCTCCAAGATTTAAAAATCCTAAAGTGCATCAAATATTGACTTAAATTTGCCCTTCAAGGGTCTTTAGATTAGGAGAGAAGGGAGAGATAAATAAATGCACATACTCCTATCCTAATATTTTTTTACTGGAATGATTCTGTACAAACAACTCCTCCCCCTCCCCCTCCCCCCTGAACAGCAATCCATGGTCCAATATTACTTGTAAATTTTTATTAATTAATTAATGAGAAAGCAAGCGCTGCATTTCACTTACAAACATATTGTTACACATTCTGCTTCAATTCATAGCTTGGATTGTTTCTATCAGTTATTCCGGGGAATAATGGAGTAGTGCTGAACGACTATGAAGGAATGCTTGTCTCCAGCACCAAATGGAAGGTTTATCAAATGAGAACAACTCCCCCACCCCCAAGAACTGTAGAAACCTTCAGTACAAGACATGCACTCAACTGATGTAAGAGCTGTGAATGATTTCCAGGAAACAGCTCTGAACAAATCTTTCCAAGAAAACCCTATAATAGGGTTGCCATAAGTTGGAGATGACTTGAGGGCACATAAGAACAATGTATCATTCAATTCCACATGTGTTACAGCAGCACGGTAGAAAATAAGACGTGTTTGTTTTATCACAGGTAGCAATACTACTCAGTGCTTGTGTGTACATACCTACCCCACAGCCATCAGTAAGAAATGATGTGCAAAATGCTGAAATAACTTCAGTTAGACTTTTCCGTATCTCAGTTTAGAACTGTTCTTACACTTACACTGCATGCCATAGACCAGGAGCTGACTATCTGTGTTGAACTACAACTTATGTAATCCCTGAGAAATGACCATGCTTGCTGGAAGTTCTGGGACTTCTAATTCAACACATACGGAGAATCCCAGGTTGACAACCCTTGTCCTAGCTTATAGTTGGAAACAACATATGGGGATGAGGGTAGGTGAGTGATGATTTTAGCAAAATTTAAATATTATTTGTGTAGATAAATTATTACAATAAGTACAGTCAGAGCAGAAAAAGATGTTACAAGAGACATGAAGTTGCTACTTTTTTTTCTGTCACTTTCTCCCCCTGGTAATGCCTATTGTAACATAATGCACAATGGGACATCATACTGGATCCTATTTCACTCACCTCATATTACTGACTAAGAGTAATGGGACTAAGGTAAATTACCACAGATCTTCTGTACTATCACGTATTGTACACACAGAGGGTGTCTACATATGAGAACAAGAGGGAGGCACCAGTGGTCACCCCGATAAAGACATTCTGGAGGTTATAACCCAAACAAGTAACTTTTTGAGGCTCCGAAGGAAACTGAGAGAAAGATTCTGCCTAATCCTTCTCCTTCGGGAGTTTCATGTTTCTTCTCTCAATCAAGATACATTCAGCCACATGAACTTCCACCTGCAATCTGACATTTACAACTTGACACCGTTTCCCCATATCTCAGTGAGAAGCAGGCCTTATTTACATGCAAATAGGATGTTAGTCTTTAAATACCAAGATGAATGTCTCTATGTCCTTCAGAAACAGAGCAATTGTTTCCCCTTCAGCATTATGTAGATAGCACATACTGTCCCAACTTGCTAGATAAAATTTATTTGTCCAAAATCTCACTTCAAGCAACATTTGTTTGGAATTCCCTGAGCAGATTAGAGAGATGTTTCCAAGAAAAGGATCTTTATTTGCAATAAGCGTCTTTTGGAACCTTGTGGACAACTTTTGTCTTGGTTAGATGAATAAATAATGCTGCAGAATATCTGTATTGAGGATTTTCATTTTTCAGCCTGCAAAAAAACCACATAAATTAGAAGCAAATTTGAAAATGGAAAAGTCATCTTGAAAATGTGGCCCTCAGTTTTCTGTTTACTCTATGAACTCATTTGAACGCAAAGACCTAAAATGGTGTGTTTCAGCTAAAATAGACCCATTGAATCAATGAAACATACATAAATGTTGATTTACCAAGTCCTTACTGATTTAATAGGTTTGCTATAGTTGAAAATAGAAGAATATACTCTATTGAGGCAGAAATTATAATAATAGAATGAAATCTTTATTAAAATAACAAGTAAGGAAAAAGTATTGTGGTTTCAAGAATATTTAAACAAAATAACACTTCCCCAAAGAGGTTTAACTAATTTCTTCAAAACACCACAATACTCAATAACAGAGCTTTCACACATACACCTTTGGCTCCCCTTAACACAAAGGTGTCATTCCCTACTCAGGATCCCACTCTCTGACCCTTTCAAAAGTGGCTTGGTTTCTTCTCTGCCCCACACGATGCCAAGGAGAAGATAACTGTCTTTCCAGACAACCCTGTTTTGATTGACAAAGCCCTGACTTAAGGAATCTCACTGAAGGAAGCTAGGTTACAGATTATATAGATTATATACATGTTCCCTGTATATACACCTTCTGCTGTATCATCAACAGCCCCTCTCTCTTACTTGGGCTGGGTTTTGCTTAGACGGAGCCAATCTGATCATATCACCATTTGTTCCAAGGGCTGCTCTGCTTAGCCACACCTCCAGGCTCTGTCACACATGTAAAGAAAGATGTTTTATAGATATTTAATATATCACTCCCATCAAACTGTAAATTCAAGTAGTGAGTGTTGCTGGGGCTGCATATTTTAACAGGCCACCAGGAAAAAGGTGGATACAAACAGAGAGAGAGAGAGAGAGGGAGAGAGAAAAGAAGAGGAGGAGGAGGAGGAGGAGGAGGAGAGCAACTCGTTCCTGAAAACAGTCCATCGGGGACTAAACATGCTCAATAGCCACGGAAATGAAGTGACAGTTGGAAAAGGAACACCAAGGGGAAGGAAAGAATGGGATGTTCTGTTTGAACTTCCCAAAGGAGTACCTTTTCTTCAGAGGGGGGATAAATTGCAACATCTTGTTGCACTGTCTTTGGCCATTTCCACATTAGACTGTTACAGCGCTATTATTCCACTTGCAACATCCTATGGAATCCTGGGGTTTGCAGTGGCCCATCCCGAAACTGCAAACCCCACAATTCCATAGAATGTTGCAAGTGGAATAATAGCGCTATAACAGTCTAGTGCAGAAATGGCCTTTCTCTGGAGTCAGAATTTGTTGTTCACAGTTATGATGGACTTTATACCCTCCAACTGTCTTGATTGAAAGGGACAGTCCAAATGAATGCTTTTTGTCATCTAACTTTTTCATCTCTTTTTTAAATGTCCCAGTTTTTATCTCCGCTTTCTACTCCCCCCCCTTGTCCTCAGCTTCCCTTGAAGTCAAAGTGCAGAAGTAGTTTGTAATCAATTAACTGGGGGGCAGAAGTGGAGAGGAGAGGGCAGAATTTGCTCTTCCCAGTAGGTTCATACAAAAACAAACGGTTCCACCTCTCCTAGCTTATGTGTTCTTGCTCATTAATAACTTCTGGCATCTTGAGCTCACTCTCATGTTGGTTAGGCACATGTGTGTTAGTTTTCATCTATTAAATGTTAGAAGGCATGGGACTTTGTTTAGTCACTTGGAAATAACAGTGTTCCCCCAGGTGGCTCTTTCTGCTTAATGGTTTTGGTCCAGCATTTCTCCAAGCAGCTCTGGGAAAATGGGTCTATTAAAGAAGACAGAGCCTTATCACGTACCAGTCATGTGAGCTCTCCTTCACAAGATACCACCATTATTATTAGTTGTTGTTGATATTCTGTCTCTCCCTCTCCTACTGCTTCAATCTGGACTCAAGGTGGCTAACAAATTAACTGAAATGCAGTATGACTAAAACATGGGAAAGGTTAACCTTACAGTGTAAGGAATAATTTTCAAAACAAATTAAAACGCACTTCAGTTGGCCCTCCACATTTGCTAGGGGTAGGAGCAGAGGAGCCTTGCAAAAGTGAGAAAACTGGAAATATAAAAGTGTGTGTGTGTGTGTGTGTATGTGTGTTTCTGTGGGAAGAGGGTTTTGGGGAGAAAAGGCACCCGTGGTCCAAACCAGATCAGGGAAAGGAGAGAGAAACGGGTGGCCCTATACTTTCTTTCTCTTGCTCATCTCCTTGGGTGTGCGCAGGGCACTGGGAGAGGATTTGTTGTGCTGAAAAATTAGGCTGTGAGCCATCCTTAGCTGGTCAGACAGTTGATGGTGGTGGTGGAGGAGGAGGAGGAGAAGGAGGAGGAGGAGAGACAGGTTTTTAAAGGGCTGTGTGGTCTGATTGGAGCCACTGAAAGGGAAAGTTCCCCCCAAAAAGGAACAATTGAGGTGGGGTGAGGGCAGAGGTTGGAGAAAATTTGCAAGTAATCAAATCTATGAAAGCTATACCTGCAAATGTGGTGAGACGACTGTGGCCCTTTCTGCACAAGGCTGGTGAATCGGTTCATGCCATTTCTTACCGGATTTTCTGGGCTCGAAACAAGGCGGACTTTCCCTCATTTCCTTCCGCACAGCTACTGCGTATGTTTCATTCTGATTCGGAGGAGTGCGAGTTCATGAATCCATATCCTAATCATCCACTGTGGCCACTCCCACTACTCCCTTCATCCTGCCCCGTCAGCTGTGATTTTTTTTTTGCATGGTTTAGTACGTCATTGCATACGTATGTATGTGCGAAAGTCCGTACTACCCGCTGGCCCCTCCCATGAGCCCTCCCCTGGCCACCAGTTCACACTGGTGCGAATGTACGTGTCTGCACCACTGTGAAAGTATGAATCGGATTGATCTGGAAAATTGGAAAACCGATTTCTTCCAGTTTTCAAATAGCGTGCTTTACCACTACGTGGGGCGCATTTAGTTGGAATTATGTGTGGAACAAAGATAAATAAACCGAACCTGGTCCGCTCCAACGTGCAGAAGACCTCCATGGTAAGACGCATTGGCCCGCGTTAATAACCGCGTGTGGAAAGGGCCTGTATTAAAAACAATAAAGTGCAGTTAAGAGCAGAATGGCACACTATTAAGAGCCCCTTCTTTAAAAGTACTCAGTTCTTGAAAGCCAGTGAGAGTTTTTTTTTTTATTGTCCACTAATAGAAGAAGAGCAAAGAGGGGGAATGCTAGCCTCCCCAGAAAGGAAGTTCTGGAATCTATGAGCAGCCCCTGAGAGAACCTGTGCTTCATTCCCATGAAATGTGAAAGTGGTGGGGCAGAGAGAAGGGCCTCTCCTGAAGGTCTCAGAGGCCACTCAGGATATACTGTATCAGACAGCCTGGATCTAAGCTGTGTAGGTCAAAGCAATCCACACTTTGAACTGTGCCCAGAAACAGACTGGTAGCCAGTGGAACTGTTGCAATGAGGGTCTTGTACATTCCCTGTAAATATGTTTAGTAAAACTGTCCTTTCCTAATCTGGTAATTTAAAAGGAAAACTGCTTTAAAAAAAATAAATTTGCATACTATAACAACACGGACAAACAGGTTCAGTACATTATATTCATGCCATGGACATTTAAGTCAGAATGACACCAAGTCATGGGGGGTGGTGAAGGGGTGGATTTACTAGGGATGGGACAAATCCAGAATTTTCCAAATCTGGATCTGGATCCAAATCCCTGGAAGGTTCTGGGAATCCACGAATCTTGAATCTTTCAAATCCTTTTTAAAAAAAGAGTTTTAAAAGCAAGGAAAAGAAAGATAATCTTGGGGAAGACACACTCTCTCAGCCTTAGCAAAAGCCTAGGCAAAGGCAAACCTACCTCTGAAGAAATCTGGCCAGGACAATTGTCCTAGTTTTGCTTCAGGACTGTCCAGATTGAGAATGATACGAAGGCCCTTTCTACATAGACAGGAAAATGTGGATTAATCCCCCATTTTCCTGCCTGTGTAAACAGTGCCACATACTAGAGCACAGAGATAATCCAGGTCAGAACTGGCTTTTCTTTGCATAGCTCCTTCTGGCATTGTGGGGTTTGTAGTTTAATGATGCACCAGTACACTTTGGCAGAGAAGGCTGTCACGCGTTGTAAAACTCCAGACCCCAGAATTATGTCTGAAAGAGGTTTGTTTGCAAGGGAGCTGTGCAAAGGAATGTTTCAGCTGTCCTTGAAATCTCAAGCCTGTAGCTTCCAGTCAAGTACTGAAGTTAAATATGAAATGTTCAATTTAAATATCTTAGAATACAAGCCCAGCTGTAATTTGTGAAATTGTTAGCAAAGGCCATTATTACTCCAAAGGAAAAACTCACCTATTTACTATCTTCCCTTGTATGTCTGGTCGCTCAGTTTTCAGGTGTCCCAGTCTCCAACAATCTATTTGGTTGGCGGATGCAAAAGATTCAGTTTACCTATTTTGGCACAGGGATTCGGATTTGGGAATCTCAAATCCTTACCTAGGATTCGAAGATTTGAGGATTCGGTTGGCCCATTCCTAGAACTTACCATTTTGTTAATTCCAATGGCAAAAAAGAGATTTCTCTTAAAGGAATAGTTTGTTGCTTTGGCAAAAGGAACTGGTGCAGTGAAAACATGGGGACAAGCCCTAGCTGCATTCAAACTTAGCCTGCATCGGCATATACAATCCTTACAGAGGATGAGAATGGCCATCTATGTGATATGCCTCCAATCAGATCCCAGCATCTGCTTGCTAATTGCTGTTGCAGCTTTCCCCAGAGGGGAAACCTAGGCAAATATACGCATGCCTCTCTGTAAATATAGGAATGCTTTTTAAAGGTATCTGACATTGGCACTGGGTTGAGTCCAATGAGGCATATAATATTGGGGCAGAGCTAGGTGGCTCTGCTTCCTCTCCATGTGTTAGTCATGTTAGAGATTGGAAAAGTTCCTCTTTTGGACTGCAGCTTCTAGATTCTAATAGTGGCCATGCGGGCGAGAGGATTCCGGGGTTATAATTTTTTAAAAATGTAATATTTTTAAGCTCTGACCCATACATAAAGCTAACATGTCCACAGGACTACTGCTTCTTCAGATTCTAGCCATTGGATTCTAGCACCAGAGATGTTGGAAAGTGAGGTTTTCTGGAAACTATGTTGCATGTCCTCTTGAATGTCTCACACGATAATTCATGCTGGCTGTAGAGGTCAAAAAACAGTCTATGTACATTAAAATCTGCATTATTATTTTATCTTTTCCAAAGTTTGGTCATGTAAAATAAAATCTAGGGCTATTGCCTGGTGATCTCTAGGTTAATCCATAGTTATAATGCACATATTTTAAGATTTTTTTGGTGGGGGGAGGGAAAGACCTCTTCCTTTTGCATATAAAACCAATCTATAAATTACCAGACTCGACAGAAAGAACTGCTGGGAACCATTATAAACTGATACTTATCATGTGATTTATTTTTTTTTTAGTATTTTCTGAGACTATTTCCTTCATTTTATTCCACACTTTTCTCATGTCTTACACATTTTGTTCCTTCAAGCTCTTCCTCATTCTCTTTACTTTCTGGCTCTGTGTACTTTGCATTGTTGTGAAAAGGCTAAATATGGTCAGCAATTTAAGATGGGACAGAATTTAGAACAGCAAAGAAAGGAAGTAAGACACAGATAAACATCTATGAATCTAGATTGGCCCCTCTGGGTATTTTGGACTTCAGCTCCTGGAAGCCCCAGCCAACCTGACCAGCAGTCAGAAACTTTGGGAACTAAATTTCGAAACAACTAGATGACCAAAGTTTGGGAACCACTGTCTTAATCCTTTACCTGATTTCTGCTTTTCTGCTGAAACCTCTCAGCAATGGTTCAGTGGAGCCAGGGCTTACAGGGCCAGACTACTGAGATCGTTCGATAAGTGGGGTCAGTGGCATCTTCTGCCATACCACTTGGGGAAATGGATTTTCCAAGTGATAGTGTATTGTTATGAGCTATTGCTGTCCTAATCCAAAGTGTGTGTGGGGGGGGAGATTGGTCTTAAGTGGGCAAGAACCATTAGCTTTACAAAAGACCTACTCCTGTCAAAGATGAAAAGTATTACAATAGCGAGTGATATCAGAGAGAGGATAGGAAATTGTGAATTTTTGGATTCTCTTTGGAGGTGTTATTATAGGGGCTGTCATGACAGTGTGTTATTCCCAGACTTATCACTACATTATTTCCCTGCATACCTAGCTGTTTTTCCTAAACAAATGCACATCTACACTGTTGCAAGGAGAAACGACTGTGGGGCTAATTTGAGTTGAAAAACAGCTGGCAGGAAAAGGTTAAGCAAGTCACCCTCCCCAACTCAAAACTGCATTCTCTTGAGGCTGTTTTCCATTAAGGCAGGGGGAGAGCAGAACCTTGCTGGAACTTGTAACAATACATTTCTGTAAAATGTATAACCTCCCTAAAATGTTTTCTGCTAGAGCAGGGAACTAATAAAAAAGGATGAATCACATATATATAGCATCTTTCGACCAGGGATCCTGCAGTTTATTTGAAATGCAAATTAACATCTTTTAAAGTCTTCTAAAGGTACACAAGCACTGTTATTCTCAGGGCAGTTTCTAAACCTGTTGTGTTACCAGTGCTGGCCACACACACACAAAAAAGATGCAATTGCTTCAAGGTGCTGAGATATAGTCAGGTTAAGGTGAAATTAGATGCAATTTGAGTTGCTGTTTTGGCATAAGTAACTGTATCATGTTAGTCTTTCACAACACAAACAACAGCAGAGTTCAATGGCACCTTACAGCAGTCTGATAGTCTAACCTATACAGAATTCTGGGATATGTAGTTTGGTGAGATACTTAGAATTTTCTGTTAGGGAAATTTAGTGCTGCAGTAAGTGAGGTAGACTAGAACTCTCTAGCAGAGAGTTCTAAGTACCTAACCAAACTGTAGGTCTCATTAATCCAGTGAATGGTGTCATGCAAGTTAAAGACTGCTATAACTGTGGGCCTTTCCACACTATACTGTTATAGTGCTATTATTCCACTTTTGACATCCTATGGAATCCTGGAGTTTGCAGTTTAGGGAAGGGCATTTAGAATTCTCAGCCAGAGAGCTCTTTGGCCCCAGTAAACTATAAACCCCAGAATTCCACAGGATGTTGAAAGTGGAGTAATAGTGCTATAACAGTGTAGTGCTATAACAGTGTAGTACAGAAAAGTCCTGTGTAGTGCATGTACATTCTGACAAGTTTTATTGGGCACATGCTGTCACAGACCACAACCTTCCATCTGATGAAGTAGGCTGAAGTCTATGAAAGCTTATGCCAAACAGAACTTGTCAGTCTTTAAAATGCCACTAGATTCTTGATTGCTGGCTTTTATGTTGAGGTAATTTCCATAATTGCTTGCTCAAAGTGAATTGGTTGAAAATCAAACATGCAGAAATACGACGTTGTTGGTGATATAAATAAATAGCCTATGTTGATACATGAAAAACTGTAGAATTTGTCAGGGGTGTTTCTCTTGGTTCCAGAAGTATCAGATCATTTGTCTTTCATAAACTGTAACTAGGCAGCCTACTCCTATGCAGTGCCTTTGGATGTCATGGTAGAAGGAATGACTTCTATTGTCAGGACAGGCTGAAGTATGATCCAACTGATTTTGCTTACTAGGGGACCCCATCCCACAATATTTCTGTTATGTGCCTAGAATCAACAAGTATCAGGAAAGTCAGACTGTTTGAGGTAGTCACAGGTGAGTTAGACCAATCCAGGTCATACACATGTAGTTTTGAAAGTTATCTGAAAACAAGGGTGGGGAGGGCTGAAGTAACAAGATCTCATCCATTCTGAAGTCGGTCATAGGAATCAAGCAGTCATTATAAACAAAGCCAAAGGAAGAGGACAAGGTCAGCTCAGAGATCAGAAATTCAGATAAACCAGTAGCATATGAAATCATACACCAGTTTGATGAATTAAAGGCCCATTGAAGGTCCATGGAGAGCCAGCATGTTGTAGTGGTTTGAGCATTGGGCTACAACCCTGGGGACTCGGGTTTGATTCCCTACTTGGCCATGGAAATCCACTGGATGGCCTTAAGAACATCACATACTTTCAGCCCCAGAAAACTCCATGATAGGTTCACCTTTGGGTTGCCATACGTTGGAAACAACTTGAAGGCACACAACGGCAACAAAGGTCCATGAGCTCTGGTTTCTTCATCATCTTGCCATCCTATTACACCTACATGGGAGTGGGGAACAAAGATTTCCCTTTGTTCTGCCTAACAAATGTGTACATTTAAAGCGTCAGTCTAGGATGAAATACAGCTGTCCACATCTGGAAGGCAGACATAGTGATGAAGAGAGCTGCCCCTGTTGAATATTTTGTGCTATAGTTCTCTTGGATGATTGGCCGGAGTGACTGGGGGATTCTGGGAGCTACAGTTCCTCCTAAAAGGTCATTTCCCCATGTTCTAGTAGTCATTTAGCAACCATACTGCTGTGGTCCCAATCCTGTTGCACCTTCCCCATACCTACTATTTGTGTAGGAAGAAAAAAATTCAACACTGGTATTGGCAGGAACTTTCTTTTCATCCCATATACTGGGCATGGGCTGGGATTCGCAGATGGCAAAGGGCTAAGTCCCTCCTACCCTTTGCTAGGGTGAGGACTGGGACTCTCTGTGCTAATGATTTTTTTAAAAAAAGTCATTCATGGAACGACTAAAACCTCATTTAATTTATCCCAAGGGTATGTCATATCTTGTCACTTTTCCCAGTTCTTGCAATTGCTGCTGGTATTGCTGCAATTTCTTTTTTTTTAAAACCTCCCAGATGCTTCTATGAGAAAAAATAACCATGTGTATACTATGAAATTCTCAGAAGCTGTTGGAGACAACCTATAAAAGTTAATTGGTTTGGGGAAGTGGGGTTGCTGGTTTTTTTATGGAATGTAGCTCAGGCCAACTTTGTCACTCTGGTAATCATTAAAAGGGCAAAAAACCCCATAAAACGGTAATGATCTTTAGAGGAGAGGCAGCCAAAAGGTCAATGCAGATCATTTAACTGGCAGATTTCTGGATGATCTGGAGTAGACTGGCAATCAGTTCTGATTCCTTATTTTTCAACAAGAGCAGCAACAACTACAGCAGCAGTCCTGTTCTAAATTACTTGGCTGGAATGGGAAAAGGAAATCAAATCCAGATACATGCTGCACCCCTAAGTTCTCCATTACGTAAGGTAAAAGGAACAATTTGTCTATCTCTCACTCCTTTTCCTCACCATAGCACTATCTTTCTGTGGTGGTGGGATTGCATGCTCCTGTGAGTCAAGAGACTATGCTGATGGAAGTGCTGCTAGTAGGACCTCCCATGTCAGACAGACTTTTGTTGAGAAGCCAGCGTACATGTGCCAAACAGCCAGAGTACATGTGCCAAACAGCGTACATGTGCCAAACAGCAACAGCAAGTGGGGTGTGACAACAGCTAACACTTGCTAGTACCTCACAGGAGGCACAATAAACCCCTTTTCAATATCTTTTACCAAGAAAACCTGGTGAGGCAATCCAAAATGAAATAAGAGATAGTGCCAGACGATGACACTCCCAGATCAGAAGGCATTTAATAAGCTTCTGAGGAAGTCCGGAGGACAAGTGCGATTAGTACTGTGGCTAAGGATGCAACTGGACTCCAGCCAGAAGGATGTTCAGCTGTTGATGTGCTCAGAGGTAAAAGGAAAGTCTGAAGCTGCACAACACATATTACGTGTACACAGAATGTAAAAAGCATGAATCAGGACAAGCTAGACATTGTAAAGTAAGAAATGGAATGTGTAAATATTGCAGTACTTGGGAGTGAGCTAAAGTTGACAGGAATAGGACATTTTGAATCAGAGAATAACAGTGTTTTACTCAGGAAATAAAAATCTAAGGAGAAATGGTATGGCATTAATAGTGAGGACAGATGTTGAAAAAGCAGTCAAGGGATATAATGCAAAATCTGATAGAATAGTATTAATAGGACTTCAGAAAAAACCAATTGTTATATTATAATCCAAGTGTGTATGCTCCAACTACAGAGGCAGAAGAGAAAGAAATTGAAGGATTCTGTGCTGGAGTTCAGGAGGAAATTCATCATCCACCCAAACAGGACATGTTGATAATCTTAAGTGATAGGAATGTAAAAGCAGGAAACAGGGCAGAGCCAAAGAATGTAGGAGAATTTGGCTTAAGATCAAGAAATGAAGCAGGTGAGCAACTGATTGAATTTTGTGAGGCTAACAGTTTGTCCATTGCAGGCAACCAAAGGCAACCAAAGAGGCAATTGTATACATGGATGTCATCTAACAGCCAATAGAGAAATCAAATAGACTACATAGTTGGAAATACAAGATGGGGAAGATCCATTTTCTCTTCAAAAGACCAGAAGCAGATTGTGGCATAGACCATGAACTGCTAATATCAAAAAACACAATAAAGTTTAAGAAGAACACTAAACCAATCATTGTGCCAAAATACAACCTGAAGACCATCCCTACAGAATTTAATGACAATGTAAAAAGTGAATTTGCACTATTAAGCCTAACTGACTGGGAGCCAGAAGAACTCTGGACTGAAGCTAGGGGCATTGTCAGGAATAAATGCAAAAGGACACTGTTTGCTACCAAAAAGAAAGAGAACTCTTAATGGATGACAAATGAAAGTCTTCAAGCAGTTAAGGAGAAACAAGAAGCAAAATAAAAGGTGACAGAAACAGGGTCAGAGCCCTGAATGCAACAGTTATGTGCTTGTGTCTATAATAATCAATGCAGAGAAATGGACAATGATAACCAAAAGCCAAAGAAACAAAAACCAACCTCTTCTAAAATATCTGAGAAATCAAAGGGAAATTTAAACCTAGAGTAGGGATGCTATACCATCAGCAGGGGAACACATTACATGATCAAGTAGAAATGAAAAGATGGAAAAGTATACTGATGAGCTATATAAAGGAATTGTATGAAAGAGATGGAAGGATGATAGATTTGTTCAAGGAGGAACCATATGAAGATGAGCCTCCAATTTTAGAAAGTGAAGGGGAAGCTAGACTCAGAACACTTGGTAGAAATAATTCACCAGGAACAAATGATATATCAATAGAGCTGCTTCAAGCTACAGAAACAAAATCTTCTCTTGTTCTAACTAAAATCTGTCAACAAATTTGGAAAATAAAACAATGGTCCACAGATGGGAAACATTCAATGTACATTCCAGTTCCTATGAAGAGGGACACCAGAGTTTTCAGTAACCATCAAACCATTGCATTAATCCCCCATGCAAGCAATGTGTTGCAACAAAGGCTTTTACCATATATAGAACAAAAGATGCCAGATGTCCAAGCTGGGTTCATTGAAGGAAGAGGCATTAGAGAACATATTGCAAACATGGTTTGAATAATGGAGAACATCAAAGAATTTCAGAAGAAATATAAATCAACCTGTGATTTATAGATTATAGCAAAGCCTTTAAGTTGACTGTGAAAAACTCTGGATCGCTCTTAAAGAATAGGAGTGCCACAACATTTGCTTACAGTATGTCTTCTGTATAGGTGGGGTTTCCATTTCAGAAACCTTCATGTAAAAAAACCCCTGAAGCATCACATCCCACTATAGTCAATGGACATGACATGTGTGCACCTGTGACAGCATGGGCATGTGCCCGCTGCATCCATTAACAATAATGGGATGGGATGCTTCGTGTGACTTCACATTAATGTTTGCAGAGGTTTTAGTAAGATATATATCTTGATGCATAATCTGTACTCATGAGAAGTGGCTACCATCAGGACAGAATATGGAGAAACAGAATGGTTTCTAGCTGGCAAGGTGTTAGGCAAGAATGCATTTTATCAACCTATTTGTTTAACCTATATACAGATCATATAATACGTAAAGCAGGATTAGACTTTGAGGAAGGAGGTGTGAAAATTGGAGAAAGGAACATCAACAATTTAAGATATGCAATTTAAGTAGGACACCATACCACTGGCAGAAAATAACAAAGACTTGGAACAAAGGCAGGTTTACAGCTGAATGTTAAGAAAATAATGAGCATGGATGATTTAGACAACTTTAAAGTAGATGACGAAGACAATGAAAAAGTGAAAAGAATAGAAAGAGGAAGAAAATGAACTAGATTTTTCAGTACAGAATCATATTTGATAGATAACTCATCTCATTCCCAAATTAGGTACTAGAAAATCTTTCTCTTCTAATCTTTAAACCCTGGGTTCCACAACAAAATATTCTGTCTAAATTAAACAGTTGAGGAAGTAACTCAAATCAATATAGCAAAGACTCTGAGTTAAAAGAAAATGCGAAGCACAGATTTTCTTGCTCACCTTGTGTTTAGGTAGGAAGCCCATTAAAATAAAGATTACATGCAACACAGATTTCATAAGCAATATAAAGGCAACAGCAGAAATGCATTTCTTCCTTGTTTTTTTCATGAAGGCAATGAAGTCCACAGTTTGGGCTGTAACAAAAATAATTCATTGCTGACTGACAATGAAAATTTGCTTCTCATAAAGCTTTCTGTAATTTTGGTTTGGTTACCAAAATACTTCTGGTCTGAATTCAAGGTGTATGTGGTGACATTCGAAGCCGGAAATGGCTTGGGACCTTGATACCTCTCCATATCTACCTGCCTGAAGATTAAGATCTGCTGAAATGGCCCTCCTCTTTGTTGTTTCAGGAGGATCGGCACACTGTGTGAACACAAAGGAGAGAGCCTCCTCTGCTGTGGAATCCAGATTGTGGAATACCTTTGAAGGCTTAATCAGCACTAATACTGGCTCCTTTCCAGTGCAAGTTAACACATGACTTCTTATCAAAGCCTTTGGGGTTGAAGGATTTTGCACAAATCTGTACAAGTTTTCACTCATTTAATTTGCCTAATGTTTTAAATGGCAAATTGCTAGATGTAACAATTATATGGTTAAATTATTCCTCATTGCTTTACCTTTAAATTGTTCTGAATTGTTTTACATAGACTATATTTGTATGCAGCCCTAAGATCCTGTGACATAGGTTGGAATACAAAGAAATGGTGGCAGAAGAACTGTATATATGAACATGACTGGAAATAGGAAAATGTGATTAGGGTTGTCTGGAATCATGGAAAGACATATATGCTGGCTTAGTAAATAGTTGCATGACTTACAGTCACTGTGAAGAAGGGATAGGATACCAAGAGCCCTGTTTTGTATTGTACATTCCATATTTTGCAGCTTGAGGTCTGGTCCTGTATCAAGACCATATCGGACACCTGAAATCTTGTATTCCTTGACCTGTTGAGAGCAGGCGCAAGCCACGCTACCCACAGACCAACCCTTGAGCATTTGGCATGCAGTGATCCAACCTTAGGTACCAAATACTGGGGGTTCAATTGGTAGGATTGCAGCCAGCATGGTGTTGCTCTTCTGCAGTATCTCCAGTCAGCCAGGCAGACCAGCCCCAAATTGTGCCTCATATGCATTTGCCTCAGGTTGCCTAGACAGTGAGAGTAGGAAGAGTGGGAACCAGCTGTGTTTGCAATAGACGAATCCTCATCTGAGGCCATTTTAATGCATAACAAATGCTCTGCAGTCAATCTGTTGTGAGCATGGCTAGCACCTGCTCTTCCGACTTACTGTGAGTGGGAAAAGCTCGCATCAGAAACATTCACAATAAACCAACCATGAAGCATTTGGTGCATAGAACAATAGCCTCAGATGAAGGCCTGTCTGTTGGGAGTGCAGTTGGCACTCACTTTTTCTGCTCTCAAGTCTACAGGTGATTGAGAGAACAGTGTGTGAGACAGGCCTGCTCTAAGTTTTTTTTGGGGGGGGGCTTCAAGTGAGAGTTCTGGGCTGCTGTGAGATCTTTAAGCCTGGAACTCTATGAGATGCCCTCTGCTCATGAGCTCTGAGGTGTACCGATCAGTCTAGAGCTAGCCAGGCAAGAGATGCACTTCTCCATACTGGTGTCTGGAAAAACTGGCAACCCTGAGAAAGGATAAAGGCTCTCTCCAAAGTGGGGAAAGTCCGTAACTCTCTTCACACAATCTTCTTGTCTCTCTCTCTCAATCTCTCTGTGTTGGAAAATGATGACAAGATTGCACTCCAGAGCTTCCATTCACTGAATCAAATGGAGCCTTTTGAAAATAACTGGTTTTTGAAATACCTGTGCGTATGTTAGGACTGTGCACTGGTTGTGCAAATTCTGTATGTTTGGATAAGTGACACAAGAGCATAGAAAAGTTACTTTTTAGACTATAATTTCTATAACTTTTTTGTGGTTCAAAAAAGTAAATTTTCCAGGCTTTGGGTGATAGCTCTACCACCTTTGAAAATAACTAGACTCTTTCTTTCTTTCCTCAGCAAGGTTGTGTGCTCAACTAGTCTTTGTGGTATATTGACAATAACTGCTTCCCTTGAGTGCTTCTATGGACACATAACCTCTGTCAGTCACTGCAATATTGGGAACATCTCCATCCACAAGAGCCTTCTGAGGGTTGCTTCCCATTGTTTGTGGTAGCAAGGTTCTCCTCGTGTTTTCTGCAGTATGTATGTAAAATGTACTTTTGTAAATAGTAAGTGCCCTTAGAATTTTTCTTTCAGGAGCTGGTTGCTTTCTAAGGGATAACAAATTCAGCAGCAAGTAGAGCCGCATTTGCCCAAGAAGGGCCACTTTGAGCCCATTTCTTCTGTGTTCATTTCCCTCTTCAAATGTAAGCACCAGTGTTTTGGTTTATGTAACTAGAAAGGCTTTGAAAAAGAAGACAAAAAGAGGGAAAGAAAAAGAGAATTACAGCAACTTTAATAGAACCAATTTATTTCAGCCAAAGCACTTGTGGACTGCAGCCTGCTAGTTCAGCTTCAGTAAGGAAAAGTTTCTTTGTCGCTTCTCTTTGGAAACCATTTTATTAATCTACCAAGTGGCCTTCATATAAATTAGTAGTTATCTGTTTTACAGGACAAAGCTGAGAAAATGAGAATTAATGAGTATTCCCTGATTGAGTAATCCTTAAATCAGCAAATTCTTCATGAAAGACATCCTTCTTTTCTTACAGTCTCCAGATGGAATCTCAAAACTGAAACAGTACAGTAGCCAGGACAATAATAGGACAATTGCCAGTAGATGACAGCTGCATGTAGTATGAAACCTATGCTTTGAAACAGGGAACCTTCAGTACCCTTCATTATTGAAACTGTGAAGGTTTATTCTTAGAATACTTAGATAAGGGACCTGCCATCCCAGTCACAGAGCTTTAGATCCAAGGTTATTGCAAGGGACAGGTAAATACTAAAGTACTGTGTTGTAGCAGTTTGCTTGGTAACAGGGTAATTACTGAATCAATAACATTTGTTTGCCCTCGCTATTAATGAGGCCAATGGCTGACTGCATTACCTCTCTGAACGGAACACCTTCTTTGTCTCTGTCTTCTCCCAAAAGGAAAACAAAGTTTGACCTGAGAAAAATGGAGCAGATGATATGATAAGAAAAATATAGCACAGCATAGGTAAAGGGGTAATATATGAATACCTGGCTACTCTAGAACCAGGTGAACTACATCCAGGGGTATTAAAAGGACAGGTAAAAATAATCTCAGAACCCGTGGCAATAATCTTTGAGAATACCTGGAGAACGGGAGAAGTCCCAGCAGACTGGAGGATGGCAAATATTGTCCCCATCTTCAAAAAAGGGAAAGGGCCAAAATACCATCCATAGCCTGACTTCAATACTGGGAAAGATTCTACAGCAGATCATTAAAGCATTCTGTAAGCACAGTAGAAAAAACAAAGCCATGGTCAACTGAACAGGCAGGACAATGGTTTTCTCAAAAGAGGGAAAGGACCAAACAATTCCATCCATCCCCTACTTCTCTGATTTCAGAGTTACTAGCTTGTAAGAATAGAAAGGAAAGCTCAGGACTAAGGATCTGGACTTAAACAAGGCCTTTTACAACTCTTCTTATGGTACTCTTGGAAATAAAGAGAAAATTTCTCAAACTGTAGTAAATTGTGGCTGAACAATTTGCAACTGTTAGGTGATTTTCTAACCAGTTTTTACCAGAATTGGGTTTTTTCCCGAACTCCAAAGGGTGCTCACTAATGGCTCTTCATCATTCTGGAGAGAAGTGACTAGCGATGTGCCACAGGGTTCTGTTCTGGGCCCAGTGCTATTCAACATATTTATCAATGATTTAGATGAAGGAATAGGGGACATTCCTATCAACTTTGCAGATGACACAAAATTAGGAGAGGTACCCCAGAAGATAGGATCTGAATTCAAAATGATCTTAACAGATTAGAGAGTTGGACCAAATCTAACAAAATAAATTTCAACAGGGAGAAATGTAAGGTACTATACCTAGGCAGAAAAAAATGAAATATAGGATTGGTGACATCTGGCTTGAGCACAATACATGTGAAAAGGATCTAGGAGTCTTAGTAGACCACAAGCTGAACATGACTCAGCTATGTGATGCGGCAGCTTAAAAAGCCAATTCCATTCTGGGCTGCATCAATAGCAGTATAGTGTCTAGGTCAGGGGAAGTGATAGTACCATTCTATTCGGCTTTGAACAGACCCCACTGGGACTACTATGTCCAGTTGTGGGCATCACAGTTCAGAAAGGATATTAACAAGCTGGAACATATCCAAAGGAAGGTGATCAAAATGGTAGAAGGCCTGGAAACGTGCCCTTTGAGGAGTGGCTTAGGGAGCTGGGTATGTTTTGCCTGAAGAAGAGAAAGTTAAGAGGTAACATGATAGCTATATTTAAATATTTGAAGAGATGTCGTATGGAGGATGGAGTAAACTCGTTTTCTTCTGCTCAAGAACCTAGGAAATGGAGCAATGACTTCAAACTTCAGGAAAAGGGAATCTATCTAAACATTAAGAAGAACTTCTTGATGGTAGCAGCAGTTTGACAGTGGAATACACTGCCTCGTGGTGAAGTGGAATCTCCTTCTTTGGAGGTTTTTAAACAAAGACTGGATGGCCATTTGTTGGGAAGGCTTTGACAGTGTATTCCTGCGTGGCAGCGGGTTGAACTATCATTCTCTGTTGTTTTGAATAGGAATAAAAAAGATTGGACAGCCCACAATTCATAAAATAACAATTGTGTAGTCTGGGAATGTTCTTAAATGCATTAGTAACTGATAAAATGCAGTAGCAAGCAATACTTTGTACCAGTTTAGCAATAGCAATTACATTTCTATACTGCTTATCAGTGCTAAGCACTCGCTAAGTGGTTTACCATGTATTTAGCGAATTGCCCCCAACAAACGGGGAACTCATTTTACTGACCTACAGATGGATAGAAGGCTGAGTCAACCTACAGCCCTGCAGGATCAAACTCACAATGCTGTGGCTGCAATACTGGCATTTAATCACTGTTAGTTTATGCCAGGATGCTTGCTATGACCCTGTCTGGAGATTGCTGATCCTGTCTCACTTATGCACTGGGGATAGCTGTAATGCACTCTGTGTGGGGCTGCCTTTGAAGACTGTCTGGAAACTTCAGCTGGTGCAGAATGTACCTGCCCCTTATAATGGTGGGGGTTGGATGACTAGCTAACAGTACCACCTGCAATAGTGGCCAGTGTGTTTCTAAGCCCAGTTTGAAAGGATGGTCTTTAAAGAAGAAACTGGAAATGTCTGGAGGTGGGGCTCCACTGGGTTTCTGCAGGACCCATATTCCTCCATTGTTGCTCCCTCATCCCATCTCTCCAAAATTTAAGACCTTTTTTTGCCCCCAAATGCCCAATAGTATCCTCAAGCTTTGCGGGGCTGCCACTGGCCATTTCTGTACCTATTTGAGCATTTTTGCCAGTGTCTCACTCTTACTCTCTCACCTTTACAAGCCTATTTTTCAAAACAAGTAGTCTCTGGGTGGGACAGAGGGCATGAAAACACTGCAGGACCTATGGTCTGTTCTTTGCCCATCTCTGTGTCAAAGCCTAAACATTTTAGGCAAAAACTGCTGGAAAGACATCCTTCACTCTGTTGCAGTCTCAGATCATCAGCAGTCAGAGGCATTCTGACTTGCCTATTGGTAAGTGTGGTTAAGTTGGAGAGTGCAAGGGAAGAGGCCATGTTGATTATGGTCCTCCACAGTTTCTAAATACACTATGTCTTTTTCTTGTTGTTGTGTGACTTCAAGTCATTTCCAACTTATGGCGGCCCTAAAGCAAACTTATCATAGGGTTTTCATGGCAAGATTTGTTCAGGAGGGGTTTGTCTTTGCTTCCTTGGAGGCCAAGAGAGTGTGACATGTCTAAGATCATCCAGGGG
The DNA here is from genome assembly GCA_948472985.1 of Iguana delicatissima. Taxonomy (NCBI): domain Eukaryota; kingdom Metazoa; phylum Chordata; class Lepidosauria; order Squamata; family Iguanidae; genus Iguana; species Iguana delicatissima. The sequence goes on along the minus strand of CAOKZL010001124.1, from coordinate 304,456 downwards.
GTTTCTATGGCTGAGCAAGGATTAGAAGTCTGGTCTCCAGAGTCATAATCCAACACTCACTACACCATGCTGACTCTCTCAATATGTCTTCAGTTTACCCCTAAATATAAAATCCAATATAACAGAATGAGTGAGATGAATTAAGATTCTTTCTGTTGGCTTGCTTGGTCTAAATGACACCTTTGCCCTCTGCTCCTGAACTATATAACCTGCCCAAAAGATGAATTTAGAGACTATCTTTTGTGGGGAAAAAGTTCACACTGCAATATGGGTCATGTGAAAATATCTAGATGCAATCTAGATTGCACCAGCTCAGTGAGAATATGAACTGATTTACTTCTTTACTACTTCAATAGGCTCAGTCAGGTTCAAAATCCACTGAAGCTGTATCATCTCACACTATTCCCCATTTCTCCCAACTGGATTTTCACTCATGCTGAAAAGAAAGGGGGCAACAATTTAAATGTTAAACTATACCATCATTACGAGCTCATCGGGGAAAAATGAATCAAACCGGAATAACAGGGTAAAAAAAAACTCCATGTGACTGTACCTTTTAAGTTTTATATTACAATGATTTATATGTCCAAAAAGTATTTTATGTACTGTGCCAACCATCAAGGTTACCTGTTGGGTGTCAGCCAATATTTAACTAGCCTGCAAGATTAAGGGTAAGAATACATTTACTTTACTTTAAAGATAGATCTCTACCAGGCAATTATTCAGCAGCAGAAGGTTGCTGGTTACCATGTTCCAGGCAAGAGTATTGTAACAGAGTTCATGTCTATTCTCCGTTGCTTTGAATTGCTTTATACAGGAGCACAAGTAGGTAAGTCTGTGGTGACAATGTTTAATTTCTTTTAACTCTTCCTAAATGATTCACAGCTGAGTAGATGGAATGTGATGCTTATTTTTAAATACATCTAGACTAACTCTTCCACTGATTTTCTATTGCCTGTGCTATACAGAGGCAACCATAGTTGGTTTTCTCGTTACAGCAGTGCAGCATGATTGGAGATGATGCATTTAGGTCAGAAATTGGCTTATACCTGCCAAAAACAGGTAACAGCTTCCCCTAGATAGTTGTGACTAACCCTTCATGGGTGCCTAATAAAGTAGAGCAAGCATCAGAAAAAATCTCTGTGCTAGTATAATCACTCTACATCTGTTAACCCTGAAAAGTAGCATTAACTTTTCACACAGTGAATCAGGACAATCTTTGTGCCAGGGTAGTGGAACAGAGGAAGATGCCTTATACTGAGTCTGACCATTGGCCCATCTTGTTCCGTACTGTCAGTTCTGACTAGCAGCAGCTCTTCAGAATTTCAGCCAGGATTCATTTCTAACCTAATCATCACAGGAACACCCTATGCTATGGAGGTTTCTCTTCATGGACTAATCAGGCATGACTCTACTTAGTTTCTGAAATCACATGAGATCAATTGTGTTCGGGGTGGTACTGTGGTGTGTTCTGAGATCTCTCTTGGATGGTTCCAAACTGAGAAGTTTGGAAAGAATTTATTGAAATCAAACACTTTCTTTAAGTGTTTAAAACTGATATTTTATTAATGAGGACAAAGTTACAGATCAAAGGCCAATGTTATTACTACCATGTTGCAGACTGGGGTTAAGGCTAAGAATCTGTAAGCTGAAACTTGATTTGGAAATGCAAGTATACCTCAGTTAGATCATGTTTCTGGGTATTATTTATTTAACATAAACTTTGGCACCACAGGCAGAAATAACGTAGAAAGAATAGGGATAGATTCCTACACAACACACACTATAAAAAAAAGAGAAGCAGTTCAGTAAGTTTCAGCAAACTTTTTATCAAAAACTAACAATATGAAACAACCATTTTAGGTAATCTTTACATAAGTAAACAAAAACATTTACAACCTTCTAGGATTTACTTGAAAGCTTCTTCCAAAATGCATCCAAGAACAATGTTTTCTTCCACCAACCTTCTCATGATTTCTGTTTTGGTGGCCAAACATATAGATCTATGCTCTTAAAAAAATACTGCTGGGAGATAGTAAGGCAGGCTTCTCTATTTTCCCCCTTTTGCATTTTAAGCATTCAGTGAGGGACTCTGGAGGGAGCTGCTGCTTACTTTGTCTGCTGTAGGCAGCCATACAAAGCTACTGTAGGATTTGCTAGAGTAAAACCCCATTTTTTCCCCCACTGCATTTTCATTTTACTTAATATATTTATTTATTTATTTAATTTATATTTGCATTTACTGCAGACATGCTGCTGCAACCTGACTCTGAAAATCTGTGTTTCTCCAGCCTTTTTTCACCATGGTTTTAACAGTGATGCTGCTAAAAACCTTCTAACTAAACAACTGATGAGGAGAAAAGCAGGGCTATGTAACCATAAAAATGCTATAGAAAAGAACTTCTTGTCAGAGGTTTTGTAAACTGAAGCTTCTTTTTCAGAGGATTTGCCTATACTAGTTCTCATATTTCTATCACCACATTCAAGGATTGAAAATGAAATGTTAAAAGAGAATCTTGCTGGTCAATCATCTCTTTTTCTGTGTATGATTTTGTCCCCTTTTCAACTCCTATATGTTATACATTTTATTTAGTAGGCTGCTCTTCTTCTAAGTTTATGTTGAATCAGCAATTAACATATTGATAAGTGAACCTGTCATGAGTCAATTAAGCCAATCTCCAATTTTATGCCCATCTGTTAAATTTGCTATGGGATTATTTAATATTTCTATGTCTGCCTATCACATATTTTTTACCCTTAAACCTTCTCATCACAACTAGTTTCTAGGCAGTTGTGTAGGGACGGGGGCAGTTCGTCCCCAGCAGCAGTTTTTGGAGGGCATCTGGCCTCGTAGCCACACCTCCGTGTGCTGTGGCCACGCCCCTATGCACTGTGGCCACACCCCCACACACCATGGCCCCGCCCCTGCCTGTCCCCTCTCCACATATTCCACTGCCACTGTTTCTAGGCCATCTTAATGCATTTTAAGTTTAAAGAATGAAAATGACCTCTATCTTAGCTAGCTCTGTGGATATCAGTCTTTCAAAGTCTGATGTAGTCTAACAGTTTTTCTGTGGCTAAAAGTACACTAAATTTAAAGAGCAGACATTTTGGTAGATATAGCCTGTATTGTTTCTGTCCACGTCATCATATTAGCTAAACTTGTAGAGAACATTATTTCTGTGCTTCCTTACACTGCAAGCAAATTTCATATGCTTTCTCTCCAAACAACTTTGCATTGCTAGTTCTACCATATGCTGATAATTGATATCTTTTTTTTCTTTTTAATGACAGTTCATTGAATATGGCTGCTTTACAGAACTTCACCTGGGCTCTGGAAGATACTTTTAAGAATACATTCATCAAGTATATGAATAATTGGCGTCGAAATACTACAATTGAAGAAGAGATGCTGCAAGCAAGAATTGAGGCTGAAAACCTAGATTATGTCATTCTGTATCTCATGGTGATGATTGGCATCTTCTCCTTCATTATTGTGGCAATTTTAGTGAGCACTGTGAAATCGAAGAGGCAAGAGCATTCCAAGGATCCTTATCACCAATACATTGTGGATGACTGGAGTAAAAAGATCAAAAGTCAGATTCTGCTCCGAGATGATCTTAAAGCCACCATCCATGAAAATATGGGGGCAAAAGACAAAGTTTAGCTCCAGGTCTGGGTGATCTGTGGAAGAAATCACTGTTTTATGAATGAAGAATTATGGATGTAATTATAAAATTAAATATTTAAATATACACAAAATTGTGAGGCAAGCTTCCAAGATCTCCAAAGGTTACAAAATTCAACTTGTGAGGAGTAGGATGGAGTGGAGAAGAAAATACCATCTTGATTTTGAAGTCATGGTTAGAGTCTTAATATGGAAATGGAGGAAGAGGTAGAGATTTCTGTGGACTGAACATACTAGAAATGGCATACTACAAATACCACCAAGCAAGGATTTTGAAATCTATATAACTGCATTAAGTAGGAGGAAACTGGTTTGTATTTTAAAGTTACATGCAGTAGCTCTTTTGAAAATCTTTCCAAGGATGGATAATCAGGTGTAGATTGCTAGGGAGAACATACTTACAGTCAGCTATCACAAGTTCATTCAACCAGCTTTCCACCCTTCTTCATTTTCCTCTTCCACATCCATCTTCTTCTTCACCTAACATGTGGACAGAAGAGGAAGGAGAAACCAGTGAGATGAACACAGTCCTTTCTACCTGCTGCTGCTTTATTAAGCTGGTACTGAGTCATCTCTCCTTTCAAGGATGTCACAAGAAATAACTGGCCTGTGCCTGGGAGTAGTTGAAATGAACTGGCAGCATCACCACCTCTTTAAAAAGCCCACTGTCTTAATGAAATATTATTGGGTTTATTGACCCAATGTAAACCTTTTTGGGAAATTTGTCACTTGACAATAATGAAACCTGAAATAATAAAAATGCTTTACATAAAGATATCTTTGTTTTAGTTACTTCAATATTTACCCTGCAACTGAAATATCTGGTCTTCTTTAATCCTACTCCATGCAAGCATCCAAATTACAACAAGGGAACAACAAAAAAAAGTATGTGTATGTGCCTTCAAGTTATGGTGACCACATGCATTTTAAACTGGGTGCCTGATTAATATTATTTGGCATACGGACTTGGCTTTGGTATATTAGAATACAGATCTCAGCTTTTTTTCTTAATGGACCCTACAGTCTTACGCCATTTAGTTGGGGTAAACACTGAATTTATGAGATTTACTTCCGTGTATTGCTTAAGTTGTGAATTTCCTCAAGTTTACATACACTTTTTATATCTTGTACCTAGCAGTGGTATAGTAACAACAAAGACAAAAGAAAACTGGAAAAACGGGCATCCCTTGCTTATATTACTTGTCAATTAGCATCCTTCCAGCAGTTATCTATGTTGTATAGGGTAACTTAATATAACTTCCGAGCACAAGAATATCTTTCCTCCATAACAGATCTCCCCCCAGGACCCAGTGCTGAAAAGGTTAACAGCTTTAGACTTGTAGCTGACGTAGTGTTGAAGCCCAAAGGACTCTGGGAGTTGTAGTCTGTGGTCTTTTTCCCGTGTTTTAATGGCTGCTTGTTGCAAGGTACGGTACCTTTTAAATCACGAAATGCATGATTTTGTAAGGATTGCTTTTAAAAAGGAAAGGAAAAGAATTGAAAATGTAATCGTTAATAGTACGGTTGTGGCCCTTGTCTTCTGTATTTGGAATGGCGTAAAGGAGGTTAATTTTTAGGCTGTTATTATTTGTATTTATTTTTTGAACCTTTGATGGTTTAATTCTGTACAGTGCTTACTGTTGACTTAGGTTAAAGTTCCCTTATTCCGTGGGACGTTATTTGGATACGCTTGCATACGATCAAATTGCACACTGCACAGTAAAGAGAAAAATTAAAATTATTTTTTATTCTGTTTGCATAATAGTCGAATATTTGACAGAGATCTCCGAGAAAACGATGATTCCTCGAATATAAGTGGTGTGAGTGTTGGATTAGGACACTGGCAGACCAGGGTTCAAATCCCCGCTCGGCCGTGGAAACTTATTGGGTGACGTTGGGCAAGTCACACTCTCTCAGCCTCAGAGGAAGGCACATTATCTCTGAATAAATCTTGCCAAGAAAACCGCATAATTAGATTCGCCTTAGGGTCGCCATAAATTGAAAACGGCTTAAGGCACACAACAAGAGCTTACTCATACATAGGCAAGAAAGTATATACTATACAGTATATACTTTCTTGAAAGTGAGACTTAGATGATTCAAAAGGGCTTTTGTGTAAATAGATAAATGAAGATTGCACTGTCAGCGTACTAAGATTGCAGCTTTTCCCTGTATCAGTTGCACTCTGAAGTCACCCCTACAAAGTTTGATATGTTTATTCCCAGATAAACGTGCAGGCAAGAGAGAGAACATGAAGTAGTAGTCTGATTTTGGAGAACAGAGTTTGAATCTCCGCTTGGCCATAGAAACCCACTGGGCAGGTCACATTCTTTCAGCCTCAGAGGAAGGTAAAGGCAAACCCCGCTCTGAACAGATCTTGCCAAGAAAACCTGTAATAGAATCACAGAATCATAGAGTTGGAAGAGACCCCCAGGGCCATCCAGTGCAACCCCCTGCCATGCAGGAACACACATCAAAGCACTCCCAGCAGATGGCCACCCAGCCTCTGCTTAAAAATCTCCAAAGAAGGAGACGCCACTACACTCCATTGAGGCAGCATATTCCCCAGGACGGACAGCTGTGACTGTCAGGAAGTTCTTCCTGAGGTTCAGGTGGAATCTCCTTCTTGCAGCTTGAATCCATTGCTCCTTGTCCTAGTCTCTGGAGCAGCAGAAAACAAGCCCACTCCCTCCACAACATGACATCCTTCAAATATTTAAACATGGCTTTAGGAGTGGCATAATTCCGAAATGACTTGAAGGCACACAACAACAGCAGATGTACCTTGAATTCAACTGTACGGAATATAATCCCATGCATTTTTTCTCTTAATAGCTATCAACAGCATAAGGCCATAATCCTATGCCTTTGGGGCTTCCGTGGGGTGCTGATGTTTTTTCAAGGAGTTACCCTCACCTTGGTCTAATGTTGTACCAAGCATCAGGGTTGTGTGGCTGGTCTAGAGGAGGTTTGGACCTGGCATAACTTGGATCGTCCTTCACCCTGCTCCTTTCCCCCCTTCAGGCCTCACCTCCTGACAGTTTTAGCCCTGCAGAGCAGTTCTGCTGGCAGACTGCATTTTCAACAGATCTCTGGGCCTTTTTACCAGTAACTGATGGGATCACTTCCCCAGTCCAGATTATGGGGGATTTCTAATTTAATCTCTCAGAGCCTTAAACAGAATTACTGTTTCATGTTTGCTTGTTTCCCAAGAAAGGTGACATTATAATAACTGTCTTTAAGTATCTGAAGGGATGCCATGAGGAAGAGGGAGGAAGCTTGTTTTCGTTTAAAAATCTATTGTTCTTAAAAAATCTATTGTTATATAATTTTATATGTCTTTTAACATTTTAATTGTTTATATGCTTTTAATGTTTTTACCTGTTGGAAGCTGCCCAGGTCCCATCTTGGGAGAAAGGTGGCATATAAATGCAACTAATAATAATAATTTTCCGCTGCTCTATAGACTAGAACACAAACTAATGGATTTGAAGTACAAGAAAAGAGATTCCATCTAACATTAGGAAGAACTTTTTTATTGTAAGCTATTTGACAGTAGAGTAGGTTGGCACAGAGAGTAACAGATTTTTGATTTTAGGAGGTCTTTAAACAGAGGTTGAATGATCATTTTTCAAGAGTGGCTTAGTTGTATATTCCTGCATGGCATGGAGTTGACCTTCTAGTTCCTTCGAGCTCTGAGATTTTATGATTCTATGAAAGTAAGAAGTTACATTATTAGGATGTGGTTTCATGTACAGTCAGCCCTCCACATTTGTGGATTTCACTTTTGAGGATTTGATTATTCACAGATTATTTGCTGTCACCTCTGCTGCCTCCCTATGCCATTTTTAATAGGGACTGCAAGCCTCGTGAGACTGAGAAACTGCGAACGAGGCTTGTAAGTCCCTGTTAAAAATGGTGTGGGGCAGCAGTGGAGGTGGCAGTAAGTCCCACCAGCCCCCCACTTCTGCCTTGTGAAGGAACCCTGATGCCTCAAAGGAATCCAGGTGGGTTGAATATGATGATCGTACCTTTTGTGTGTGTTAAATATGGTTTGGGAGGGCCTAGAGTTATTCATGGTTTTTTCACTTTCACTGGGATCCTGTGCCCCTAATCCTAGCGAATGTGGAGGGATGGCTGTATTATTAAAAGCCTGGGGAGAATTATTCAATGCAATGATAACCTTAATGTGTTTCAGGAGTACCACTTTGCTCCCTATGATAGTTTTAGTTAATTGTAGAGTCCCAAAATAGTTAGCTGTTATGAAATGGTGAAATTTAATTCTTAACTATATAAATTTATAAATGCATTTAAGCAGTACTCACGAAAGTAGATGGTTCTTTCTTGCTTTTGTCATGGAATATCCAAATTAAATTCATCTCCCTCTGTTTTCTCTGTTCTCCCTTGTTGTTATTGGGTGCCTTCAAGTTGTTTCCTAAGGCAAGCCTATCGTGGGGTTTTCTGGGGCTGAGAGTGTGGATGCGCCCAAGGTCACCCAGTGGTTTCTGTGCTGAGTGAGGAATCCAACACTGGTCTCCAAAGTTGTAGTCTAACGCTCAAGCCATGATGCCATATGGTTAGTTCACTCAAATACAGGTTAAAAAAAAAGTGTAAAAACAAAATAGTGCTTTAGAATGTGTGTGGTATAGTGAAAGTAAAATGGATCCTTCTCATAAACAAAAACATGTCTGCTTAAACTAAAAATCTTACCAGACTAGTTAGAAGGTACCTTGACATCAGGTGCTATTCTGATGCCACTGAAAAGAAACAACACGATCTGCACAAGGATATTCTAGTCTGTTTGCATGACCAATTGTCTGGCCAAGAGATTGTATCTAACCAGTTTGGTGGATTTGAAGTTGGGTTGAGCATTATCATGAAAGAGAATCTATACAGGTGTAGCTCAGCTAACAAAGTCTCTGACAAAGCGGCTCTTTTCTATAAGAAATGTCACATGCTTTGTCTCAGCTACTCAGCGTCATTTACCTGCATATTTTTAACATGTGCAATAGTAGCAAATGCTGAGTAAATTTTTTGTTATCAAGTAGTTATTTTGATAACTTTAAAATGGTTTGAGATATTGTAACTTTGTGCAAAAGATGTTTATCGGTAGCAAAAGACCTCCTTTTTTTCTCTTTCTTTCTTTCTTTCTTTCTTTCTTTCTTTCTTATTTTAACTGTAAAAGCTCATAACGTTTCTTCAAGCCTTTGTGGACCCTTTGTGAGGGCATTGCAGTCTGGCGGGGTGTGTATGCATAGACCACAGGTTAAGAACTGCTGCTCTATAGTAGTGTTGAAGTCGTATACCATTTAATTTAGATGCTAATCCAGGGTCTAGTTGCAGCATGCCTCAGGAAAACAGGCAAGTGAAAAATTACAGGGCTCATCTGTTGTTGTTGTTGTTGTTGTTGTTGTTGTATGCCTTCATGTAATTTTTGACTTATGGCAACCCCAAAGTGAACCTATCACACAATTTTCTGGGGCTGAGAGTATGTGACCTGCCCAAGATCACCAGTGGGTTTCCAATCAAACCCTGACTTCCAGGGTCATAGTCCAATGCTCAAACCACTGCACTGTGCTGGCTTTCTATAGTAATGTTGAAGTTTTATGCCATTCAGATGCTAATCCAAGGGCTAGTTACAACATGCCTCTGGGAAATGGGCAAGTGAAAAATTGCAGGGCTCTCCTAGGTGCTGATACGACAGTTATTAACTCCTGTTGGGAGGACAGTATTGGGAATAGTCCGCAAATAAACAGTAGCTAGAATCATGAAGGTGCATTGGAAAAATTTCCATGAGCACTGCTGGCAAGGGAATAGCAATGTAAATAGTATGTTTTATATCACTTTTGGTATGGACTCTTATAAAAGCATTCATGACAAGCATTTCAGAAATCACTGCTGTTTATTGCTAGTTTTTGCAGCCTCAGCAGTTAAGTTAATGCAAAACCCTGGTGACTATGTTTAGGTCCAAATAAAGTCCTGATTTTGGTCTGTAAATCCCCCTCATGGCTTAGGACCTCAGTATTTGAAAGTTTGCCGCTCCCGGAGGAATCCTCATCTGAGGCTCTTCAAGAGCCCTTGCCAGTGGGTGACAGTACTGCAGGGGAAAGAAACTTTTGAATGATGGCTTCCTCGCTTGGTGAAAAAGGACTTCAAAGAAGTCCACCTAGCTTCTACTTAATTTTTATTTTAGGCACTTGGAAAGGTTTTTCTCAGTCATGTAGCTTTTAAGATTGGCGTTAACTTTTTTTTCTTCATTTTTTTCATTATGTGTTTTATGAGCTTTTGACCTTTCCTGGTGTTGTTTTGTTCCTGTGTTTTCTCAGATTTTATTTTTCAAATTGTATTTTCAGTTTGTTATATTTACTAAGTCAGGGAGCTAGAGAACTGTTACAAGGTGGTTTGTAAAATTAAAAAACAAATTAAACTGCTTTAGAAGAGTGGAGTTGAGGCCTAAGGTGAAAGGTAAACACAAAACTATTTTTTCACAAGACATTTTCTGCTCCAGATCTCTCCTCTCTATTTGGGAAAACACACACACAAACTGTGGCCTGGCCACCTTTTCCCATATGAGCTTCTGAACTTGAATTATGAAAGAACTTATTTTATTGATTGGATTTGAGAGTTAATAAATAAAGTACCTATGGGCTTTTAGTTACATGCGTGTGCATCTAATGTGCAGGCTGGCCTCTAGTATTATGAGTCTTCTGAAGTTTTAACTCTCTAGATTTACTTCTCTGGAATCTGTATATAACCAATTTAGAATACTGATGCTGTTCAGATTTTTATATAGGACTGCTGTACCTAATGTATTTAAATCCTGGCATCTCTGGTTCTCATGCTTTGGTTGAAAAAGACTTTATAGCTTTAGAACAACAAATCACAAGGGAGAATAGTTCCCGCATATCTGTACTTTATCTGACTTTGTGAGAAAAATAATCAAAAACAAATATGAAACTTGGTCTGCCTATGTCATTACAGTGTTTTCAAGACAGAATTTAACCTTCAAACCACATATGGAAGGTTTCTTTTTAATCTGCACTGAGACCTAATTAATAAATTATAAGTGTGTTACTATATCAAGTTAGAGAATCTTCCTTATTAGGCAGGTGCATAATACTACTGTGTTGTTTTCTAAACAGCTGCTAGGGCTTTAGATATGAATTAGAAAACAAAGTGAAGTTATAGAAATGGTATAAGTTGAGAGAGAAATAATTGAAGATTGTGAGTGATCATGCAAAATGAGTACTTGAAATAGACACAGACAAGTGGTTTCAGAATAAACCAGAAGATTATAACATGGAGGTTGGATTCTTTGGATTTGTTAAATTACTTCCAAGAATACATGATTAGCACCCTGTTGTAGATATCAGAAACAAGTCTGGAGATGGAAATCTTTACAAGAAGGGATTGTATTTCAAATGTTGTACAGCAACTCCCATCAGCTGTAATTTCCATCACCTCTTAGAGAGCATAATCAATGATGATTAGATCGAAGGAGGTAATGATACCACTCTATTCTGCATTGGTTAGGCCTCATTTGGAATACTGTGTCCAGTTCGGGGCACCTCAATTTAAGAAGGATATTGACAAGCTGGAACATGTCCAGAGGAGGGTGACCAAAATGGTGTAGGGTCTGGAAGCCATGCCCTATGAGGAATGGTTTAGTCTGGGTATGTTTAGTCTGCAGAAGAGAAGGTTAAGAGGGAACATGATAGCCATGTTTAAATATTTGAAGGGATGTCATATCGAGGAGGGAGCAGGCCCGTTTTCTGCTGCTCCAGAGACTAGGACAAGGAGCAATGGATTCAAGCTGCAGGAAAGGAGATTCCACCTGAACCTCAGGAAGAACTTCCTGATGGTCAGAGCTGTCCGGCAGTGGAATATGCTGCCTCGGAGTGTGGTAAAGTCTCCTTTTTTTTGAGGTTTTTAAGCAGAAGCTGGATGGCCATCTGTTGGGAGTGCTTTGTGTGTTCCTGTATAGCAGAGGGTTGGACTGGATGGCCCCTGTGGTCTCCTCGAACTCTATGATTCCATGAGGAATGATAGGACCTGCAGTCCAGAAGCATCTGGAGGATCACAGGTTGCCTTAGCAGAAAGAATTCTGCCTTACGGAAAGGATTCTGCTTCAAATATACCATGTACAATAATACTGTAGGGAAAATCAGAGTAGTGTAGAATAATAGATACAGAATTGATCGCACCCACCCCCACTACAGGAATTTTTTTTTATTAAATTACCTGATTTTTTTCCTCTGGCATGAACAGAACATACATGCCACAGAGAGTGAAAATAAGGTGTTTCTACAGTCATGTAGATGGAAGGTTTGAGTGTGTAATAAATACAAGGCTCGTTCTCAAGTATGAATTTGTTGTGACTACCTGTCTTTCTACTCTCCCCTTGTTTGTTTGTTTTTCCTGTTTCATTTACATGACACGTGCCCACTTTTGTTCCACCTACGCAATACATCCTTTTGGTGCCAGTCTTGGCCCTCAGCTGTTGCTTCTTTCTTTACTACCAGTGCCAGCCAAATTCAGTATTACCCCAACAGTGGACATGCCTTGGCTGAGGGGTGGGTGGCTAAGGTCTTGGTTTCCAGCTGGCTTGGGAGCAGCTTGGCTATTGATATGCCAAACTGCCAGGCCAAGATGTTTAGCTCTGGGCCAAGCAGAGTCTGGATCCAAAATACTATTTCTTATATTTCTGTAATAGCCTCATGAGCTTTGGAATCCCCACCTCTTCTAAAGGTAGAAGATCTGAGTGCATCTAAAATATGCACTCAGAGGGTCCTAAACTCCTCAAGCAAGGCTGCATTAAAGTTTTCATAGGCCCTAAGCACTCTTGTATCCAACTCCCCATCTTGCCTTGACGTACCACTAGGGATGTTTTCGTAGGCCCTAGATACTCTGCCTAAAGTGCCTAATGGTTAAGATAGCCCTGTCCTCAAGGAGACTGGTTTTAGCACAGGCTTTTCCTTAATACACCCATTTTCTACCCTAAGCCTTTTTTTTTTTTGTGGGAATATTCAAATATGCAACTTCCTTGCCTGCATTTGAACTGGCATAGTCCCAAGAAGGCTGAGCATAGATCTAAGTTACATAGATCAGTGCTTCTCATGCAGTCTGATGTAGGGGACTGGCAATTTTTTTCCCAATGTGCCAAAGACTGGCACCTTATTTGTGGCCATTGGCTAAAATTGTTTCATTTTTTCCATGCTAGGGACTGGCAGCTAGTGGCACAGGGACCAACGCTGGGCCAGGGACTACCTTTGGGTAGCACTGACGTAAACTTTATCTTTGTGTTGGTAAGTAAAATCTAGATTTTCTTTGTGTTGACAGCTGACTTGGTTCTCTTCTATTTTATTTGGAAGGGCAGTTTCCTCTGGAATCAGTGCCTTTATTTACTTAGTGTTAAAATAGGGGGTGGGCTTGCTTTTGATACTGAACGTGGTCCCTGCTTCTTCTGTCTCAATGAACTGATCCCAGTCAGTTAATTCTCTGCTATTGATAATGATAGCTGGTAGTCCCCATGGCAGAGGGTAGTAAATCCGCTCTGAGTTTTGGTGTGAACTTTGAAGGACTTATCCAATGTGTGGAACCCTTTCCTGAAAATAGGCTCAGCACTTTGGATAGTTCCTAAAGGAATCCCACTGGCATAGAGGCCCCCAGCTGCCCTGGACTGTTTTGTATTATTCATCAGCTCAAGAGCAAGTGCCTGGGGCTCTACAGCTACATGCCATCTTCAGCCTAAGGTCATTTCCACACTACACTCTTATAGTGCTATTATTCCACTTTCAACATCCTGGGGTTTGCAGTTTAGACGCCCCTTCTTAAACTGCAAACCCTAGGATACCATAGGATGTTGAAAGTGGAATAATAGCATTATAAGAGTGTAGTGCAGAAATGGCCTAAGTTTGTAAGTCTTCTTGAAGAGGTCAGTGGCAGGAGTGATGTGTCCCCTGTCCAGCAACTTCATGGCTATGAAATAAGCTTAGTGAAGTTTAAAAAAACAACCACCAAAAACTCCTCAGTGCTTGGCTGGAGTGATTCTGGAAGCTGCACTCCAGAAAACTGTTTTAAGTAAAGGAGACTATGGCAGGGTATAGAAGAAGTGCGTTTTTGTGCTGGTATGCAGTCCCCTTATAGATTACCTTAAGGGAATATGGTCTGTGAAAAGAAAAAACAAAAAGTTCTCCACTGTTGCATCGGATTGTTGAGACACAGCCTTTCTCTTCTTCCAATATGTTTTCCCATGCTGAATGTTTTCCCCCATATACCTTGCTAGCCCTGTGACTTCAAATATCTAATGCTGGATCTGAGCCTCACCCCTTTTGTACATTGTAAGTAAACAAAGATATTCAGCTTACAAAAAATTACTATACCAAAAATGTACCATGACCTAAACCAGCTAAAGTTTGGCATGACTACCCTCCAAGTGAAACTGAAGGGAAGAAGTGCATTGTAACCAGTTGCTTTCCATAGGACTTAGTCACAAGTTACTTTAGCTGTTCTGGAGTATCTGTATGTGTTCCCAGTGTAACCAGCAGAGGTTTTTAGCGGTACTTGGCTGCTGGAATGTTCAGCCAGTGGAAGAGGATAGCAGCTTCCCTATAAAGCCATGGCACCTGTCCCTGGCTAGTCAGTTCTCTGCTGTGTGTAGCACTCCAAGTGGTCACTGTTCCTGTCACTCAGTGGGAAAACAAATCTCTTTCAGTAACTGTGAGAGCATTCTTGAATGTTCTGTATCTCTCTTAAGGAGCAGAGTGCCGTGTACATTATCTTAATGCACGGCTGTAATATTCAAAGCTTGTTAGTATTTGTTTGTTGGTTGGATATTTTTGTCAGGTGATTCTGCCTGTAACCGCTTCCTATATATGTGAGGCACAAATAGCCTGTCTGAATTTGTCTTTGTTTTTCAGGTGGCTTTTTAACTCAGTTAGTTTCTTCTAAATTTCACTTCCATCATTTGGTTCAGCTGGTTGTGTAAGCCTTGACACTCTTCACGGAATCAAGATGTGGCTGTTGAACTGGAGGGTGAGAACACTTTTAATTTGTAAAAACCTTGCATGCAGATTTCCAGAGCTTATCAAAAATAGTCCTCTATATTCTGTGTTGGATGCCTGCCTCTGTATGAGGACAGATTTTCTGGTGGCTATTCATCATGCAAATTAATTGCTTTTCAAGTCATTTGTGTTGCGTTTGGAATTTCTTTCCACCCTTTGAGGCCTTTTGCATGGATGTGGGACTTTTATTTTGTTTCTCAACTGCCAATAGGCTGTAATTTATGTAAAGTATTGAATGCATGCTTCAGGTTGTCTTGGATTCATGTGTTGTACCTTTCCCTTGGGTAATCCTTTCCTAATTCTGCCATTAAGTCAATGCTGTTCACAAGCCTGTTGTATAATAATAATAATAATAGTAGTAGTAGTAGTAGTAGTAGTAGTAGTAATAATAATAATAATAATATTTTTGTTTGTTACTCACCTCTTCTCCTGGGTTTGATGTATATGGAATTGTTCTTGTTACTTATCAGGAAAAACCTCACATCTTTTGAATTGCAGGGGGCAGTTTAAAAGAAAGAACTGCATATTGATATGGTGACTTCAGAATCAGCCCCTGTTACAACTCTTGTTAATGTGTGTGCAGAATATTGGCCATACTTTTCTCTTCAGGGATTTTGTTAAAAAAATCTAAATAAACAAGAAGTTGGGACCTCCTGGGACTCTTGGTTCTTCAGATGCTGTTGTATTTCATCTCCTCTCAGCTGCAGCTTGAGAGTTGTAGCTTGAACCACATTTGTAGGGCCAATGTTTCCTTATTCCTGAACCTAAATGCAGCATTTTTGGATGCATGGCATGGGAACAAGTTTTCTTTTAAGTGCATGCTTTTCAAATATACTAATTCTGAGATTTGATTCCAACTAGCCATACAGCATGCAGTCCAAAATCTGTCTCCCAACAGACTTGATATTGATACCGTTTGTAATGTACAGCATATTTTAAAGAGATTTAAGAGACTTAAGAGATAAAGAGATATTTAAAGAAATGATAATAGCAGGGCTGAATAGCTTCTGTTTATGTTACTTTTGGGGACTGTCAGCAAAGATGCTTTTGACTACAACTCTCATATTGTCTTGTCTTTGGCCATGAAATATCCAGAGAATCAAAAGCTCTGTACACTTGTTTTCATGACAATACAGAATGCTTGATGTATTCTCACCTAGAGTCTAGCTTTCTTGGTTTTAAATATGGCAGTGCCTTTGGCACTATTGTCAATTTTCATGATATTTTGCCCTTCCTCCTCTTTTACTATATGCTGAATTTTATAGAAAAATTTAATGTTATGATTACTTAGGTACCCAATATGAATGCTGTGTTCCAGAGCTTTTCAGATGACAAACAGATAATGCACTGAAAAAAATCTTTTCAGAATATCTGAAGATGAGGATTCTGAATCCATCAAGCCATGTTAAGAACATAGGCCTGTTGCTTGCAAATCATAAATAAGATTTTCTGATAAAATGTCTGTAAGATTCCCATTGTTGTTATCTGCCATCAGGTTGGATTTCACTTATGATGACCCCAAGACAGACCCCTCAAGAGACCCTATTATTAACACCCCAGTCTTGTAAATTCAGGGCTGTGGCTCACTTTGTTGAGTCAATCTTTCTGTAATGTAGGCCTCTTCTTTTTCTTCCACTTTACAGAGTATTCTTTTCTAATAAGTTGTTGTTTCATGATATACCCAAAGTGCAATAGTCTCAGTTTAGTCATTTGGAGTCTAGTAAGAGTTCAGGCACAGGGGACCCTAAACACAGCTACTGATGATCTATATGCTTTTATGCAAGCGCACAAAGTTGGGATTTTTCCTTCTGTCTCAAAATGTTGAAATCTGCTGTAGTATGAGATAGGCACAGTCATTCTATTCAATAAATCGTTTACAGATTTTCAGTGATCATAACATACATGGAGAATATAAAGTACTATATAGTTTCTTAATTTAGTTGTGATGTGGCAGGGAGGCAGCCAGCTAATTACACATTATGGGCAACTTTAATGGTATCCTTAGATAATTGGTTAAAAAGCAACAGAGACTAATTTGGCTAGAGTCCTCTTTTAACATAGCACAATGGCTAGTCCAGGCCTGTAGTAGTTGTGTAGTTACAAGAATGGCTGAAGATCCGTGTGTGTGTCTGTGTGTATGTTTTTTGTTTTAGGCGCTGGAAAATTTTCCACTGCTGATGTACATTTTAGCTGCCAAAACATTAATTCTTTGCTTAGCATTTGCTGGGGCAAAAGCATACCAGAGGAAAAGGCTGGAAGAAAAAATGAGAAAAGAAGAGGAAGAAAGGCTGAAAAGAGCAGGCAAGAAAGAAAACTGAAGCATTTTAAAAGGTATGGTCTGGTTGAGGGGAAAATTTATTTGATAATATGGAACAGTCCTTCAGGGAAGTGGGAGGGGATCACACAACCCTCCGCCCTACTCACACCAAAAGAATCTTGAAGGGATTTGTGTGGTTGTGTGTTTTAGTCCTGATCCCCATGCATTTATTTTTATGTCAGAATGAGCCCTGCAGTATATGACTATAGAGCCCCTCCTAAGGGGGGAATTGTGGCCAAGTCAGCCCGTCCCCTGAAACTCAATGCGCTTAATTGATGTTTGTGGCCTCTAGATACAGAGTGCTGCTGTAATCTCACTCACACATTCTTCTGGTTGTCTGACACCCCTCTTGACACTGTTTTCATGTTTGGTGACTTTGTTACCTCAAGTTTTCATTTCACATCCTTCAGCATCTAATGGTCTGTAAAGATGTCCCATAGAACTTGGAAATATGATATCATATATCCTAACTAACATAGATGAGGGACACTTTAGACATTATTAACTTCCCTTGCCACAAATTTTCCTTCTGCATACATGAAACATGATCATCGCACATAAGCACTCTCTTCAAAAGATTCAAATTGCTTCCTGCCCAGAAGTTCCCTTACTCATGGAAATTTTTGTGATGTGAAAAACAGCCCAGCCAAATGCTTTTTATTTTTATTTGCAAACACCTGTGCTTGGTTTTACCTGGGTAAAATACATTTAAACATGTTTCTTTTAGGTTTCATGGTTTGGGATGTAAATATCTCCAGGGGTTGTGATCCTCCAACCTTTTTTTCTAGTATAAACTGTATTTTAATTTAGTAAGGCTTGTGCCAGTGCAATGCTCTGGAGACCACAGTTCCCGTGTTTAAACTGTGCTGATCACTATGGGAACATGGACACCAAAAATATTTAGCCTATTTTAAAAATATCGTAGAAACAGAACAGGAGTGGCATATATTTTAGCTGTCACCCTGGCTTGGCCAAGCACGTTATGCAAATAAACTCCATGCAGGAATGCTTGCTTTGCTGGGACTCTTTAGGGCTGTGTCATCCAAGGGCAGAATAGCTCCTAGTGCTTTTTAAATCAAAGGATCACCTTTCTAACTTCAGTGTGGCTTCAGAGGAGTGGCTCCAGTTAATCTTTCTGTGACCTGAGCAGCTCTCTCTTCCTGCTCTGTATAGTCATGGCATTCTTGCTTTCTAAAGCAATCCTTCATTGGTTCTCTGTGCTGGTCTCCTGGTACTCAAAGGCTCAGGATAAAGGGCTATTTGGAGAATGGGGTAGTTATTCTGCCCAGAGTGGGCACAGCCCATGGGTCTTTCCCCTCTGCAGCTCAGAGGGTGGATCAGGAAGATTTCAGGCAAAAGATGTACAGGGCTGGGTTTCTCTTTCTCTTTTTTTCTCACGCATGTGCGTACACGTATATGCATACATGCACACACATATGAATACACCAGATAATAACAGTACACAAAATCACATTTGGCCTTGCTACTTTACAAAGATGTTCCCAGGCAACGACCCCATGGGGCAGTGAAGGCAAAAGCTCTCTTGCTCTTACATGAATAATTATGAATGATTATTAAGTAATAATTCATGCCAAAGACGTATCAGTCACATTAGAATTTGTGTTTATCTTTCTTAAAAGGCTCAGCCATAAAACAGTGAAAGAAGGATTTTCGGTGATGTATTTAAGTCTTTTACTCCAAGTCTCAAGTCAAGTCTTAGGTCCTTGAAGATACTTTCAAGTCAAGTCTCAAGTCTGGAAGCAAACTTTATTCCCCAACCAAAATTCCTGAATTACTGGACAGAGTCAAATAGATAGTTTTAACAATTTGAGCAGATTTAATCCACATTTGTGATTTTGCCATCTGCAGCTTCGGAAGTGGGGAATAGAATCCTTACTCCCCACTGCTGAAGTTTCAAAAGCTTTAGAAGGAAGGGTCCTTCCTTCTTGAGCCTATTGCCTAACTCGTTTGCTGTTCCCCTCTGAGAAATGCACCCGCACTTTGGGCTTGAGATAGATTGTTATGTGACCAGAAGGCAAAAAGAGATGGAGGCATTGTTCAAAGTTGTAAGGTTTCTGGATGAATGTGTTATGTTATTGAACCAAGGGCAGCAAGCAAATATACAAGTCTCAAGTCAAGTCGAGTCAGTGCCTCATTTATTGCTGAGTCACTGAAGCGACTTAAGTCTGATTTGAGTCCGAGTCTATCAACTCAAGTCTACATCACTGCGGATTTTCAGCCTAATCCTGCTGCTTGTTTATTTGTATGAGCTTGACCTTTGGTTTCTTCCTTTCATATGTAACGTGGGTGCTCTTTGCTTGAGACACACTGTAACCCAGTGGTTCTCAACCTGTGGGTCCCCAGATGTTTTTGGACTTCAGCTCCCAGAAGCCCTGAGCATTGACCATAGTGGCTGGGGCTTTGGGAGCTGAAGTCCACAAACATCTGGGGACCCACAGGTTGAGAACCACTGTGTGTAACCTAAAAGCTGCAGGCCAGAAAGAATGAGTGGTTGATGGCCTTGCTTTATTATATAGGATGGTCTTTTGGTCCCTTTTTAGGTTTATTTTAGGAAGGTATTGTTTATCATTTTTATAAAATAGAAAACCAGGGAGTGGTTACAAACAGAAATGTAAGATTTAAATTGTGACAACAACAACAAATACTGTAAACATGAAAAAACAAGATACATCAATATAATCTAAACATGGACTTGTGTGAGATCAAGATGATGCCAGCAGTCTATGTGGGTAACAAGAATGATAACAAAAACTAATTTAGTACCCTTTCACACCCCACAATTATAATGCATTGATACGGCTTTCGTTACTACAGTTCCATCCAGTGAATCCTGGGATCTGCTGTTTAGGATGAAGCATTTAGAATTCTCAGCCAGAGAACTTTAGTGCCACACTAGACTGTACATCCTAGGATCCAGTAGGATGGAGCTATGGCCCTTATAGTGGAATCAAAGTGATATAATCATATACGTACAATATAGTACTATGATTATTGAAAGTTTGAAGACAACAGTAGTTGTCTGGCTTGATAGAACTTACTACTTTTTGGTCTCCAGCTGCAGAATCCCCCAGCCAGCATGGCTACATAGCTTTTCATGTGGGAAGACTGATTTTTTTTAGCTACTGGAAATACAACTGCTTTGTTTTCTGGGCAGATTTTTAAGCATTTGGCAGCTGACTTGGATTCCTTTCCTGGGAGAGTTGAAGACTTGCTTGAAACTGAATGCTTTGCCAGAGAAATTGATTTCCCAAGAGCAACAATTATTTAAACCAACTTTGTCTTTATTTTATTTTTTTTGCATGAGTAAAAAGAGTATTTTGTCACTGCTATATACAATAAAAGCTCCCTTTGTAAAACTGGTGTGTTTCGTTAGAAATTATGCATATAAAGCTGGTATGGTGAAAGAATCTGTTTACAATTTCGTAATGGTACTAGTAACTCTGGATTAAACAAATGAAATGTTTCTATCTAAACTGGAATTGTTTGGAAGTTAATTTGCTAAACTCCCTCATTTTCCCTGTGTAGTCTGATCCAGCTAAGTTGCTGTCCAGTAAGTCCCACAGGGCAAAAATAAGTTAGCTTAATTTTACTATTTTCAAAGAAACTTAGCCATTATTCACTAGAATCATAGAATCATAGAGTTGGAAGAGACCATAAGGGCCATTGAGTCCAACTCCTGCCATACAGGTATATACCGTCAAAGCATTCCCAACGGATGGCCATCCAGCCTTTCTTTAAAAACCTCCAAAGACACTACCACACTCTGAGGCAGCACATTCCACTGTCAAACTGTTTTTACTGTCAGGAAGTTCTTCCTAATATTTAGATGGAATCCCTTTTCCTGAAGTTTGAAGCTATTGCTCCGTGTCCTAGTCTCTGGAACATCAGAAAACAAAACTTGTTCCATCCTCCATAGGACCTCCCTTCAAATATTTAAACATAGCTATCATGTCACCTCTTAACCTTCTCTTCTCCAGGCTAAACATACCCAGCTCCCTAAGCCTCTCATATGATATGGTTTCCAGGCCGAATTTAGTTGAACTGACAAGGGATGAAAATCATGAAGCCCTCCAGATGTTGCTGGATTATAGTTCTCAGCAACTCTAGGTGGCTTAGCCAGTGATGAAGAATGCTGGGAGCTGTAGAAGGGCCACATGATTTCTAGCCTTGAGGTGTACATAGGAAAATGAAACCAGAGTTGTTGTGATGGTGTCCATCTGCTAGACAAATGGACACTGAACAGAAAATATTCTCCCTACCTTCAGCAAGGGGAGCTCTTCTGATCGTATGGGGATGGGTGACACAAATTGGGAGAAAAGCAGAAGATGAAGTCCAATTGTGTGAAGAGATGTCCATTCACATGACCTTGGTTTTAGCCACAGGATTCCACACTGGGCTGAAAGGATATTATTTTCTCCTGACCCTGTAATCAGTCCCCTCAAAACGTTTCAAACTTGTAAAAAATCCATCTGAAATTGCAGTTGTTAAATGATCAACTATGATGGCAGTCCTGTCTTTTGAGGGTGACAGAGGGCCAATTTTGCCCACTCAAGGCCCGTGGAGACTGTGCTGAATCCAAATCCCATTCAGCTTTAGGATGCTGGAAATTCCTGCGGATCACCTTGACTTTGACCTGACCTTGTGCTGGCATTATTGCTGCTTTGCTGGACTGGAGAAGGTTTGGATCTTGCCTAATTCAACTTTTTCCTTACCCTGCCCCTTTTTGCGCAACATTTCATTCTTCTTCCAGGGAACCTTAGCTAGTATAGCAGTTCTGCTGGCAGATTGCTCTGTTGGCAGAACGCAGATAATCCAGCACTTTTCTGGCATTAGAAGAGCATTTCTATGCAATCCTAGTGCTGGGTGTATCCACTGATATTTAAGAATGTGTTTAACAATTGAGACTGCACTTCACAGATTACCTCATAAGTAAGCTAATTTAAATCTATAATCTTGTGTACTCTTACATTGAAAGCCTTGTTGAGAACAGTCAGGATTACTTCTGAATAAAACTTTCAACTTGGAGAGTGTGGTATAGCAGTCTGAGCACTGGACTACAACTTTGGAGGCCTGGGTTTGAATCTCCACTCAACCATGGAAACCCACTAGCTGACCTTGGGCATGTCATACTTAGCCTTGGAGGAAGGCAATGGTAAACCCGCTCTGAACAAATCTTGCCAAGAAAACTCAGTGATAGATTCAACTTAGGGTTCCTATAAGTCAGAAATGACTTGAAGGCACATTATAACAACAGCAAAACTTCCACATGGTTGTGCTCCTTCCCTTTTGATTTTAGCTGGAGAGTTAAATACTTGCTTAGCTCTTAATTGTGGTGTAACAACCTTTGATCCTCCAGGGGTTTTTGACTTCTGTTCCCAGAATTCATGAGTGTAAACTAAGCTGGCTGGGGTTTCTGGGAGCTGAAGTCCAAAAGACATGGAGGACTAAAGGTTGGAAACCACTGTTATGGAAGAATAAATTGCTGGTTGGTGATTTTCTTGTATAATTATTGCAGAGCTTTTGTTAAGGTGGCATGTTTTTTCATGTTGCCTGAAGAATTATGAGTAGAACAATGTCTGTGCTAAAATAATGCATTTATCTGATAGGTATTTGATATTATTCTTATTCTGCAAATTTTGAACAAGAAGTTCACTAGTTTTAATCTTACACATTCAGCTTGTTTTATTATTACACAGCCATGCAGCTTAGAGAAATCAGTTGCAAAGTCTAAAGAATGGTTAGTGCTTTGAACTAAAACAATAATAGTGACAAGAAACAAGTAGGTCTATAGAAATGGGAGAACTTTGAAGGTTCTTTTTATAATTCTATTTTTATACCAGTGCCAGAATGTACAAAGATGGCCTTTCCAACAGAAGTATGAGCAGTTAACCAAACCAGAGTTTTACCTTGGCTTCCTCTTCTCTGTCTCTCTCGCTATTTTAACTTTTTATACCTTTCCCTATTGGTCAAAAGGTATAGTTTTCTATCCTTCCTAAGATAAGAAGATTGATCTCTGCTATCAAACGTATTTTATTTTACTTAGAGGCTGAAGCAGACAAACTCTTAAAAAAACAAGCATGTATAGGCATTGGGAGAGAAGCTCTGCTGCCTAAGAACGCCATCCCTAACAGACAAACAGTATATATGTTTAGATGTTAAGAGTCATAGGCCTCCATTTTGACCTAGATGTTATTCTATTGTAAATTAGGACAGTATTGAGGGGTTGCAATGCAGGCAGAGGCCACTCTTGGCCGTGCAAGGATAGGGACAAAGGGCACTAAAAATCAGGTAATAAAATTTCATCTCCACTGCAGGCCTATGAGTTTAACATTGGTACCTTTCTTTTCTTGTATGATTTTTAACACCTTTGCCTGATGAAGAAGCCAGTGAAGCTTTGAAAGTTTGCATGCTGTAATTTATGCTTTGGAGTTGGCCCAATAAAGGCATCACTCTTTGTGGGTTTTGGATTTTGTTATATTTTACTGCATGATCAACATGCCTACCCTTGAATATGTTTCACAGTATATATTGCCATCCTGTGGAAATAATATAGAACTGCTCTAGCTGGTAAAACTGCAAGGGAAGAAAGTCATGCTAAATATAGAAAAATATGGCAAGCTGGTAATAGAATCCAATACATCAAGGTTGGACAGCTGTGGTTTTGTTTTCTAGCCCAAATAATCAGTGGTGATAGATGCTAGGCGTTGCAGTGCGAGATCTGGAAGGCCGCAGTTGCTTACCACTGCTACACATTCTTGGAATAAACCTTAGGCAACTGAAAATGACTTTTTTCTACCCTAGCTTCAATATCTAAAATTTCTTCAGATTTAAAATTAAAATTGGTTCAACAAAAATTGATGTTTTGTATATACTGGGCACTATTATGCTTATTTTGAAAGAAATTGTCTAATTAAACTGAATGATGGCAATGTACTGAGGATACTTCCTTTGTCTCATATGATCTGGACATGTGGTTACTCCTTTTTTGTGACAATGCTTATGGCCCTGTAGATGTTGGACCGCAATTCCCATCATCTTTGGCTGTGCCTGCCTGAGATTAATGGGAATTGCAATATAGCATTGAATATCTACATTGAAGCCAGAATCCTACAATGCAATGCATTCTGTTCTGACTTGTTGAATACAGATGCTAGAGTCCTGTTAGTGACATATCTTGTGTAACTTGAGCTTTTAAGCTTGTAATGGAAGAAGTACTCCGTACCTCCTTGTGCAGCAATTCCCCTTGATGAGTGTAACTCCTCAGTGACAGAACGGCTCCATGGCCAATTAGTGAACAGTGATATTGAGGCAATGTCCAGCTACAGCTTTGCAGCTGAGAAAGAAAGACAAGGATGCACATATTTAAGAGAATGATGACTTCTCCTGGCTGCAAAACTACAGCTGTGAATGCATGCTCCAGTATTGAAGAAGTCAGTTGCCCTGGGACAGGAAGGGAAGGGGGTAGAAATATACCAATACAGCATTATGCTCTGCCATCTTTATGTAGGATCTCAGACAAAGTTGTAACTTAAGAGCTTGCATTAGGAATTCCTTAGGTTGAGATACACATCTAAGGAAATAAAGCAGTGGATCAAGAAGGTATTAAGTACCTTATTGGTACTGAGGAATACTTTAGTGCAGGGGAAAAAATGCAGTCAAGAAAATGACAGAATACCACCAATTTACCCTTTCCAACTTGTTTCTTTTCACTAGAGTGTTACAGTGAGCTATAGTCCATGCTGAATAATTATGCTTCCATTTCAGAGTTCTTGGTTGGTAGGTCTGTGTTGCTTAACAGACAGCCCCTTAATCAAAAACAAATATCCACCAAAAGCAGCCTACTCAACAATGACATAAACTCAGGGACTAGACTCTGCAACAAACCCTGATGGTAACTTTTTCACCATATTTGCTTAGGCAAATTAGTGGATTTAATAACATCAGCCACAACAGCAAAGGTTCATGGGCCTTCTCATCTTTTAATCATTAGAACGTAAAGTGGCCTATGCAACCATCTCCCAGCCATGCCTTTCTGCATCCTGTATAGGACAAAGATGTCAATTGCTGTATGGTAGAATAAACGGAAATAAACCTGACATCAAGAAGACCAATAATCCAAAACCAGTAAGAGAACATGTCAGCTGCCCAGGACATTCTGTTGCTGATCTTAACACAGAGACTGCAAAAGGAGTGTAAAATAACAGCCTGATATTGAAGAATTCATCAAGAGGTTCATTTTATCAGTTTTATCCCCCTGTAAATATCAATTAAGTTTCATCTATTTCCAACATTTTTGTATGAAGTTATTTTAACACTTCAGCATTTTTCATTTTAGAAAAAAAAATCTGAAAAAATTGTGTCTAGGACAGTAGTCATATATGCTGGTAGAGACAGGGAGAGTTTGCTGAAGATGGTTTTTAGAGGAAACCATGGAAATTTAATTTGACAAGAAGTATTATTGGATTTCACCTGCTTATTGAAATGTGATCTGCTCTGCTGGCAAAGCATGATATATTACTTGGCACAATTCTGTTATTAAATATACAAAAGTAAATGTGGTGGAAATTGAAAGTCACAATGAAATAGTAATCGGCCCTTAACTACATTTGCTATTTGACCTTTCATATATTGTGAGCAAGGTTGTATTTAAATTAATAATTTGTATTTTTACCAAAATACAGCTGACTTTTAGCTATTTTAAATTAACTTTTAAATATTATTGTTTATTTGTTTTTAACTCTTGTGTTATCTGTTGATTTAACTGTATTTTCTTTTAACTTTTATTGTGAATCACCTTGGTTTCCATGTTGAGAGAAAGGTGAGTTATAAATTACATAAAGAAAATAAAGTAAGTTTTTTCCAAGTTGCCAGAA
Organism: Iguana delicatissima; assembly: GCA_948472985.1. NCBI lineage: Eukaryota > Metazoa > Chordata > Lepidosauria > Squamata > Iguanidae > Iguana > Iguana delicatissima. The sequence continues at coordinate 278,494 of CAOKZL010001124.1, read as the reverse complement.
TTTCACATTCATTATTTCTATTACCTTAAACCACACCCATATATTAGACAAAGCTTGGAAAGCAGCCACAATGGATGAGGGATTCTGGGAGTTGTAGTCCAAGGGCTAAATCCATTTTTAATTCCAAATAGAGTAAAGTAATTGAAATCAAAGGGACTTCTGTAAGTCCCAACAACAACAATGTTGATAACTTCCTTCTTTTTCTTATTTCTTCCCTATTTCCTTGTGGCCTCTTTTTCTTCCTCTCGACAAGTGTCTCCATTCAGGGCTGTCCCAAGGCATCTTCCTCCAGACGAAGGTGAATATTATTTTAGGTCAGCCAAACTATTCTGGCAGCTGAGACAGACAGTGCTACGAATCCCTCTCCTTTCCAACATATGCTAATTTTGAATTAAATAAGTAGCAATTTGCAACCCTTTCCTGATATCAAATGTCTGTTTCTTGAGGTATGTCAAACAGCCATTTCACCTCTCCTAGTCAGTCCTGTCTGCATATCTGCGGATATTATATTACCCTTCTCATAGCCAGATTGACTTAAATCCATCTGTTCAGATTCATTCATCTATTCAAATCTATCTACTTAAATGCACTTTTATAATACAACATCACAGTGTTAAAAATAATCTTAAAATTGGTTCTTTTCCCCAATTTATTGTTTCCATTTTTTGCTCTAGATTGGTAAGTTAGAAGATGAATGGCTGGCAAATTTTGTGCACCAGATAGCCAACTTTTAATTAAAGATGACCAGAAAAGGCTAGGAAAACTTATCCAGGTAGTAGTTTTCCCATCTCCGCACTTTGCTAATAGCCACCTTCCACTTGCTTGGGGACATCTTCTCTATTCCCTTTCCAATTAAGTCACTGAAGAGGATGCACTGATATGAGTAAGTTCTCTCCAAGGAAGTCAGAGAAAACTCCCTTCTGTTATTGATAATAAACCATTTCAAAGATGACCAGGCAGCCTCCATCGGGTGGAGGTAGTTGAAGGAGAAAGGCACAGAGAGAAGTTCGTGACCTGTTGCCTTAGCAATCTCAGGGCAGCACCTAATGCTCAGTAAAGAAGGGAGAGAAGGAGGTAGAGGTTCACATGTCTCAACCTCCTGGCTAGACTCTTCAGTCTTCACTCTTGACTGTCTTCTTTCTCTGACAACAATGGCACACTTCCCATAGGTGATGGCTAGAAAGTCACAAAGTTCCTGAAATATACCTTCTTGCTGGCCTAAGGCTAAGTCATCCCTTAAAAACACTCTGTATTTCCATGGCACCCATCCTTGGCTGTGGCCAGCATGTACAACTGTCCATATGGGCCAACTGAGACCATTTTCATGAGGAACTTTTTCACCTGTTATTAGACTTTCTGAAAGATCAGTTTCTCCTAAATATATGGTGTTGTAGCCACTAAACTGCAGATTTCTTAGAGCTTTTAAGTACTGCAAACATTGTGTTCTTGAAGTTGCATCAAGGGTACTCCTATGGATGATGTGCTTTAAAAGAGGATTTACAACACGATACATCTCAGACCAACAGATAAAACTGAAATGCACACAGTGTTCTGATGGTGTCCAGGACAGTGATGATCTCACAATGGACTTTCCTTGCATGTTATTCAACTGCATTGAAACAAAAGCTGAGCAATGCATTCACACCTTTCTGTGGCTAAATCATGGAGCAAAATAATAGCAGCGCAGATGTAGAATGCAAGTCTCATTTTACTGAGAGTAACCAGTACAACCCTGCTAAATGTCTTGTTCTCTCAGTGCTATATGTTAATAATGAATTTGAATGAGCCACTAAGAAAGGCATGTGGAGTTTTGGGTGAGAAGAGCTATTTGTAGACTATGTCTCTGAATTACAAGGGCAGGACAGAGTAAACCCCAGACACTGCAACCTACTTAATAGCTGGGAGACAGCTGCTTTGAACAAGGAACCAACTTGCTGTGTCTGTAGGTGTGCGCATGCAAGATGGTGGAGGGGAGATCATGGGTTTGAATACTGTTACGTGGCCATCAAAAGGAAGCATTTGTGGATGAAAGCCCACACATGGATAATGGAATATCTGGATTTTCTCTGTTCTTCTTAGTTCCTTGATCTTTTTACATTAAAAAACAACAACGACATATAGACCTTGGATCAGATGGGGTCAGGTAATGAATCTTAAATTCTGCCTTCAGCTGCAGTCTTTCCCTCTCTCAGTGGGATTTCTTCTCTCTCCCCTCCTGCTTTTGTTCTCCAGCTTGCCTTTTGTTATGCTTGTTCTGGAAACATTACTGGCTCTCTGCTTGACTCTTGCATTATTGGAGGTGGCAGCTGTCAATTTCACTCCATCTCCTCCTCCCAAAATCACCACAGGTGAGATGAAAGCTGAGTGTGCATCAAGGGCATCTATCCAAATTGCACAGTAGGAAGCTGGTGGAATTGGTGGAAGAGGAGAGGAGAGGAGAGGAGAGGAGAGGAGAGGAGAGAGAAGAGAAGAGAAGAGAAGAGAAGAGAAGAGAAGAGAAGAGAAGAGAAGAGAAGAAGAAAGAGAAGAAATGGCTGTGTGACATCTGGATGCAAGTGGCAGGCCGAAGCAGAGCCAAGAAGTGACCTGACCTGGTGCAAAAGTGTAACTGCAGCATATCTCTATTTAAGGCCTTCTTCTAGGAAGTGAAAGAGCATCTGGGCTGAGTCACCAGGCTCTCAGTTCCATTGTTCAATTCCCTAGGCATAGTGCTCTTATCTCGAAAGGTGGGGGATCCTTGAGGTTCTTCAGCAGTATCTGCACCTCTGTGCAAAAATGAGGAATTAGTTCTAATTAGGAGGATATAAGAGGTGAGGTAACCTAGGGAGATCTTTCCACCAATGTTTATGGGGTCCCTGCATGAAAACCAGCCAGGGACTCCAAAGTAAACTAGAATGTGTTTATTGAAGGGAATTCAATCATGCATGCACACAAGATTCAAACAGTCATGCACTCACACAAGAGCTAACCAAAGGAAAAGGAGGAATGGTTGATATCAAAGTTTCAGGGTTTTGGCTGATAATTACCAACCCAGAAAAGCAGTGAAGAAACAGTTATGTGACTTAGACTTGTGTCTTACGGCAGTACAAATTGGGGTTCAAACTGACATAGTGGCGTTCAGCATCTGATGTACTGCAGCCAATTGGTCAAAATGAAGGATTTTTATATCCCAAATCTGCCTGGAGGGCATGGGTGTAAATGGCTCTCTGGCCAAGTAAATAAAGGAGTTTGCAACAGAAATAATGAAGTCCAGAATGAGTTGATGGTCTTACTTTTAGTGACAAGGACTTAATAGATGTTATGAGAGCTCTGTGACAGTAAACAAGCTTGGGTACAATGAGGAAAATTTCCAGCTCGGTGGGAAGAGGATTGAAACCATCAATCGCTATTGTCTGATAGTAGAGCTGTTACAGCTTAGCTTAAGCCTATCACCTCTGCAGCTATCCTGACAATGACTTGGCTGCTTGGAGGGGATTTCTGACCTACTTTGCAGCGCAAAGTGGCTTCCTCTTGTCCAGTGTCTTCCTCTTGTCCAGCTGGGCCTTCCAGTCACCTCAGGGTACGTTTCATATCAAAGCCAATTAATGTATCTTGCCAATCAGATCATGTTTCACCAATTAAATCATATCAAAATGTGGGGATATATGGCTACTAACAGTACCCATATGTGCAGATCCAAAATACTTTTACGTCTCCCTTCTGTCAACCACTGTGTGCCACCAAGGAACAGAGCTCTGGAAGGTAATAGCAGCAGAACAAAACAAGGCAGAGGAGGAGGTGGATGGGCAGGCTCTTCTCCTTTCCCTCATACAGCTTTTCATGAACAGAGGAGGAAGAACCATGCTGGGGTGAGATGGAATGGCAGAAGGGAGGGAAGAAACTCAGATGTAGAGAGCATTTCAGTTGTACATGGCATAAGGATAGACTAGATGGTTCCTTCCAGTTCTAAAACTCTCTAATTCTGAGTCTTAGATCTGAGACCAGAATCTCTCTCTAGGGCTGTTTCTGCACTATACTCTTATAGCACGATTATTCCACTTTCAACATCCTATGGAATCCTGAGGTTTGCAGTTTCAGGAGGGGCCACTTGGCCCCTCCCGAAACTGCAAACCCCAGGATTCCATAGGATGTTGAAAGTGGAATAATCACGCTATAAGAGAGTAGTGCGGAAATGGCCTTGTGTAGATGCCACACCTGAAGTGTGCCTGAATGGGGAGGGAGAAATTGTTCACCTGTACATGCATACATACATTCTCCCATTTTGTGCAAGTTATGAAAAGAGAGCCTGCCTTTTTTTGCATCTTGTCACACCCCGTCCCTTCTTAGACTTGAAAGGGGATAAGCACTAGAAACATACAGGAAAAGCAGTAATATGAGCAAGTATTACAAAACCAGTAATGTGAAAAGCTTTAACTTGAGCTGGAGTGATGGGAACTTTGGTCTATCACAGCTGGAGGGTATCTGGTTGGAAAGGCTGATCTAGCGTATGGGAGGAATTATGCATAACTGTAATCCTATAACTATAATCCTCTCTTTATTCAAAGGCCCTTCTCTAAAGTCTATAAGCAATAATTTAACTCAGGATTTACTAATGTTGGTTATATATATTTTACAAGATAACATGGGCTTGTAATCTAAGATGGCAAGTTTCCCACATCCACTGTTGCATCTACAGTGTCTACTAAAATCTTAACTCAATCCTGACTTGACTGGCTGTGATTTCCCCAGACCTGCCTGCAGCAGTCAGTAATATGAAATGGGCATGGCTTTACTTCATGGGAAAGGAACAGTTTATGTTTCTCGTAGTGTTTAGTTTTGCCCTCAGTTTAATGTGGACTTTAGCTTTTATTTGCCTTTCACATTTGCCTGCACTTTAATTTCCCTTAAGTGTCTTTCTGAAACTGTGAAGACTCTTGCTGGGACAGGTTATTTGCCTTTATTTTTCATCTTCAGGATAATCATCTCTGCCAAGCATGAAAAAATAAATACTTTATAAATCTGATTCAGGGTAGACAGAAATAAGGTGTACCACATCAGCCATAGCTAGAAAAGCAAATGTCTTTTGCCAAAGCACACAATTCAAAACACAGAGATTATTTTCTTCCACCATTATAAAAACACATGTTGAAAACACACACACACACACACATGCACACAAATGGGTGGCAATCATCCAAGTCTGGGCTTGATATCTAGTCTGTCTTCAGAAGATTCAGCACTGGAATAGGAAATCCATTGCGCTGTTTAGGAACTGATATTTTTTTCACCCGCTGGGATTGGGAAGTTTGCTCTGGAAAATGCTCATCAGAACTGGTTCAGCCTAGTGGAGGCCCATACTTCCATGAGTCAAATTAAATTAAATTAAAGTAAAAATTAAAATGTTCACAGTTAAAAATAACCTGTCATACAGCATACAAAGATCCACTTTCATACATTTCTCAATACTGATTCTAGACTTGGAACTTCTGCTTTTTTTGTACAGCTGTCAGTCTTTTGGCACTGGCCAGTAGTGTTAGGTTTCAACATAATGCTCTTGTCAACCAGTGTTACGTTGTGGAGAGGTCTTCTTCCAACTCTTGGCAAATTCTCTTGATAAAGATAGTCCATGTAATTTTCCCGTTGCCGGGAAACAATATTGCTCATCATCAGAGAGAAAAGCAGGAAGCCAAAAAACCCAACAATGATCAGGATGTACAGAGAAGCTGCAATCTCTTCCTGTTCCACAAGATATGGGTTTGTGTAATTAAGGTACCCTTGTTTTTCTCTTTCTTGAACGTAAACATAGAGCAAACTCTTCAGGACTGACCTTACTTCAGTGGGGCTGACATTCATTTTATAACGCCACTGGGGCTGCAAAGAGAAAGAGCAGAGGAAGAGAGAGAGAAAGTTATGCTCAGTCTTACACTTGGCCTTAATTTACTTGAGATATTATATGAACATTTAGAACAAGATCCTATAGCACAGCATACCCCAACATAGTAATGCCAATTGCACAGTTAAGTAACTGATTGCCAGTGGCAGAGCCTGGAGCATGTGGAGGGGGAGGCAGAGGGAGGCAGGGCTACAGCATGAGAGGTGGGGACACTGTGCATAGGGGCAAGGCTGCAGTGCATGGGGGCGTGGCTACAGGCTGGGACACCCCAAAAACATGGCCGCCTGGGCAAACTCCCCCGGACCCCCCAGCCCTACACGATTGCTGATTGTGTGACAGACAGTAGAGACTTGGCCTCACACAGTGGTTAATTAGTGCCCCCATCCATTGAGTCAAAAATAAGAGATGGGGCTGTGTGCATGTATATGTGTGTGTGCTAGTAGGACGATTGCAAAGCCTTCAATATTTCACAGATGAAAACCAGGTTGTGTGTGGCCAAGCAATATCAGAATATCAGAATGTGCTCAAGATGGCAAAAGTTATTAATGAGAAAGAACAGACAAACCAGGAGAAGCTGCAGGAGTTTGCTTTCACCTGAGCTTCCTGGAAAGGTCAAGATTCCATGCCATCCTGTCCTCTCTATCCTGCTCAGTTGCATGCAAACAACTGGCACTTTGAATTCAATTTGCAGCAACTGAAGTAAGCCGAGGAGAATGGAGGAGGAAGAGAGAGAAACTGGGACATTTTAAAGGCAGTTGGAAAAATGAGATGGCAGAGAATTAATCAGGACTGTCTCTGCCAAATCTGTACAGATTAAGGGTATATGATTGGCCATGTTTGAGCTGGCACTTGGACAACTTCTGAGAAAGTACAATCACATATGTAACACAGTGTTTATTGTAATGTTATATCCCAGCATGATTCCAGCTTTATATGCTGTCTTGCTGGTGCACCACTCAAGACAGCTAATAACTGTTAAAAATAATTAAAGAATAGACTAAAGATCCAAAACAATAACAAGAACAGAATAGCTGTATTACTGCTACAACAACAACAACAACAAAAATACTTGCTACTGTACATATAACAAAACGAATCTTCTTGGAGAGCATTTTGAACTCTGGGGAAATGACTTTAGCAGATTTATTGTTTTCATCTATCAACAGAAATTGACCATTGTAAAGATCCAAAAGACCTAAATCACCTTACATGGCCCTTTGAAAATTTAGGGCAAGGGACATAATTTGCATCTTTCTGGATCCATTCTGTCCCATGCTTACAACTGTGTAAATATGCTTTATGCCTGAGGCTTTGCTACTATTTGATATTGCATCTGAAGAAGTGGCTTTGTATCCGTGAAAGTTCATGCAAAAATAAAAACCATCTAGTCTTAAAGGTGCTGCCATATTTTCCCCTTCCTTCCTTCTCTCTTTCCTCCTTTTTATGCTGCCAGAGACTAACATAGCTTCTTTGAAAACAAAAATAACAGTACTACCGCTACTGCTACTGCAGCAACTTCTACTATTATTGCTACTACTAATATAGATTAGAGATGAGAATCATGTGCCCCCCAGATGTCATTGTACTGCAGCTCCCAGCATTCCTCACCACTGCCTATGCTGGCGAGGACTACTGGGAGTTGTAGTCCATCAACATCTGGAGGGTCACATGATTCTCATCCTGATGTAGATAATAATACAACAGACAGACATAGCGCATAAAATAAAGGCATTGGCTCAGTCTTACCCACCTGATAATACCAGGGCTTGGAAGTAACTTGTTCCTAATAACTAATCCCTTTGTGAAGAACAAAGTGTAACTATATTGCCTTTTGACTATAGATTAATGAAGGACAATGTTACTGCTTTTGTAATGCAACTGTTAAGCTTTAAGATATTGTTTATAGTAGCAGAAGCATGTGCTAACTGAACATTGGAAGAGGAATGTCCAATGGTGTGTTTCAGGATACTGCTTTCTGCTTCATTGTGTGTGTTGAGGCAATGGCAAAGAGGATGAAGACTGTGCATTTGTTAAGAGATATTAGCAGCTTGTAGCATTTAATTTCTTAAAAAGTAATAGAACCTGTGTTACTTTCAAGAAATTAGAATGGAAAGAGTTTTTTAAAATAAATAAATAAATATAACCATACTTAGCTGTATTTTAGGAACTTGGAAATATAATGGCAACCTGTTATGTGCCTTTGAGTCATTTTTGATTTATTGTGATAGAATTTTCTATGGACTGAAAGTGTGCATTGTGCCCAAGATCATCCAGTGGGTTTCCATGGCCAAGTGGGAATCAAACCTGGTCTCCAAGGTCATAGTCCAGTGCTCAAACCATGTAATGTTAACCAATCTCTATTTAAAAATAACTCTGCAAGCTCTGGATAAAATCTGCCTGGGTTTTGCCATGCAGCAAAGCAGTGCTAAAGACAGTGCCACCAAACACCTAGTGTCACAGGGCAGAAAAATCCCACAATTTAGGTGAAAGAAGACTTTTTCTCTTGCCTCCAATGTATTGGAGCACATGGAAGGACCTCTCCTGCTGGACAGATAGGCTGGTGTGGATTACTTTAACAGCCCCAACTGCTTCAAGAAAAGACAACAAGCAAGCACAGCCCATTATCTTCCTATTCTTCCTCCTACTCTTCCTCCTACTTTTCCCAAAAGATTGTCTTCCTTAAGAAGCTGGGCTTGAGACAAAGCATTATTGTTATGTCAAGTACAATGAAAATAAGGTGAATCCATTCACTTATCAGAGTGGAGCTGTTGCCTGAAAAGCTTTAGATTGCCTCTATCCTTTGGTGCTGGTACCCAACATAATAAATTTATGGTAATGACTTGTGTTCCTTTGACCTCAGACACAAAAAGAAGGAGAAAACTGCTGTGATGCAGTATCATTGTTTTGTAAGCAGAAATGTCATTTAATTTCTACAATGTCAGTGTTCCATACAGATATGTGGCTGAAGGAGCAGCTTCATTCTCTTTCTCTTATAATCTACCAAACATTCTCTTGATATTTTGATGAAGAGAAAGCAGAGTTCCTCAGCGCAATAATTCAGCACTCATATTCCTCTGATACAGCTTTTTGATCCTGGTACATCATAATATATTTTCTTGTATTATAATAAAGCCAAAACATTTTGCTCTTAATATACATTTTTAGTTTCTGTTTGTTAATCGCTTCTGTCTCTCTTTCTCTAATATTTATCTTCTGTATAAGATAATATAGAATATGTTCTATATTATATGTTATATTTCTTTCTATGTGATATCATATAGTTTCATCACAGTATAATTTATTATCCTCAGTGCCACCAAAACCTAACTATATAACCACCTTTTCTTGTTAAATGTGGGATCCAGAGGAAACATGCTGAGTCATGATACTTCAGAAACAATGTGCACCTTTTCAAAATGATAGCAATCTTTTAAAAAAACATAAAAGATATACAAGAAAATTCCAGAAAAATATCATTACAAATATGAAAATTATGCCAAGTTCCCCAAAATCCCCAAAATAATAATTGTTAGACTTACGCCACTATTAAACAAGTGTTGCCTTAGGACGAGAGCATAGTGAACCACCAACCTTAATGTAAACACCACGTTGTGCTGGGAATCTTCCTTTTCCAGCCAGTCATGGTACCCTCTCCCAAATATAGTGCCGCCCCTCTGTTCTCAATCAGCTGTTTTATATCTTCTGTTCTCCTGACACTGCTGAACCTTACTTTTGACTGTGGACAGCAAGGCATTTCCTTCCATGCAACATTGTTATGCTCTGTGTGTGTGTGTGTGTGTGTGTGTGTGCGCATGTGAAATCTTGATGTAAGCTATCACTGGCCATGTGAAGCTGCAGGAACATCCTGGATGATTCAGGTCTACGATTCGAGGCAATTCATCTTCCTCCTCCTCCTCCTCCTCCTCTTTTGTTATTATTATACTTTAATGATAGTGTTTACTCAGCGTTAAGGTTTGTGACCAGGCCTGTTTGGAATACTACTAGTTATTAGCATTCAAAGAGCCACTATAATCCATGAGCTGAAGGAGTGAGATTGCCACTTCATATACCATGGACATTTAATAGTAACAACCATAACATTGGAACAAGTAACACGGGCAGTTTAGGTTTACTGCATGTAAGCATAATGATCCACGTCAAGCAAGAAAGATACCCTGAGTGGAGCACAGAATACAAACTTAGAAGGAACCTCAGTTCACAGTAAATCTTCTATTGCCTTTTTGCAGAGTGCTTGCCTTGGGGAGGGGGTAGAAGGGGAGAGTTAAAACGAGTTGGACAACAGGGAAACAAGGAGGTATATCCATACTGCAGAGTTATAGCAGTTTGACACTGGTTTAACTGCCATGTTTTTAGTCTCTGGAATCCTGGGATTTGTCATTTTGTGAGGTATTTAACCTTCTCTGTCAGAGAGGTATGGTGGCTCATCAAATGACAAATCCCAGGATTCTGCAGAATGGAGCCATGGCAATTAAAGCAGTGTGAAACTGCTATAATTCTGCAGCGTGGATGCTTCCTTTTCAAGTGGATCAGAATGCTACTTCCTACATGGAAGTCTGTGGGGACTAGGACATTGTGAGGATTATTTTTAAGAAGCATTTACATCATTTGCAATTGCTTCATATCTGAGATTAAAAAAAAAACGTGAGGTTTAAGAATCCTGAATAGAGAATGAAACTGATACCTTTCTCCTCCTCAAGATAGGACTGTGGTGGGAAGTGGGAACTGGAGTTAGAAAGGAAAAGAGTGGCCCTGAGGTTGGTAAAGAGTTTGGAAATGTAACTTTTGCTGGCTGGAGGTTTCTGGGAGCTTTAGTCCACAATGGAACTTTGCTTAGCTTTAAGATAGATGTAGGGGTGTGTCTGATGTGTGGTGTGTGTGTGTGTGTGTGTGTGTGTGTGTGAGATAGAGAGATTGAGAGAGAGAGAGATGTGCAATACAGTCAACCTGTATGGACGGAGTTTTCCCCACAACTCATGAATTTGTATGGAGAAGCACGGCATTTCTCTCTCCAACTGAGATACGATTTAAGTGCCAAATACCTTAGACAAAATGTTGTTATAATGTTGTCTTGTGTCTTATCTGAGACCAGGCATCAGGTACTGTGAGGCAAACTCTTTCTAGTCCTCTTTTTTCCTGTAAAGTAGAATACAGTCTGTGAACCCCAGAAAGCTTTTCCAGATGCATTGAGCAAAATGAGATGCAGTGTTAACTCCTGTTTCAGCAAAATGAACACATTCAAGCTGAGCACGATTAAAACAAAAGGGGCCACAATACCTTACCCTAAGCTGCCTAACATTTTTGGAGCTTTTGCATATTACATCATCAACACTCCCTGTGCTTGTCTCTCAATTTCCCTAAGCAGTTAAGGTCAATTTACAAGAATACAGGCTGGCTTTATGCCAGTGGAAGACACATTCTGTACAGATGATACCAGAGAAGGCTTTTAAATTGCGCAATTACTTTGCATCATTTATGAGATTTCCAGCAGGGGGAAGGGTGGGGAGGAATTATCCCAATGATTACCTCTTCCATGTTTAAGGTCCCAGTGGTCCCTCTGTCTTTTTCTTATCAGAAAAAAAAGTAAAATGTACACAATGTTGATGGTTACATTTTTGGCAAACTTCAGAGAAAATAGACCATTCATATTACTTTAATATTACTTCCCATACACTAAAGGGAAAAATGCATTAGTGGAGATTATAAGTACATTAGGATGGTAATCCTAAATGACCTTTATTCATACTTACGTCTGAGTAAACATGCATAGAGTGTACTGTTCAAATAAAATATTGCTCCAAGGGGTAGCTAATTCTTGGTATGAAGTTTGGTTTTGACTAGTATTTACACACCCTTAAGGTTATTTGTACAATCTATACATACTATCACTTCCAGCTGGGGGTAATGTCTTTCCCTTACATGGAGCAGGGGAAGAATTCAACTCGAAGTTTATTGTGTAGTAATTTCTTGCATGCTGAGTGTAATAGTGTTATAGTGAGCTGATCAGCAGTGCAGAAGAAGGGCTAGTGTGTTGCAGGTTCTTAATTTCAAAGGCTGTGTACACAAATTCTGGATTTCATGATAGTGGAAATATTGGCTAGTAGTGTCAACTGTATTGTTCACAGCACAATATAGGGTTTGGGAGCACTTCTGATCTGTGTACTTCATTCTTCATTGGGGTGGGGTGGGGAAGTACAATTTTGCATAGAACAGTCTATACACCATTTTTCTTCTTCAACAGTACATTGATTTTGCTTGGATTAAATTATTGGGTTTCTTTGCCCTTGTTCACACCAGGACTAACTCCAGACACAAGCGAAGAATTAACTTTCAACTACCATCTTCTCTGGCCTGTCAGATGATGAAAATAAGAAGTAAAGCTGGATGTCATCAGTACATCAATGGCATTTCAGACCAACCATTGCAAATGCTGTTTTCATATCAATTGTCATGATTTTTTCTATGACAACAGTTCATATGTTCTACTGGAAATTGATCAAGGTGCATGCATGTGTCCATCATTTAGACAGTGGTCTCAACCTGTGGGTCCCCAGATGTTTGTGGACTTCAGCTCCCAGAAGCCCCAGCCACTATGGTCAATGCTCAGGGCTTCTGGGAGCTGAAGTCCAAAAACATCTGGGGACCCACAGGTTGAGAACCACTGATTTAGAGAATCTTCTGAAAGAAAGCTATTTTGAATTTGTCTACAAAATAAAGAATTTTTTTTAGCATTCTTTTAGAATCCTTTTAAAAAGAACTAAAAACAGCACTGCATCTGGTGTGAGAATTTGCTTTGTGCTTTCCCAAACTGCCCAGGCTTCACTAAGACAAATTTCGTGTAACTTTATAGGAAGAAAACTGTATTATCTTTTCCCAAGTATTGTCTTTGTGACAAAGAAAATCCCATCAGAGGGGCAATTCTTATCAGACATTTATATGATAAGAATTGAATATATGGAAAACTACATACGTGTATATAACAAATAAATAACTGCTCTCTCAAGATTTTATTGATAAAAGTGGAGGAGGGGATCAAATAAACTTAACAAAGTATATAGTATGCCGTAGGTATTATATCATCTATTTGATGCACAGATTTTTATAACATAAATATCCTTTTCAAGGATGACAAATTCTGAAAGGCATATCTGAAAATGAGAAGAGCAAATTACTTTTTATGTGAATACAAAATTTAAACACCTTCTTTTCTTTCTTTCTTTGAAATGGCTATAGTGAAAAAAAATCAACCTTAAAAATATGGGACTGAGCAGAAAAAGAGAGAGAGAAGGAAAGGAAAGGAGAAAGGGAAAGGAAAAAGAATGATCTTTCTTTTCATCCCTCACATTGTTATTACCGAAAACTTAGGCCTTAGAAAATGCAAGTTTATAACAAAATGTATAAAGTAGCACTCAGGTTTTATTAATATACTTACACTTCATGTTTGTCTCTATCAGGCAAGAAGAGCTGCCCTTTCTGTGATAAACTTGGTGGAAGCTTTAAACTGACTCTTTGTAGAAAACAAGAGAAGAGAGGGGAGTGGCTTCTTTTTCTTTATAGTAGTCAAATATTTGAGGAAGTGGACATATGACGGAAGTCCGACTCCCAATCATGCTTACTCAGCTACCACCTATGAGGTGGACTCATTGATGTTTTGAAGATTTCTGCCAGAATGTCATCCAAGGGAATGTGATAATATGCTTGTTTACTTTTTGAACTGTAGGAAATAAATTGATTATTGACTCGTCTTGCATTTGTTGGGTAAATATATTCAAAATTCCCATTATTTGAAAGGTGATTGCCCTTCATACTGAAAACATTCAAGCCTATTACAGAACTGTAGATGGATTATCAGCTGTTGCTTAACATGGGAATTGCTCACATGGGAAAAATTGTAGATGTCTGAGCCACAGCTTTCTGTGGTACGTTGATTATATCTTACCCAGTGTAAATATTGCTTCCATGATTCTTACTTTTACCTCAAGGCAAAAGAGTCATGGAAAAGGAAGAAAGGAGCATTGTTACAAGATTCTGAGATGAAGTAACCTCATGATGCTCCTTCCTGTTACTAGCTTTTCCTGCTATGCTGTGCTTCCCGCACTGGCCTGGGCGTGGATACAGTTTGCACATCCCTCAAATATCATATCAGTATGTGCTATATCACTTAGCTTGTATGCCCATTTCATGACTAACTTACAACAACATAATTTGCAACATTAATCCTGATGGTTTCCGTAGAAGCTTTAGTAATCTTTTTTTCTTGAGGTATAAAAGAGCTTGGAAACATAGAATCATAGAATCATAGAGATGGAAGAGACCACAACAGTCATCAAGTCCGACCCTCTGCCATGCAGGAACACACTCAAAGCACCCCTAGCAAATGGCCATCTAGCCTCTGTTTAACAACCTCCAAAGAAGGAGACCCCATCACATTTTGAGGCAGCATATTTCACTGTTGAATAGCTCTTACCGTAAGGAAGTTCTTGATGTTTAGGTGAAATCTCTTTTCCTGTAGTTTGAATCCATTGCTCCATGTCCCAGTCTCTGGAGCAGCAGAACACAAGTCAACATGACCTCCCATCAAATATTTAAACATGGCTATCATGTCACCTCTTAACTTTCTTTTCATCAGGCTAAACATAGCTAGCTCCCTAAGCTGCTCCTCATAGGGTATGGTTTCCAGACTTCACCACGTTCCAGCTTCCAATATCCTTCCGGTGTCGTTCTTGAATTGTGGTGCCCAGAATTGGATGCAGTATTCCAGGTGGGGTCTAACCAAAGCAGAATAGAATGGTATTATTACTTTCCTTGACCTAGACACTATACTCCTATTGAGGCAGCCTAGAATCTCATTGGCCTGTTCAGCTGCTGCATCATACTGTTGATTCATGTTCAGCTTGTGGTCCATGAAGACTCCTAGGACCCTTTCACATGTACTGTTTTCAAGCCAGGTGTCACCTATCCTATATCTGTGCATGTCATTCTTTCTTCCTAAGTGTACTAACCTACCTTTCTCCTTGTTAAAATTCATTTTGTTAGTCTTGGCCCAGCTCTCTAATCTGTCAAGGTCATTTTGTCCTCTGTGGTATTAGCTATCGCTCCTAATTTGGTGTCATTTGCAAATTTGATGAGCATGCTCTCTATTCCATCGTACAAGTCAGTGATAAAGATACTGTGTAGCACTGGGCCCAGGACAGATCTCCTTAGGTTTCCCAAGATTGGCTGGTTTGTTCTATTCCATGTCTTATTTGTTCTATTTTTTTGAGGAACTGTTTTTAATGATTTTTTGGATCAGCACTAGGCCTCTTCCAAAGGTTTTTGTTTTGTTTTGAATTGGGGCACCATACTTCAGTGACCTTTCTTCTTCCTAAAAGCTGCTCTGAGATCTCTAGATGAGTTCTCAACATGCTTGTGCTTTTACACCATCAAACCAAGAAGTTTCTGTTCTGGCAGAAATCTGACCTGTCAGATGGAAGTGAGCCCTTGCTCTGAGGCAATGTCCAGCTGCTGCACTGTGAATTATTGCATTGTTAAATCTTTACTTTGTGTTTAATTTGTTGGAAACTACCCAGCAATGTGAGCACAATTTGGGGTTTACATTTTCTTAAATAAATAAATTGGGAAACCAGAGGTATGTTGAGCCACTTTCTACATGCCTGAGCTAAATCAGCCTCATGGAACCAGACAAGGCCAGGCCAAATTATTTTCCTGCCTGAAGCAGATAACAAAATGGTGCCCTTCAGTATTCCATGTACATAAGCCAACTGGACTGGCTGTTGAATCCTATTTCAGCTTTGTTGGTAACATCCTGAGCCTCACCCAAAACTGAGGGCAGGTAGGCAGTTCAGCAGATCAGACAGATGGTGTGGCAGCAAGGCATTGCTAACTAAATTATTGCTGGGTGAGCGTTTTCTCATTCAAATGTTTTATGAGTAGAAGCTTCTCTACAATCCTGAAAGTGGTTTTGAAAAACAGAAAGTAAATAAAGAGTTGTCGATACATTTACATACATTGGCCTGAATCCTGCTAGTGTCTTACGTATATGTAACTTTCTCCTACAGCAGCAGTTGGACATTTTTGCCTGATGTGGAATGGCCACATTCAATTCAAAGTTATAGAAATGGAGTTCTACATGTGGTACCTTCATGCATGGATGCTGTTGTACATGTTCATGCATTGTTCATGGCTGTGCATTGATGCATGTGCATTGGTCATGGTTGCATGCTGAGACACATTTATGTGCATGGCACAATGGGTTGTGCAATGTTGCAATTCATTAACAAGTCAGTGTTGTGCAATTGCCATATAACTCTGTGAGCATAAAGGCACACTCTTGCCTCCTTGATGTTGGATTTCAGCCACTATAACCTAGCCTTAGTCAATGTATCCACCAATCAGACTCTGTGTTCTTGCTTCATTGATGAAATTGCTAGTGGTTTGAGTGTTGGACTACTACACTGGAGGTCAATTCCCTGCTTGGCCATGGAAACCCACTGGGTGACTTTGGGCATGTCACATGCTCTCAGCCCCAGAAAACTCTATGATAGGTTCATCATAGGGTAGCCATAAATTGAAGGCAAACAACAACTATTTGTCTACACTGGATGTTCAAAAACTAGGGCTAGGTGTCCATTTGGACATAAAATTGTTATTTTAAAAATGCCTTGTGTGGCACACATAGCTATGAGAGAGGGAAACAGCTAAGGAAGGGGGCTCAAGAGGAAAAATTCAGGGAGTTGATTGCTACTGCTTTTGCCCCAGAATCTGTCGCTGAGGCAGCTGCTTCCCTTGGCCCAATGGTAGGCCCAGCCCTAGGCCTAGGTCTCAAGTCTTCTTTCCATTCTCTAGGCTAAAGCAGTGATAAGAGATTGCTGATGCCATCCATTCTAGGACTCTGCAGCAACCATGAAACATTACTGACAAACAAAAGTGTACTCCCTATCCACTTGTACATTGGAAGCTCAGCTTGAGGTACTGCTTGACTGTGTTACCTCATGATCACAGCAATAATTCTGCAAAATCTGTGGAGGGTGCCATAATTGTGTTGATTTAGTCCAATGGGAAGAAACAAAAATCTAAGATCTACAATCTAAACATTCCACAGAATTCAGATATTTGGGATAGATATTGAAGAAGAGATATGTAGGGAAACAGTCATGGCTTAGGAAGAATGCCAAGAATTTTTCTGGGAGGTATTAGGATTTCTGGAGTAGAAAATTTCCCCTCATGGTTTAAATGGAACATGAGATCTATAGGATATTTTTGACCGTGTTATCAGAAAATGTCAGGCCAAGGTTGAGTTTTGTTGTAGGCTCAAGGTAAATATAATACATCTCATCATGTTGGAGAGGACTGTGAATAGGGAACTGTATGCCTCCTCAGTCTACTGTTCAGGTGCTTGACTGGCAACTTAAAGACCCCTGCTTTCCATGGATCTGGACCTGGGACAGGAATCCTGTCATATAAAGGGTGCTCTCAAGCAGAGGATTTTCCTTTGTAAAGAAGGATACCCAGTGATCCTACGACCATCAGCCAAAATGTCATACTGATACAATACTTCTACTTTTGCAGTGGTTCAAGGTAACTGAATTCTAAGCCAAAATATCCTGCTGCTGACCATCTCATGATGTTTTAAAAACCCCTTGCCTTTAGTCTGTTCTGGCTTATCCCTATTAATTCCTAAGAGGAGGTTGGTGGATAAGAGAAAGCTGAATCTTTTCCATACTGCATAGGGATAACATGCCTTGTTAAATTTTCAAACAAGACAGCCTAGTTTCTTGATGAATCTCACCACTGATGTGTGTAACATGTAAACATGATGGTTATGAACATACCCTATCAGTTACAATGTGTCTTGAAATACATAATACAAACCTGATCACTAGGTTCCTCTGCGCTGCAATTTAGTAGAGCTATTTGTTTTAATACCTGCATGCCACACTACATCATAAGATCTCAGGTTGGTGTACTAACAAAAAACAGTTTAAAAACTTTTTTTAAGAAATGAAAAAGAGCAATTGAAAACAATTTTAAACATTTAAGTTACAAGACAATTTAAATAAACTAAAACAATTTGATGGGTTTAAAGCCATGTACTTGTACAGAATTATGATCAGTAGACAATTTAAAAGATAACAAGTTTTCTATTTTTGTCTTTATGTTGGCAGCAGCAGAATATCTTGAGTGCCGGGGCCAGCTCTGTGGTTGAGGAGCTCAGGTGGTTCAGCAGAGGATGCTTCCCTGTCACTAGTGTTGAACTAGGGCCATTTCCACAAAATGGCCTAAGATTCAGCTAACAGTCCACTTGGCCTCTGAATGTAGAGGCATGTCATCTTTTCCTTTGCCCAAGTCCATGGTGTAGTGGAACCAGGACTTGTATGGTCATACTCCACCACTTTTTGATTAGCAAGGAAGATCATATCCCCAATCCCCTTGGGCTATCTTCTTCCTCCTGACTTTAGCTATAATCCCTTAGTAGCCAGAGGGAAAACAAAAAATTGTCAGCAACAATATATCATTGTGAGCTATCCCTTTTGTAATTCAAAATGTTTGAGGAGTGTCTTGATCTTGAACAAGCAATGAAGTCCCATTAGGTTTGCAAAAGACCTGTTTATAGCAGAGAGGAACATCAGAATCCTATATGACCTCTTATGTTACATAACTTTGCTTATATCTAGCTACATAGCAGATGCACTAAAAAAGAAACCCTTTAGTGAAATGTGAGGCCACATACAGGACACCAGCAAAAGTGCCCAATGGACGTCAGGACTGATTCTCACACCAGTGCATAATGCATATTGCTGCACAAAGTATATCAGTATATAATGTGCATTGGTGCACATCATGCACCAATGTGCATTGCATAACAATGCATACCAATGTTTGGAGTGCCACGGCTCTTTGCTTGCCCTCCTCCATGCACCGTAGCCCTGCCCCCATTGTAGCCTCATCTCTCTGTCATAGCCACCCCACCCCACACTGTAGCCCTGCCCCCATGCATCATAGCCACTCCTGTGTGCCTTAGCCCTCCATGCACTGTAGCCATGTGTTACCCTGCTTGCTGGGGGCCCCTTAGGGGGCCCAACGCCTGTCAAAATTATCACTTGTGGAGAAAATTAGCTGTGAACACCACTTTAGCGATGCAAAGAGCGCAGGGTAAATAAGGATCTTTTGCCCAGTGTTTATGGAGTTGGATCACAGAGAATCAGGCTAACTGTTCAAATCTAAGTATTTTATTGACATAGATGTTAAAATCCATATAATCACTCAGCTGCACTCACTCCAACAAGCATACAAGACTATAGAAATTTAGAAAGAGGTGAAAATTGAGAAGAGAGAGAGAGAGAGAGAGAGAGAGAAGGGTTTTGGGGTAATACTGTGCCAATCCAGAAGTCTTCAGCTGGGAGGAAATGAGTGAAAAGCCGATCTCAGCCACACCTTTTGAGGCTGAGGGGAGCTTACCAGCATCATGGTTTGTGGATCTGGGAGAACTCCAGAAAAAAAAGGAGAAAAAGGGGTCTAGTTATAGTGGTAAACAGAGCTGAAACATGTCCTGGGGAACAGATGGCTGCAGTTTTATGAAGATGGATTTCAGCTTTGTAGTTCTAGGAACATACAGCCAGGCATCTTTGTAGTTTCCTGCAAGATGAGTTTCTTATCCAGGGATGCATACCTCAAGGTGTCACGTTCCAGGCTGTTTGCATTGTTTATTTGTTTCCAGAGACTTATTGTCTCCTGTTGGTGTTGTTATTGCTGAAAATTCATTCAAATGGCCTCTGAGCCATTTGCAAGATTCACCTAGGATGCGTGACAGAAAACAGGCTACTCTTTTGATCTGTCTCCATAGCTCCACTGCCTATGTGTCCTTCCAGTAGATCTCTATGGTTCACTATGTTTGATATAAAATAATTAGGACCCTCAGGACATAGTTTTTAGGTGGGTAACACATGCCCCCATGTGCCACAGCCACGCCCCCCTCCACACACTCCAAGCTCCACCACTGTATTTCAGCATAAGGAATTGTGGCCTGCAACTCACTTCTTCAGATACATAGAGTGCAGAGCGCAGAGAAACATTATATAGAAAAAGTAAAGAAACACTTAAATATGGTGTATGAGAGAGAGAAAATGTAATAGAAATGAAAAATGTGCTAGCATAGTGATGGGTTGACAAGTGCAGCTCTTAACAAAGGCCATTAAAAGTTGTTAAAAGGGCATAAGTGGGCAATAAAGGAATAAACATTTATTTCCCTTTAAGCATAAGAGACTAGATTTTTACAGGCAATAGAAATGCTGAGTTATTAACGATTGTTTTGCTGATCAATTTTTCAGTCGCCATTTAAACAGCCCTTAGTAATTGTTGTTTCTGAGCACGTTGGTCACTGCATAATTATTACGTTCTTGTGTACATGATAACGATGTGAGTCAGATAACAGTAATGATCATCTTAAATCTACCATGCTTATTTTCAGACCTCATGTCTCATGCTCTGGCATAAGACCAATTTTTTTAAAATATACCCAGGGGCATTTGGTATAATGACTCTGTAGTTGAAATGGATGTAAGCTTCCTCTTTCAGCTGGCTGCTCCCTTGTGTTCAAAAGGGCTGACTCCTGACTAGAATGGGACACTCTTAGACAGTGTTGCATGCAACAATTTTTATGTTTAATAATCAAGTAAATCTTCAGTCCAGAGAATGATATATTAGTTTATTTTAAATTTCTTCCATTGTTTAATAGAAGTTAAGATACTATTTGAATGCCTAACCACATTGAGGCCCAGTAATGCCACTACTGATGGCTCTGTAGATGTGTTCTTCAAGCCAAGAATCACCAGACTAATGAACATGTAGCTGTATTTCAAATGCAGGGACTCTTTGCATTACAGATTTTAAAATATGTAGTGATGGATTTGTAATCAAAACTATAACTGTTGGTGAATAAAGAAATAAAGTTGGCCCTCCACATTAGTGGGTTTGACTTTCATGGATTTGATAATTTGTGAGTTTCTCCAACCCCTGCCCCCCACATCTGAGGCACTTCTTTACTGGGGGAACCTTCCCTCTCAGCAGCACCAATCAGGCCACACAGCCCTTTAAAAATACTCTTCTGGTCCTCGTCCTCCTCCATCACTCACTACCTGCCAGCTAAGGACAGCTTGCAGTCTGATTTCTCACCCCGCAAGGAAAGAAATGGGTGAGAGAGAGGAAGTATAGGGCCACCATGTTGATGCATCCCCTTTTTCTTTCCTTTCCCTGACTTGGTTTGGACCATGAGTCCCTATTCCCTCCACAATGCTTTGGCCTCCTTCCCACAGACACACACACATGTATTTTGATATTTGTGGTTTTTCCACCTTAGCAAATATGAAGCGGCAACTGTATATCAAAATGACATTTAACTATTGATGTGCTCAGAGATGAGAATGTTGGAAGCATGGATTGAAGGAAACTAGTTTGTAAAACAAGAAGTGGAACATATAAATATTGCAATACTCAGGGTAAGTGAGCTAAAGTGGACAGGAATGGGGCATTTTCAATCAGACGATTACGCTATGTTTTACTCAGGAAATGAGATTCCTGAGGGAGAAATAGGGTGGCATTAATAGTGAGGAGAGATGTAGCAAAAGCAGCAAAGGGATATAATGCAAAGGTATGACCAAATAATATTGATAAAATTTCAGGGAAAACCCAACAATATAACCATAATCCAAGTTTATGCTCCAACTACAGAGGCAAAAGAGGAAGAAACTGAAAGATTCTATATAGTTGACCCTCTGTATCCACAGATTTGGTATTCACAGATTCAACCAACCATGGCTCAAAAATATTAAAAAAAAAAAAATCCTGAGAGCAAACTGTTGAGTTGTTCATATAAAAGTCAATGTTTGTCTACATGTTTGTCTGTTCGTCTGCATCAGGCAGGCGAAGACTTCACACGATTGGCTGTGTGAGGCGAGAAGACCTCATATGATTGGCTGGCTGTGAAGATTCTATGGAATCCTGGAGTTGGCAGTTCAGGGAGGGGCCTTTAGAATTCTTGGCCAGAGAGCTCTTGGGCCTCAGGCTGGTTGCTATGGAGATGAGGCCTACCATCAATAAGGATACCAGAAAACATTTGGGAGGCATATGTGAGAAAAATTAAAGTGACATACACAACATAGTTACAAGGGCTCTTTTCGCATGGCATTTCCAATGAGAAAGGGCCCCTTGAGCGTCACGCACATGTGAGGAGCGGTCCACACAACGCACTCACATTTGCGCAATGCTCAAGGTCCTGACGCAGACCACGCATGCATTTTTTCACTTTTGGCTTGAAGCCAAAAATGCTGCGTGGTCGTGCATTGCTCTGGGGCCCTGCGCACACTTACCTTGCGAGCAGAGCCTCAGGAGCTGGGCTGGTTGTGCTTCCTGTCTCAGTGCAGCCTGGGAGGTCCCAGGCTGCACTGTGAAAGGAAGAGGCAGAGCTCTTGCATGAGCAGGAAGTTCATGCAGAGCCAAAGAAGCAGGGAAATGAGACCCTCTTTCCGGAGGCTGCTCGCACGAGCCCCGCACCCCAGCACCTCGAAAAGGTAAAGTGAGAAAATGCTGAAGGTCTTCTTGCCTCACACAGTAGATTGTATAGGTTCCATATGTGAGGAATCTTAAAACTGAAGTTCAAAACAAAAAATGCTTCCAGAAAAACGTAAAGCCATTGCACAAATTCAATTCAACAGAAAGAAGAAGAAGAAGAAGGAGAAGAAGAAGAAGGGGAAACAAAGAACAAAAGCCAGTACATCAACGTCACAAGATAACACAGATTGGGTTGGGGTCTATGGAGAAAAGTTACAGGTACTGGAATAGGTCGGTTGCTATGGAGATGATGCCTAGCAGCAAGGAGGACGACAGTGTATTCCCACAGGAATCCAACCTCTGTATGTTAACAACTACAAATACAGATTGGATTGGGGAATATGGGGATAAGTTATAGGTACTGGAATAGGCCAGTTGCTATGGAGATGAGGCCTAGCAGCAAGGAGGAGGACAGTGTATCCCCTCAGGAACCCACCCTCTGAATGTTAACAACTCTGAATAAAGATTGGATTGGGGAATATGGGGAAAATTTACAGGTACAGAAATAGGCCGGTTGCTATGGACATGAGGCTTAGCTGCAAGGAGGAAGACAGTGTACTCCCTCAGGAATCCAAACTGTGCATGTAAATAACTCTGAATACAGATTGCACTGGGAAATATGGAGCAAAGTTACAGGAAATGGAGAAGACAGTTTGGTGAGTTAAGAGGAAAATAAAATCCCGGGCAATGCCGGGTAAATACGCTAGTCATTTTATATAGGAGATGCCATTTTACTATACCACTGTGTACAGTGGGACTCAGCACTCAGGGATTTTGACATCCACAAGAGGTCCTGGAACCAAACCCCAGAGGATACTGAGAACCCACTATACTCAAATCTACGAGGAAATTGATCTTTGATTGGAACACAGAAGTAGAAAACAGAACCAAATATAGTATGAAAATTTGGCCTAGGATGAAGAAATGAAGCAGGATAGCGACTGACTGAATTTTGTGAAGCCAACAGTTTGTACATTGTAAACACATTTTTCAGGCAACTACAGAGCTGACTTGTATATTTGGATATCACCTGATAGAAAATACAGAAATTAGAAAGACTATGTAATTGGAAGCAGAAAATAGAGAAGTTCCATTTTCTCTGCAAAAACAAGACTGGGTGCAAATTGTGGTATAGACCATGAACTGCTAATATTAAAAAATTAGTGCAAAACTACATAAGAACACTAAGTCAATCATCATGACAAAATACAACCTGAGCAACATCCCTTTAGAATTTAAAGATAATATAAAAAATAGATTTGTACTATTAAGCTTAATTGACCAGGAGTCAGGGGATCTCTGGACTGAAGCCCAGGACATTGTGAAAGAAGAATGCAAAAAGACAATATCTGTAGCCAAGAAGAAAGAAAAACACCACTGGATGACACATGAAACTCTTTAAGCAATTAAGGACAAATGAGAAAACAAAGGTCAAAGGTGACACAATAGAGTCAGAATCCTGAATGCCACTGTTCAAAGACTTGTGCACTGAGACAAAAAGAACTACTATAATAATCAATGCAGATACACAGAAGACCACAGCAAAAAAGGTAGACCAAGGAACCTGTTCCACAAGATTCAAGAAATCAAAAGGAAATTTAAACCAAGAGTGGAGGTGCTCTATGACCAGCAAGGAAACACATTATGTGACTAATTGAAATAAAAAGATGATGGACACAGTATACTAAAGAACTATGTAAAAGTAGATGAGAAGATGACAGATCTGTTCAAGGAAGAATCATTTGAAGATGAATCCACAATTTTAGAAGGTAAAATAGAAGCTACATTCAAAGCACTTGGGTGAAATAATTCACCAGAAACAGATGGCATATCAATAGAGCTGTTTCAAGCAACAGAGACAGAATCCACTCAAATTCTAACTAAAATCTGGCAACAAATATGGAAAACAAAAGAATGGCCCAAAGATCGGAAATACTCAATATACACTCCAGTCCCCAAGAAAAGGGGCACCAAGAATTGCAATAACCACAGGATCATTGCATTAATCTTGCATGCAAGCAAAGTGATGCTCAAAATGCTATACCAAAGATTTTTACCCTATCTGGTGTGAGAAATGCCAGATATCCAAGCTGGATTCAGGAAAGGAAGAGGCATTAGGGATCACATTGCAAACATACATTGGATGAAGTCCACCAATTTCAAGAAAAAGTCTCCTTATGATTATAAATTATAGTTTGCGATTATAGATTATAGAAAAGCCTTTGATTGTGTAGATCATGAAAAATTATGGATCACTCTTGAAGAAATACAGGTACCACAACTTCTGATTATCCTTATCCGTAACCTATACTCAGGACAAGAGGCCATCATTAGGACAGAATATGAAGAAACAGAATAGTTTCCAATTGGTAAGGCAAGGCTGCATTTTATCACCCTATCTATTTAACTTGTATGCTGAATGTATCATGCAGAAAAACAGATTAGACTCTGAAGAAGGAGTTGTGAAAATTGAAGGAAGGAACAGACGCAGATGACACCATGCTACTAGCAGAAAATAACAAAGATTTGGATTGATTGCTGAAGAAAGCACAAAGACAGTTTTACAGCTGAACATTAAGAAAACAGAAATAATAACCACAGATGATTTACATAACTTTAAAGAAGGTAATAAGGACATTGACATAGTGAAAGATTTCCTATACCTTGGCTCAATCATTAATCAAAATGGGGATCAAAATAGATTATATTTACTTTAATAAGAAAATTTTAAAAAATATTATCTATGGAGACAAAGAAATAATACAATTATAGACTTGTAGAGTTGAAAGAGACCCCAGGACATTGATGGAATAAAATTCCCTCAGCTTTTCCCAGTCCACTTGGGGCAGCTCTGGCCCAAGATGATTTGCTGCCTGTTCCAAGTAACAATATGCTCCCATTCCACATACAAATGTCAACCAGACTGGCAGTTGCAGCTGCCAGCAATGGCAATGTGGGATGCTTCTACCACACTTTGAGGACACAGGTTAACTTTGGGGTGCAAGGCAGGCTGTGTAATGCACATACAACTCTGTCCTTTGGCATCTCACTGCCACCCTTCTTCATCTCGCAGGAACTGCCTCTTATGATAGTTGCCTCACTCTGCCAAATGAGCATGGAAAGATACTTTTTTTAAAAAAAAAGACTATTGTTTTTGTTTGTTCATGTTTAGAACTGTTTTCTCACATTTAGGAGAGCAATTTGTTGTCATTGCAATATTTTAAGAGTACCTCATTGCATTGCTTTTCATTGCTTTTTGTTATTTCCCAGGAGTAGGAGAGAGAACCTCAGGAAAGATAAGAGAATGCTGTAAAACTCAAAACATTCCTCTAAAATGTCAAAACATCTCTAAAATACCTTAAGCATGTTTTAAACTAATCAGAAAATGTTACTCATTACATTATATGTACCGCTTGTTATATTCCTTTCGAAATGCGGGCTATGCCCTCTTGACCCAAAGGCCATTAGTTAAGGTTTCTTCCAAACTCTGGATAGGGCCAGCTCCTGCAACACTTCAGTGAGAAGTAATTTATTTTTTGAAAGTATGGAAACAAATATAGAGGGTGGTGGTGATGATGAGGCTGCCACTGCCATCACAGATGGGGAAAGAGTCTGTCGAAAGAAACTCTCATTATTCAACGTTTCCCTGTAAAGTGACCTCAATATACTTTGTTTTCAAACTCCTCAGCTGTCAGTCTCTTGGAGAAGAACACAGTAAAAGTAAAGAAAGAAAATATCTGCTGTCACATGCCAGCATGACATTCAAGACAGGATATTAGAACAATTAAGTGGAAATAGTAATATCTGAAGACAGAATTGATTGACAATTAATATGGCAAGAAATGTAATGCATTGTGTTGGCTGTCTGACCTCGTTTGCCACTTCCCGGTTTCCTCCCAGTATTATGAGGAAATATTGAATGATAAATGGAAAGATGGGAATGGACATGTTCACATCAATACAAGATTTAGGTCACTGTATCAATGAAAACAGTTTTTAGTAAGCCAGTCGGGGTTGTGGAGTTTCCATCTAGGGAGACTAGTTCAGAGCTTCTTAAGCTATCTGATATAGCGATCTGGCAGGTTTTCCCCTCAATGTCCCAGGGACTGGCACTATATTTGTCCCATCAACTACAACTGTTTCTTTGTTTCCTGGATGCTCTCCACAGACAGGCAGCCAAGAGCTAGTGCGCCAGTGCTGTTCAACAGATCTCCGCTTCGAATAGCACTGCTCTAGAGGAAGCTTGCAAAATCTAAGAAAAGCATAGCTGTATCTGACATGGAGCCCTAGTTCATGTATTTCATTTATTAAACCTCCTATTTTATTTGCTTCTTTGGAAGTTCAAAACTAGGAAGTGTCAGGTATTTGGTAAGTCATAATAAATGTCCGGTGGGCTGTTTTCAGTTTGCTTTGATGGCTCCCAAGTTGTGCAGGCCAGGCCTCACTGACCCTTAATATCCCATTAATTCTGTTAGAAGTAAGGTGCATTATTAGTTACTTCCAAATATGTAGGTTTGTCTGATTTGTCACCTTGGCACATCAGTACTCCCATTCCTCCTCGTGGAAGCTTGCCTCTGTTTTTAGGGCCTACTTCCTCTGTTGGAATGTGATAATGGGGCATTTCCAATGGCTCCTTTTTGAAAGGTGAACATACAATGATAACTATCAAAGGCATAACATGATTGGTAAAGGTACTGTTGGTTGAGCATACAAAACTTTAATCTGGGGGGCTATAAGAAATCTCTGCTAGTAAAAGAACACCTGACGATATGAAATGTCAGAAGGCAAAAAGCTGTAAAGCTGATTTTTGTAAAGATTGGTAGTAAAAGCAGCATGTATTTAACTTCAAGTCTGGGGAAATTAGCATCCCACAACCTGCAATTTATTTACCCAAGAGGAGTGACAGTAAACTCTACACCAAATCATTTCACATAATTTCAATTCAAGTGCGATGGCTACACCCTATGGCAGTGGTTCTCAACCTGTGAGTCCCCAGATGTGTCTAGACTTCAGCTCCCAGAAGCCCTGAGCATTGACCATAGTTTCTGGGGCTTCTGGGAGCTGAAGTCCACAAACATCTGGGGACCCACAGGTTGAGAACCACTGCCCTATGGAATCCTGCGTTTTGTAGTCTGGAAAGACACTGCAGCTCCGCCAGAGCATATTCTCAGTATGCCTCCCTAAACAGCAAATCTTAGATTCTATAGGATGGAACCATAGCACTGAATGTTGAACCATAGCGTTACAATTGTGTAGCGTAAAAGGGCTCTTTTCCTTATGCACTGCCAGGCAGAGCATAGATTTTGGTCCTGCTTTACATTCCTGTAACCAAGCTTGTAGGATGGATTCAAGTGGTTTGGACTGGGATGCAGCTGGAACTGACTCATCAAGTCATGAAAAATTACTGCTTGGCTCCATTTTCCAAGATCTAAAAGGCTTATTAAGAAGTAATAGAAATATGAAGCAGCATAAAATAACACAACCCTGTCCTAGATAAACATATAGTGGGAGTACAGTTCCATCCAAGGGAGTTTGAGCAGCCTAACCCATTCCAACAACAATTTCTTCCATTTTGTCAGGATTCAGTTTCAGCTTCTGAGCTGACAAATGATAGTTTAAGGGTTCAGTGAGCTTTCTAAGATCAGATGAATCAATTATTGGATAACTCTCCTCAGTGGAATTCTATAGATGTTGAACACATGAGGGACATGATGCAATTCTACAGGATCCCACATACGCCACAGGCCAAGGCGAATAGTAGTAGTTGTGCAACACCAGCTTCTGAGTGTCTCTCAGGATTGAGTGAAATGGATGAGAAACAAGTGAGAACTGAGAGGATGTTCTTCTCTATTTCTGGTAGACTGTGTTAGAATAACTTGGTTGTTCATGGCTGCCAAAAAAAAAAAAAAAAAGGCATAGTGCAAGAAATTCCAGTACTATCTGATGAATTTTTAGGTGCTGAGATAGCAAAATTTGACTGAAGTATTTTCCATGCTGCACAACTATAGCATGTTGATTCTGTGCTAACTGCCATGGCTGTATCCTATAGGATCTTGAGATTTGTAGTTTGCTGAGGCACTAGATTTCTCTGGGAGAAAGTTCTAAATGCCTCCTCATTATTACTGTTATTTTTGATTGTACCTGGTTTTAAAAATCATATTAGCCACCTTGGCTCCCAGTTCTGGGAGAAAGAATGGGCACAAAACAAACAAACATAGCTGAAATGCAATACTACGGGGGTAAACGCACTGAAGAAAGCATCTTGAATACTAAGATGAATATTATAGGCCTTACCATTAGCAGAGTGATCTAGCCAGCCTCTTTAGACAGTAATTCTGGATGTTGCAAAGGGCAACAAATTGTTAGGTGCTTGAATGATTATTGTCATACTTCTGTCACAGTGAAAAGAGATTATGAGATTTTCTCATACAGGTGGCCATATAACTCATCTGGCCTTTGATGTCACACATCTTGACTTAAGGGATGGAAATGGCCCCTTCACCTCAGGCAGGAAGAGGCAGGGGTTTCCATCTCCAGCTCTCCCCCATGATTCTAAAAGATCCAGTCCATCCCTTCCTTTGACCTTCTTACATCTCAGTCCTCTTTGTCTGCGCTGATCTTTTCTTCCTCCTCTCCTTTATTATTCTTGGCTCCCATTTTAACCTCCTCAGCCTCTGTGATTTTTAACAATTTTAGCAATTACTTCTAGCAAATATA
Source organism: Iguana delicatissima (assembly GCA_948472985.1). Classification (NCBI taxonomy): domain Eukaryota; kingdom Metazoa; phylum Chordata; class Lepidosauria; order Squamata; family Iguanidae; genus Iguana; species Iguana delicatissima. The sequence goes on along the minus strand of CAOKZL010001124.1, from coordinate 249,282 downwards.
TGAGAACCAGCAGAATGGCATCACTAGGAAGAGGGGATCAAAGAACGATACAAAAAAGGAAGCAAGCGAGACATCTCACTGTACCGAATGACTAACAAGACATTTCAGACTAAGAAGTAAGCGACTGGAGAAGGTTGCATGATTTGATCACCTGCAAAATCAAGACTTCTTTCACCAGGTGGAAATTCCTGGCCTCTGCAAGCAGAGAGCAAACGCTCAAGACGTGGTCCTTCATAATTCATATTTCCTAAGTCAAATCACCTACATGGGTGTTGGTCTCCCTCTCCCACACAATTCTGGGAAAACTTCTCTGGTTTCCCAGCTGTAAATTTCCTCTTAACATATTGCTGCAATTAATATATCAAAGAAAATTTTTGCAGGAGATTTATCTACAAATGTTTTAAATGGTCCAATAAGATATTAACTGTCCCAAGTGTGTTGTACAGAAGCTATAGCTTCTATACTATGCTTAGATTCTATACTACCGGTATGTTTGTTTGTTTTGTGCCCATCCTTTCTCCCAGAACTGGGAGCCAAGGTGGCTAATATGATTTTTAAAACCAGGTACAAACAAAAATAACAGTAATAATGAGGAGGCATTTAGAACTTTCTCCCAGAGAGCTCTAGTGCCTCAGCAAGCTACAAATCTCAAGATCCTATAGGATACAGCCATGGCAATTGGCACAGAATCAACATGCTATAGTTGTGCAGCATGGAAAATACTTCAAATTTTGTTGTTTCAGCACCTAAAAATTCATCAGATAGTACTGGAATTTCTTGCACTATCCCTTTTTTTTTTTTTTTTTGGTAGCCATGAGCAACCAAGTTATTCTAACACAGTCTACCAGAAATAGAGAAGAATATCCTCTCAGTTCTCACTTGTTTCTCATCCATTTCACTCAATCCTGAGAGACACTCAGAAGCTGGTGTTGCACAACTACTACTATTCGCCTTGGCCTGTGGCATATGTGGGATCCTGTAGGATTCCATCATGTCCCTCATGTGTTCAACATCTATAGAATTCCACTGAGGAGGGTCATCCAGTAATTTCTGGGCCCCTCCCTATTTCCGGGCCCCTTCCTAAACTGCAAATCCCAGGGCCCTTTCTGCACCTTACCTTTTTCTGGCACTGGGGTGTGAGGATTGTGCGAGCAGCCTCCGGCGAGAGGCTCTCGCATCCCTGCTCCTTCAGCTCTGCATGAGCTGCCTGCTCACGTGAGAGCCCCGCCTCTTCCTTCCATGGTGCAGCCTGGAACTTTCCCAGGCTGTGCTGGGGCAGGAAGCACAACCAGCGTGGCTCTGGAGGCTCCAGGTAAGTGTGCAAGGGGCCAGGGAGTAATGCGTAATTGCTCATTATTTTCAGCTTCCAGCCAAAAATGAAAAGGTGTGTGATCGATGCCTGTTGGCCCCTGGAGCGTTGTGCAATTGTGAGTGCGTCATGCAGATCACTCCTCACAATCGTGCAACACTCGAGGGGTCCTTTTGCATGGCAAATGCCGTGCAGAAAGGGCCTAGGATTCCATAGGATGTTGAAAGTGGAATAATAGCACTATAACACTCTAGTGCGGAAATCGTCGTAGTGTGCTGGACTTTTCACACATGCCACCTATTACCAAATTATATTTGATGTTGAGCAGGTAGCTCCACTCATATATTCAGAGTTTTCTTTGAAGAAACAGCCTGAAGGGCCTGATTGAGACTGGAACATCAACATAGCTCTTTGTCGCCTATCCAGATGAGCTTCACCTGGATTGGAGTGAACAGGATTGCCTGAACTTTGCATTGCAGAGCGGTTCCCACTGAAACAAGAGCCTTTTTTTTCTGCAGTGCAGCTTGCAGCTTGAGGAGGGGATTGATACTGATGAAGCTTCAGGAAGACACAAAGGTGTTACTACTCTTCAAAGGCTAGACCTCTAGGTCAAATATTCACTAAATAAAACTAGAATCCTGTACTTAAAGAGCTAAGGCAATTCTTTTATGCTGAATATCTGCCTCTGTTTCTGTATAGACATGAAAGATACAAATGCATTTTGAAAATTCAGATACTAGATTTTCAACTGACTGCTGACCTTGAACAAAAATGAATTTACAGTTACATTCTGGCATTTTTCTGTATCCAGTAAACAGATACTTTCTGTTTGATGTACTTTTTCAGTCCTCCACACACCACTTTTACTATAGTATTGTTGACATTTGTTAATCCAGATTTGTTTGTGCAGATTCCTGCCCACCGGGAGGACTAGAGCTACTGCAAATCAGATCCCCAGTCCCCAAACTACACATTAGGACTTGGGAAGGATGACATAGTTAATGATATTAAAAGTAACTGATACGAGACACAAGTAAAAATAAGCAGAACCAGAGACATGTTCTCTTGATTCTTCTGACACAAATCAACCACTAGGATGAGAAAGGCTTTTTCTTGCCTGTCTATATTAAATGTGGTCGAGAATGATTTTTAACTTTTTTTTCTTAAATTTGACAAACAGCAGTTCTGTTAGGTCCTGCCTCTAAGAAACAATCCAGAAAATCTTGGTGCCAGCAGGCCATGCAGGAAGAAGGGAAGGGAATGCTTTTTCCTTGGGTCAGAATCTAATAGAAGAAATTGGGGCTTATACAGTGGGCCCTTGGTATCCACTAGAGTTTGGTTCCAGGACCCCATGTGGATACCAAAATTCATGAATGCTCAAGTGACATGTACCTTGGTGTAGTAAAATGGCATCCTTTATATAAAACGGCAAAATCAAAGTTTTCGGATTTTTTTTTTAAATATTTTCAAGCTGTGGTTGATTAAATCCATGGATAAAGAATCTGCCAGTATGGAGGGCTGACTGTATTACTTTGTAAGAGCTGATGAAGGACAACCTTGAGCCCATGGCAAGTAAGCTTTATTTCTTTAAATTCAACAGTTGCTGTATTTCATGCAGTCTTTAAGAGATGTTATTTGAAGACATATCTATGTGTAACACTGTTTCCCTTATTAAAAAATAGCAATCTTTTAAAACAATCAAATTTTTTTTTTAGCTTATTTTATATATATCTTATCTTCCTCCCAAATGGGTCTAAAGATAGTCAGTTTCTTTGTAAAAACGATGGAGTTGCTTGGAAACTTCTCACTTGGGTAATTGTTCCTAAATGCCAAGTTCAGGTCTGGTTGTGAAGTAAGCAGAATCCAAAAATGATTTCTTGGAACAGGGTCTTGGAAGCAACTGCTAATATCTGCCTGCAACAGTATTTCTAAATTTTTCAGTCATAAAATGGAGGATGTTGCTTGCTGATTTATATTTTGCGAAAAAAGGGAGGGAGACAATGGAATTCACAGAGGGCTATTTCAGTGGTACATGGTGGGTAAGATACAGTAAGAGAGAACAGGTATGTGTTCATGGGAGAAGAACCCAAAATAGAGTGTTGGTTGTTCCTGAACTGTCCTCTGTTCTGAAAAGTCTGGGTATCCATAGCAACAGTCCCCTTGGTTGAAAATGCCGCTGCTTAATGCCAGGTCAGTGAATGGGAAAACAATTGCCATTCAAGATTTGATTCTGGATGAGCATGCCAACCTGGATTGTATCTCAGAGACCTGGTTGGATGAGGTTAGGTGAGTTGGCCTGTGACCTTTACCCACCAGATTGCTATGTGCTAAAGCAGCTGAGACCTAGAGGGTGGGGAGGTGGAATTTCAGTGGCCTATTGTGATTCTGTCCCCCTGACCAGTTGTCCTATCCCACAGTCTGCAGAGTTCAAGTGTGTGTTTTCAAAGCTGCGTGGCTAGGACAGATTAGGGATTCTGTTGGTGTACCACCCATGCTGCTGCTCACAAGTCTTCCTTCCTGATAGTCAGGATGTCCTCAGGGTTGGTTCTGGAGTTCCCTCAGCTTGTGGTGTTGGGAACTTTGATGCTGAGACTGCCTTTTCATGCGTGGCTCTGGACCTTATGCCCACCAAGATAACTATGAGGCTGTCCCAAGTGATATCTCAGACAGTTCATGTTTCTGGGTGCACTTTGCACCTTGTCTTCTGTGCTGGGTGGGATGATGGTGATCTGGGAGTGGAGGAACTTTCTCTAGTTCCATGCTCATAGACAGACTATGACCAAGGTACTCAGCCCCAAAACTTATAGATCTGGTTAGCTCTTGGGGAGTTTCCTGCTGCTTTGGTTAGAATAGAACTAAACCAGGTCCATGGTTCTCTAGGGAGTTGGCAGCAATGAAATGAGTGAGGCAGCAACTAGAATAATACTGGCAGAAAACTTGGAGTGAATCTGACTGAACATGGGCTAGGACCTATTTGAAGGCCTATGCTGTGCCAATGCACGTAGCATCAAAGTCTTTTTTTCTCTGCTACCATTATGTCTGCAAACAGCCATCAAGAAGAGTTGTTTTGGATCATTAGAGGCCTTTTACACCTTGGCCCACAAGAGCAGAATCTAGACCACTTGATAGCCTGCTGTGAACAATTTGTTAAGAGCTCTGCAGGTAAAATTTGTTAGATCTGTTCCAGCTTGGATCCTACAATTACTACAGATCCTGTGGATGTAACCTTGGGTCCTCCTTGTCCAATGTTAATGGATAGTTTTCAGCTTGCACAACCTGAGGATGTGGGCAGGATCCTTGGAGAGATGACAGCTGCCATATGTATGCTAGATCCTTGCCCTTTTTGGCAGTGGCGTACTGAGGCTCAACAGCACCTAGGACAAGGGGGTGGGGCAAGCAACATTGGATGGCAGAGGGGTGAGGGATGGGCAAATGGGGGCAGGATGAGCAGTGGTGGGGGCCCAATTGGGGGGTCCTGTTTTTTGCACCCCCCAACATTCGTGGCTGGGGCACAAGCCCCAGTTGCCCCACCAAGATCTGCCTTTGCTTCTTGGCTTATTAAAGAGGCAAGAAGAGGACTGCCTAGATTGGAATGCGTAATGTTTTTCTCCAACAAGGCATGGTCCCATCCTGCCTAATGGAGGCAGTAGTAAGGCTCTTATAAAAAAAAGGCTACTCTGGATCCCACCCTATCTTAAAACTATTGCCTGCTGTCCAATACCCCATTTTTGGGCAAGGTTCTGGAGCATGTTGTGGCCTCTCAGCTCCTGTGGTTTCTGGAAGAGACTGATCATCTGGATCCATTTCAGTCCAGCTTCAGGCCTGGTAATATGACAGAAACAGCTGTCACAGCCTTGATGGATGACCTACACTGGGAATTAGACAGGTAAAGTGTGTCCCTGTTGGTTCTGCTGGACCTCTCAGTGGCATTTGATACCATCAAACGTGGTATCTTTCTGGGCTGTCTCACTGGGATGGGATTTGGAGGCCCTGCAGTGGCTCCATTTCCTGAAGGGGCAAACCCAGGTGGTAATGCAGGGAGACTCCTGTTTGACTCCTTGGCTGCTGGCCTATAAATCCCATAGTTCTTTCTTTTGTCTCCCTTGCTATTTAGCACAGATATGAAAGCCCTAGGACAGGTTTCTAGAATGCTGGAATGAAGCGTCAGCGGTATTCTGATGATAACCAGCTCTATTACTCCTTTCTACCTAATTCCAAGGAAGCTGTTTCTGTGCCAAACTAGTGTCTGGAGCTATAATGGACTCAATGAGGGAAACGAACTGAAACTTAATCCAAACGAGAGAGAGATGGTTCTCGTCAGTCAAAAGGCAGATTAGATAATAGGGATTTAGCTTGTATTGGATGCCGTTACACTTCTCCTGAAGACAAAGGTGTGCATTTAGGGCAGTGGTTCTCAACCTTCCTAATGCCGTGACCCTTTAATACAGTTCCTCATGTTGTGGTGACCCCCAACCATAAAATTATTTTCGTTGCTACTTCATAACTGTAATTTTGCTACTGTTATGAATCGTAATGTAAATATCTGATATTTAGTCCACCATAAATGATATAACGTTTGAAGATTTGGTGTCACTGCATTCAGACTGAATTAAATCCAAAAATAAATCTGGCATGGGAATAACACTAGATTTTGTAGGCTTATTCCTTACAATTGATGCAACATTCTTGTTTTTATCAATATCTGAAGTGGCACTCTCCAGACTGTCCGGTCCCAGAGTTACCAACACCTTTTTCAGCAAATTTTTAAAAGAATCTGAGGAAAATAATCTCACTTTATTATCATCTTCTGCATCCTCCTTCTCAGAAATAGAACCATCTGATTTAGAGTTATTATCCCCATGAGTATCTGCCAAATCTAGTTCCTCATCACTTTCAGATTCAGTGTTGGTTTGTTCAGAGTGTGACAAAGCAGATTCCTCAACTCTAGTCACTTTGGACCTACAGGTAGACTTTTTTGGTAAACACACACCAGCATCATTTGATTCAGCTTGAGTAACTTTTGTTTCATCAGGAAAATCACGTGAAAATGAAGGATTCCTTGAAGTAGTTTGTTGACTGCTTAATAATGACATTACATTCAAATTCAATGTCCAACTTGCAATACATTTTTTAAACTTGTTATGTATTTTGTGAAATCATTTCACTAATATTGTTTGCCTATTAACATGCACCTCCATTTCGTCAGCAATCATTTGTCTTACCACCTCCCTACTACACTCAGACACATTCCCCTGGGAAGACCTTGAGGACATAGGAGGTTCCAATCTTACTTCTTTACGTTCCATAGGCACTGCAGTTTGACTCCTAGTGAATAAGGACACCATACACAATGGTAAATTGCCCTGCGCTACTGTATTCGCTAATACAGAAGGGCAAGGAACTGCTGACTGAGAGGCTGCCATCTCTCCTGGCAGCGGCTGCTCGCATGCTTGAGTGTGACTGGTTGTGTTGCTGGCGAGCTTGGATTAGTCAGGAGAGCTCTTTCCTCTGATAGCCCCCTCCCTTGCTTTCTGAACGCCTCTTTTCAACATGGCGACCGGAAGTTAAAGGAGCAGTTGGGAGCCCTTCCCCGCCCTAACAGACTTAACTGCATTACCAGGTAATTTTCCTTTCACCTTCTTTTTAATTCTTGCCTTCTCAGAATTCCTTATACTAGATTTTTTTAGCTTTGTTTGAGCCTCGGAGTGGCTGGTCGGAGATTGCCCTTCCAAGTCACTCTTGCTCGATGCCAAGAAAATTTTCTTTAGTAAGGTACTTCAAAGGGGGCAGGAGGACGCAAGCGTGTGGCTTGCCCTTGCGCACCACCACCGAGGAGGGAATGGAGCCTAAGACCATCGGAAATACATATTTTCCGATGGTCTTAGGCGACCCCTGTGAAAGGGATCGTTCGACCCCCAAAGGGGTCACGACCCACAGGTTAAGAACCGCTGATTTAGGGTATACTCCTGGATTCAGCCCTGACGTTGGATCTCAGGTTTCTGCAGTGACCGGGAGCACATTTGAATGGTTAAAGCTAGTCTGTCAGCTGTGCCTGTTCCTTGAGACATCTTACTTGGTTGTAGTAACACATGCCTTAGTTACATCCCAACTGAATTACTATAATGCACTCTACCTGGAATGCCTGTGAAGGGTGTTTGGAAACTTCAACTGGTCCAAAGAGCTGCAGCCAACTTGCTAACTGGGGCTGCTAAAGGAATCACACAACAACTTTGTTGCAGTAGCTCTACTGGCTGCCAGTCTGTTTTTGGGCACAATTCATAGTGCTGGTTTTGACCTATAACGTCCTAAACACCTCAGGCCCAGGCTGTTTGAAGGACCATATCTTCCCATATGACCCTTCCTGAGCTTTAAGATCTGCGGGAGAGGCACTTTTGTCTTTCCCATCACCTTCACAGGGACAGTTGGTGGGAATGGGGGAGAAGGCCTTCTCTGTGGTTACTCCTATATTTTGGGACTGCCTCCCTAGTGATGACTCCTTTGTTTTCCTTTCTGCGGCTGGTTAAGATCTTTTTTTTTCCAGCAAGCCTTTGGAAACCAAAAAGAGGCTTTCATGGTGCTGTACTGTTTTTAATCTGTTTTTAAAGTAAGATTTTGATCAGTTTTAATTCTGTTGTGATTTAGTACTGTTTTAATCTTAATTTTTAATGTTTTAAATTACATGTTTTATTATATTCACTGCCTTTTTGTAAGCTGCCTTGAGTCTCAGCCTGGAAGAAAAGTGGGCTATAAATACAGTGATGGATGGATTTTTAAATCTCTTCTTGACCACATTGCCAATCTCGGATTGGAAGTTATTGCCTGCCAAAATGGGTAAGGTTCAAGTGTGCACACTCCAACTGTCTATGGTCCCCATTAATCCTCTGCTGTTGCACTTTTTCAGCTGCTTTTAAAATGTCCCAGTTTCTCTCCCCCTTCTCCCTTCATCCTCAGTTTATTTTCATACTTCAAATTGAGTTCAAAGTGCAAAGTAGTTTATTTACCCAAGAGGAGGGACAGAATCACACCCTTCCCTGTAGGCTCAGGCAAAGCAAACCACTACAGCTTCTTCTAACTGGTCTGTTCTTCTTCAGTATTAACTTTTACTAGCTTAACTGCATGCCAGTGTTGCTTGACCACGTGTCCTGGTTTTCACATGTGAAATGCTGGATGGTATACAAGAGAGTACACAAAGGTAGGTTTGATGTTCCCTAGCAGCTTCAATTTCAGATGAAATCAACAGAAAAACATTCGAGCAACCTAACCTTCTGCCCTGCAGAAAATCTAGTGATGAAGAAGAGATAGAAGTTACTCCGTCAGCGGTGGGGAGTGTGTGTTCAGCACTGCTTCTTATATCTGCCTAGCCCAAGATGTGCCTCTGCCTTAGACTGCAGTAGCTCCTCTTGTTCCTAGGGTTCATGTCTATAAAACTAGACAAGGAACTTTGTCAGTGGTTACAAAACTAGAGTAGGAAGCTTTTAAAAACCAATAGGTATAAAGCTAGACAAGGCACCACAAAACTAAAGACCCTTGAGGATTCTTGAGGAGGGGGAGTCAACTGGAGAACAAGCATTGCAGTTGTTAAAAGGCCTCAAATGACTCCAGCTTTTCTCCATTATCCACTGTAGACTTTCATGGCAAGGCAGTGTCGAAACCAAGATGGGCTACATTCTTTTGAACCTGACTTTGCCTCATGTGACCTTACTGAAATAGATTTGACCTATGGTTGCCAGAACAAAAGCCAGAAACAGCTTCTGTACCTTTAAGGGTAGTGCAGAACAAACAATTTCAGCAAGTGTTGCTTGTTCCTTGTTTGCATGACAAGTACCAATTGCTGAAATTCTCTCTTTTACACAATCTTAGGAGCCATCTTCTAATTCTTATTTTGGCCTGATAACCACATCTAAGCCAATCTGCAACCAATTGTCTACTGAGTCTCACACCCTAGTGGTATGGGATAAGCACTCATTTCTGTTTCCCAACAGTAAATAAATTCCATTGGTATAAATCAACTGCAACACCTGGCAAAGGTGATGAATCATTGTGACTCCACCTATCCTCCTCCTTCCTTCCCTCTGCTGCTGCACCACCAAGTACCCATGTAAGGAAAGTGTTATGAAGGAAAGACCAGCTGGGTCTTCCACCTTAACTTTGTGCTATAAACTAGACTGCCTTCTTCTGTCTTTAAATAAGGTTTTATTTGAAGCAAATTTAAAATTTATAGAAGTAAAAAATTCATAGTTGGCAGAAGCAATCAATGAACAAATCAAAATAATCAACAGAAAAATAAGATATTGTTGTTTGAGCCTTCTTAAGAAATTAATCTTTATTATGACTTCATATTTTCTTTCACTGGAGTCAGACCATTTCTGCACCACACTGTTATAATGCTATTATTCCACTTTCAACATCCTGTGGAATTCTGGTGTTTGTAGTTTACTGAGGCCAAAGATGCTCCTCTCTAAACTACAATTCCCAGGATTCCATAGGATGTTGAAAGTGGAATAATACCACTATAACAGTGTAGTGCGGAAATGGCCTCAATAACAACAAAATTTGGTGTTCTTTATTTTCAGGTTGAAAAGGTAGATTTCAAAATATTCATTAAATGAGAAGGGGGTTCATAAGGTGATGAATCCTTTGGGATAGTCAAATATGGGGAAAATAATGCATAGAAGTCTTTGTTTTCTCCCTCAGCTGGAAGAAAAGTGATTATTCATCCTTGCATATGGGGATGAAATAGTTAAGGATTTAAATCCCTCTTCTTAAGACTATTTGAAAATTTTATGTAGTCCAAAGATATTTTATAAAATACACATTAGGATCACTGGGTAGGAACATCAAATCTGATAGAGCTTGAAAAATTACTTTTTAAGACATTTTACTCTTAGAATCCTCCAGCCAGTATAGCTATTGGTTGGGGACCAAGTCAAAAAGTATTCTCTGCCTTCTAGGCAGAAGATGTACATGGAATTTGTTTAGAACAACTTTTGCTAAGTCCAGATTGAAGACCCTTAACAAAACATTTGGCTTCATATTTACACAGCTGGAAAAAGGATTCAAGCATGTAACTTGATTGACAAAGAGCTTCCTGGTTTGAAATAAAGTTATGTCTTGGCTTGCCTAGTCAAATCTGTCAATTTGCATATTCAACATCAGGCAAATGCAAAGATTAAAATAAATATTGGCATCATTTTAAGCATCTATTTATTATATATTGATGCTGTCCAATAGCTGGAACTTGGGGTGGTTCATGAAGTAGAGGTAAAGCCAAACTGTCACTTCATCTACATACCAGATCAGAATATACATATCTTCCCTTGATGAAGATGTCACTGGAAAATAGACTGGGGTGTCATCAGCGCCTGGGTGGTCATTTCTTTTGTTAGTAGCCCAGAATGACTGGTAGGTGTTTTCACCATGGGAAATGACAATTAGGATATGACTGGCAAGTATTTTGTATAGGAAAGGTAACTAGAACTGAGAAAGTAATACTGTTGGCCCAAAACTAAGGGGAAGAAGTTGACGCAAGTTATGACTGTGTGTTCTTACACTTTAGTGGACACAAGTGAAACTTTGCTTTTATGTTTATTCTTGACCTCTCTTCCTTTGTTGTTTCTGTCAAATTTTAGATTATAATCTTTTGAGGGCATGGCTCTGTCCTTGTCGCACTTCATAAGTACCATGCATATTGAATATTCAAGACAAGTGGACAATGGGTATCTTAGTAAGAGCGGGTGCTGTGAACCATGACTGGATAAAGGCATACTGAGGCACTAAGCAGTGTCAGGTTTAAGAAGTCCCATAGCCTTACCAAGAGAGCTAGCCAGTGTAGTGGTTTGAAGCTGGAATAGGACTCTGGAGGCCAGGGTTTGAATCCTTGTTCAGCTATGGAAGCTCACTGGGTGGGCTTGGGCAAGTCATACCCTCAGAGGAAAGCAAAGGCAAACCCCTTCTGAATAGATACTCTTAAGAAAAACCTGTGATAAGTTCATCTTAGGGTTGCTATAAGCCAGAAATAACTTGAAGGCACACAACAGCAGTAGCACTACCAAGAAAATGTATGTTATTCTGATAAGTAGCTGTAATGTTTGGGAGGGCCTGAGCTACTTAGGTCCTGCTCAGTTTAGGTTCAAATGGTGTATTGAGATAAGACTAAGTTGCTGAGAGTACAAAGTATAACTTCATTGGTGATAAAATGATAAAAAGGACGAACAGAAGAGCAAGAACAGAAGATGTAGGCAACTATAGTATTCTCACATCCCTTCAGCTGAAACTCCAACACAGCGTCAGATCCAGATGGTACCTGGGGCCACAGAAGAAGGCACTGGTTGTACATTTAGTTCCATATGGGATTTCAAGCTTCCTCTTCCCAAGGAAATCCTTTCCAGGCAGGCCTTCTGTACCTTAACAAAATGATCTTTCTAGAAGCTATAAGATGATATTCACAAATTCAGGAGGATTGCAGTCAGGGGCATAGTCAGACAATTTTGACTGAGGCTGAGACACTGACATGAACTGAGGGAAGGAGAAGAGTCTGTCATCAGTCTCTCTAAAAGGTTTCTGTGGAAAAAAAGTCTTCATAGATAATGACAAACATAGTTGTTGTGTGCCTTCAAGCCATTTCCAACTTACAGCAACCTTAAGGCCACCCTATAATGGAGTTTTATGGGACTGAGTGTGTGTGACACACGCAAGATCACCCAGAAGGTTTCTGTGTCTGAGCAGGAAATCAAACTCTGGTCTCTAAAATGTCCAATGTTCAAGCCACTACGCCATGCTGGCTCTCAATGACAAAAATAGCCTTTCGTTAAGATATTTTAATTAGGAAGTATGGTGCAAGACTTCCAAAAAACAATAAAACAAAACAACAAAAAACCCAACCCACAAATTAATTTAAAATATTTCTCATGTTAAACAGTTATGTGAATTAAACAATAATGACAAGGAAGTAATTTAACACTCTACAAGTCATCATTGTACATTCATAATCTGAACTGTTAATAAAACTGTTGTGACTTTTTTGCATATTTATGGGGACTCCCCATTTGAAATTCCTTCAAATATGGTACTTTCAAAAATCAAGATTACTAAATCTGCTTTTCTCTAATGGAAGTACTGAATGAAAACTCCTTGCCAGTTTTCCGCATAAAGTATACTATGATATGTAAAGCATGAAATTCTGTTTTTAAGAAATTTCTAGTTACAGGTTACTCATAAGGCCCTAAACTGTCATCCACTTAACTTCTGCATATATCAAACCCTGCTGTGAACTAAGGTTGGATACATTTCAGGATGCCTCTTTCTGGAGTTTTCACACAGAATGATAGCACAATTGTTGTCAGACATTGTAACAGTATGAAAAACCCCCCCAGGGCTTTGTTCTCTAAAAGGGAACCAAACTTCGGTAGCAGAGTCCTCAAAATAGCCTTCCTAAACTTGCTGCCAAAACTAGATTTTCCAAAATTAAATTTTGGACGTTGTTAGGAGTATAGTTTTCACCATCACTCCTGTAAAGAAATCTTGTCTTACTGTTGAGTCCTTGCTAGTTTCCTTGTAGCAGTAGCTAGTATGCAAGCAGTTTTTGAGAAGTTACTTTGGAAGTATGTAGAGCTTAGTGCCCATTTTATCTTTTGTTTCTGAGTAATTTAAGAATGTTGAAAGACCTTACTCATTAGCAAGAAAATGATTTCATCTGTGATGAGAAAGCACTGGCCAGGATGTTCTGGCTTGTGAAGGTCATGATTAGTTAATTATGTTCATCTCATATGCAGCAAGTCTCCTTTATAAAACCGAGTGAAGCTTTATCGTTTGTTTCTCAAGCTGGAAATAAGTTTCTGAAGTTGTTCTACCTTGTGAATTTTTTTTTTTTTGGGTCTGCTTTCTCTCATACCTTCCAGCACTTCAGAGATGAAAACCAGAGCACACGTGGCCAAGAGGGCAAAAGTTATTAAGGAGAAAGGAAGCACAACCTAGAACAGGCTGCAGCAGATTGTTCTGCCCAAATCTCAGGGGAAAGACAAAACTCTGTCCCTTCCTCCCCTGTGAAACATGTGTAATTTGTTATCCCTATCATTTTAGAGTGAGTTGTCTGTTAATCTGCATCTATTTGGAGGTCACTTTTATCAATTTCTGGTCTCCTGGCCTTCCACACAGGTAGAGTTAACACCAACACCAACACTTAAACATTCTTAGTTATTGGAATCTCAGGGTTTTTGTGTGGGAAAATGAACATGCTCTCTTTTAGGCTGTTTGTTAAAATGCATTTCTGTAGCAGGTGTCTCTATCTTTATGTGTAGAAGAATATAACATCTAAAACAATATTGGGGTGTCCTAATCCATATTCCATCCATGGAGGAACACACAGGCATGCAAGGGAGATGATATTCTTGGGAACTGATATATCTAGCAGCAGCCATTAGAAGCAAACTAGGAAATATTTCTTTACCATATCTAACCTATTTGAGAGCAGAGACTCTTTCTTACCAGCATGATCTGTCTTTCCAGCACAGTCTCTCTATCAGCTACAAACAGAATTATTGGTGTTAAAATTGTCACAGACAGCTGTCTTCCTTAGTCTGCTTATCATCTCTCTCTTCTTGTCCTGTTTTATATCCTTCCCAGGCCAATCTCATCCAGTCAGATTACAGAGGTTTGCTATTCTCTATTTACATAAATATTGTTCTATTCCAATCAGAATGAAGAGATCTTAGTGGGGTCCTGGTTTTTGACTGCCCTCCATCAAATTGCATCAGTCATCTGGTTGCCTCAGGTGTTACCTTTTGACAGGACACCTGTCTTGGGTTCATTATAGGTTAATTCACTGTTCCCATCTTCCCACTAGCTTATCATTATCAGGCTGGCTTTATGCCCAGAACTAGCTAATGCCTGTGCTCTTAGTAATATGCACGTGCTCCACGATACACCAAGCTTTCTGGTTTATAAAACTATTTACACATCTGAGTCTTTAATTTGACAAACTATATCCCAAATCAGTGCCCAGACTGCAGTGAGCAACAGAGATTTGATTGGGTCTGTCCTTGCCAAATGGAGACAGTTGGATGGTATGTTATTTTTTTATCTTAAATTGTGCTTTGCAGAGGTGCTTGTTCTCTCTGTTAGTTTTTTGTCTAGATTTTTAATTTGTATACCCTCCAATTGTCTTGATTTGGCAGATTAATCTATGCCTTATCTATTCTTTTTCTCACATATAACATTCTAAATGACATAGTGTTCAGTAAAAGCACACATATTAGTACTTCTTGGATGTATTATTTATAGAGTTAACACAGTTATCCAAGTATTGACTGAAAGTAGCAAAAGAACTGTAACTGATTGAATGTCCCATTATAATTTCAGTTTCTGATGAAATACATAATTCTCAGAGGTCAGCATTCATTGGCATGTATTATCTCTAAAACAAATACTGCCCACAAAATTATTTCTTTGCTAAGATATTTGACTTGTTTGTCCTACTAGAACAAAACATTCTGCAAGGCATAGTGTACACCTGACCAGTAATGAATACTCACTTAATGTATGTATGAAAAGTTCACTGTGTCTTTATGATTCCAGTTTTAAGAAGCAATGCCATCCACATCCTCTGCTTCACTTCCTGTTACCAGAGGTTATGGATAAGGATTTTTTGTTGATGATCAAGATGATTTCACATTGTGCATTTACTCTTAGTCCTTCATGTACCCACTAGATGGTGCTCATGCAAAACTAAACACCACAACTTGGAGACATGTGTGTTTGTATACCTCACTTCCACACAATGTAAGGGGGGAAATTCATTCATTATACTTTGAACATATCAGCATTGGAAATATATATTACATATTAACTGAAATTCATATTTGTTCTTTATTTAATTTATTCTGCTGTCATTCACTGTATACAATGTGTATACAGGCACAAAAATACATGCTATGTTGTAATACTGTTGTGAATAAAAAGACAGGAACATTTTGATTCAGTTTTTTAAAGCCAGCGTTAATAGTAACAACTTAAGCATGAAGGAAATGTTACTGCTGCTTATTGTACTCTGAGCATAAAATATCTGCAAGATGGATTTGGTGGCCAGAGAGCAAAAACCCTTGGAGAAGTTATTTCTTTGAACTGTGCTTCCCTGAGGCCTTAACTAGAATAGTAACTGGCCATGCTGGTTGTAGGATTCTAGAAACTGTACTCCAAAAATATTTTTTTTTCCAAGCTCTGGAAGTGAGTCATGATAGGTTTTGTGTAACTAGATGTATAGTGACAGGGAAGTTTATAAGGTAACGTGTGTGTGTGTGTGTGTGTGTGTGTGTGTGTGTGTGTGTCTTGTCTTTCTTCCAATATGGGAGAATATAAGTGAAGGTAAAATACAGTTAAAATAATATATAATAGAATTAGAATAGAAAAATTAAATAAACAATCAAATGAAAACATTTAGTTAGATAGTTTTGTCATAATAATGCTAAAAAATGCAACACACTCCAGCTCAAAGGCTTTCCACCAGGGCCATGGTCTTATCACACTGCACTGTTATAGTGCTATTATTCCTCTTTAACTGCCATGGCAATATCCTATGAAATCCTGGGATTTGCAGTTTAGGGAGGGGCATTTAGAATTCTCTGCCTGATTGTTTTTGGGCTTCACTAAACTACAAATCCCAGAATTCCACAGATTGTTGCCATTGCAATTAAAGTGGAATAATAGCATTATAACAGTGCAGTACGATAGGGCTACCAGTTAACAATCAAAGGCTCAGTACCTATTTAGTGGTTCTTGCCTCTCCAAGGATCCTATCTACATTCTCAGGCTGCGTAAACTGAAACTGATGCAATAACGCAGGTCAAACAGGGGCCAAGATTAAATCCACTGGAGCCATATAAATTACAGCATCCATGTAAGACTGGATCCAAGCAACTTTATCAGCAAAGTGTCATTCAAATACTTCACAGGAGTACCTGTAAGTGTTCTATATTCTGCTTATGTGGGACAGAGTGGTAAGCTCCTTAAGCACTCAAGACAACTTCACTGGACCCATGCTGTGCAGATGAAACAGTGACACAGAAGAATTATTTCTTCATTGCCATCACCACTGTGGCATAGGCTGTCCAGTGGGCTCTAACCCATGTTGAGTTGTACCTGCTCCAAGTCCTTCACCATTGGTACTCTAGCCTCCATCCCAGTCATTTTATTGCTGCCAGCTACCTGCTGAATTGAAGAGCTCCATGGGAGGAAATCCTCAGGAGCAATCAGGTCCACTGTCCTGGCCATTTCTTCATTTCAGAGATCAGCCAGGGCTTCACCTGCCAAAGCAACAGGAAATTCCTCAAGAGCCAACAGGAATCCATCTGCATCCAACAGCCTCCATGGTTCAGTACAGCCCTTCTGAATGTACTTTGTTTTTGGGCTCACAAAAGATGAAATATCTGGAACTCTTTCAAAATAACTTTGATTTTCTTGTTATGTGCTTGCCATGTGGTAACTCACTAAATCCATACAGAACAAAACTGGAACCTCTATTGCCCTATGTTTATCTGTTTTTAGAATTTGCGTCCTATTTTAAGTTCTAAAAGACCCTCCTATTTTTCTCCCTCTCTTTTTTAACCTTAGGAAACTTACACTGAGAGCTATTATTTCCTTGTAGTATGCTGAGAGAAGGCTAGACTGCACAACTTAAGGCTATCTGTTCACCTTCAGAATTGAATGGGGATCTAACTTCCTTAAGACCTATTTAGGGCCTGCCCTACTATGAGACAAAATGAGGTGGCTGCTGCAGTTTTGGACGTCATGATGAGGTAGCAAATTGTTGGCTCATTGCTGTATTTTTGCTTGCAGATATAGGCATCTGTGGAATTCTTCTGGTTCAGATACTGAAATAATTTGGCCAGCTTTAATATATACATTGATAATACTTTTATTGATCCAAATAAAAGGTGCCCAAAATTATGCTGGCTTTTGAAACTCACTGGATTCTTTATCATGTGAAAATGGTGCCTAGATAGTAGATACCATGCATGTGAAAAAAGCTGATATTGTAAGTCATAAATTGGAAGTGTGCATGCTGTTTTCTTTGAGGTTGCATAAAGAGTGTGGGATAGACCCCTCCCCCAACAAAAAGAAAGAAGCAGAGATGTGGTAAGAAACAAACATGGTAAACGGACATAAAATTTCAGCTCTCCATTGCTGGCACAAACCCTTTGTAACAACAATAGGAAACTCAAATTTTATGGTCTTCTTTTATTGCCTTTGACCTTGTTTGATCTTTTGCTTCTCTTTCATTGGGCTGGGGAGTAGGGTTTAAACTTTTTGCCTGCTTCATATTCTCTCTGCACCATTGAAACAAACAACGTTCACACTTATAGCCTGTAACTACAGCAATGTCATCCCCTCCCCACATGAACTCTGTACCACTTTCATCTGATGAGGAAGCCAATGAGCTCCAAAAGCTAGCATAATTTTTAATGTTTTCTGGTCAGCTTAATACTTGCATTACCAAAGTGTAATTTGGAGTCTGGATTTTGGAGTCTGCAGTCTGGACCTCTTCTTCTTCTTCTTTTTTTTTTTGGAGGGGCAGCATTGAGTACTATGGACCTTACCTTCAACAGCAGGGGCAACACTTGTTGCAAACTGCATTGGGTCAGCCCTTGAATCCATTCATTCAAGTCACATTGCAGGTCTCATAGTAGATCAATTTTGGCTGATGTACGTATACGGAGAAGGCCAAGGGTCCACAGTAAAATTGAACATTCTTCTGTCAGAAAATACAATCAACCAATTTTTGCTGCATTTAAATGGATAAAATGGAAAGAATGTTGCAAAGGGAAATATAGGCAATCATTTCCCAATGTTTGTCTCTTGAAAATGAGATTATTGCTAAATTAATCATGGGCAAGAGCACACTGCTTATTTTGGATTGTCTCATGCCACTTTATCAAATTCCTTCTCTCTCTCTCTCTCTCTCTCTCTCACACACACACACACACACACACACACACACACACACACACACCCCTGGCCCCTCTCTAAACTGCAAACCCCAGGATTCCATAGGATGTTGAACACATACATGGCCATGGTTATTTTTTTGTTTAACAACTAGCATTGATTACTAATTTTAAGAGGAGCTAAAATATTTCCTTGGGGCATTTGGGAAGTGATTTTTTTCTCAGTGTCTAGGTCATGATCTCATTTATTTGGATTGGACTTAAAAAAACAAAAACAAAATCAAAGGACTAAGTATTGTATCAAGCGGCATACACACACAAAATATATCATCTCAGAGCAAGAAGACTCAGGGGATTGTGTGTGTATTGTGTGTGCGTGCTCTGTTATGAATTACATTTTGAACTGCTGTCAAAAAGTAACTCTCTCAGCTGTGGGCCCTCCCACAGATGCATGACACTGGCATACAACCATGGGCACATTTCAAAGGACAATTGCAGGAAGTACAGAACTCCTTGGAGGAAGACTGAATATGGAAAAGACACCTTCTAACTATTGATTTGCTTTAAATGCTGGGGAATGCTGGAGAATGAATGAGGAAGTTAAAAAAGCATTTCAGAAATATGCCAAAAGGTTCTTTCTGTTGGCAAACTGGCTACCATACTGAGGAGTGCCAGTGAAGGCTCAGGATATATCAGGCGCAGTAGAGCAACTATTTTCCGTAATTAATAGCCAAGACAGATTTGTCATGATGGGGAACAGTAAACATGGGACAAAAGCACTACACTTCTGTGATCAACATTTTTTATTAATATTTGTAAAGAAAATCCACACACCATTAAGAAAGAACTGTGATCACAAAGTATACAACGTAAACTTATGGGTATGTAGAAGTGCCGGCTTTTAACTGTCCTTGCTCTACAATTTAATCTACTATTTGGAAGTGTTTAGCTCCACATCAGGAGAGACATTTTTTTTTCCTGGTCAGTGTAGAACCCTTTTGATATATTCTCTTACCAGTCCTTTAAACTAATAAAAAAAAGAGCTAAACAGATATTCCTCAAAATTGATATTGTATAAGCTGCAACTTCTATTACTAAAAAAAAAGTAAGTAGTTTAAAAATGCAGACATTATATAACAACTAGAAATTAAAGACACATAAAATTCATATTGTAGGGAAAACCCACTATTTCAGAAGAGCAATCGTGAGAACCAATAATAGGAATTGTTACATAGCGTCTGAAAAGTAACTGGCAAGATTTGTTTTAAAGTGCTTTCTGGTGCAGTTTACATTCTATGGATTTCATAACAAATTTCTCATTGATTGTAATGGGTGTGGACCACATAATTTGTTTAGCAGTCATACCTAGCTTTTCAGTTCAAATACACTGCCTTTTGAGAATCACAACCTTAGTCTAACAACAGGATGCAATAGAAATAGGATGCAGACTTGGATATTTGAATTATATGTTTTATTATTGTTGTATGTGGCTTTCAAAACTTTAGAAGTGTGTGTTTAACAAGTACTCATAAAAAAGTAAAACAATAAAATATTTCAATCAGCTGTATTACCAAAAGAGTTACCGTAGGGCAATTTCAGTTTAGGGTTTTCCAGGAAGGAAAAGATGGCTGAAAGCCTGTGGGGCAGTTTCAAATGTGTAACCTAATTTAGGATCTACATAGGGACTGTAAAAGTACCCCAAAGCCCACTTACCAGGCAGTAGCCACTGCAATCAGTAGGGTCTGTTCTCCTGTCATTTGGGAAGCAGCTGGATGATGGTCCCATGCTCACTGCCATACAAGCAATCTATGGCCTGAGGGGGAGTTGCAACAGGGACCCTGCTTCTGTCTGTCTCAATGGAGATCACTCATGGGAAGGCATGGCAATGTCAGTTAGCTGCTTCCCGATTGACAGAAAGAGCACCCCTGTTGATGGCAGTAGCTGTGGCCCAGTAAATGAGGATTGGTGGGATTGGGAGAGCAGCCGCTGTGTAGCACCATAAGTACAGTGCTTACACATTTGCATCTCTCTAACAGGATTCCAGCCATCAGCTTGGAAGAGCTGAAAGGTTTTATGACAGTTTTGAAACAGTACCAAAAGAACAATAAGACACAAACAATGGGAAAGAAATATTCTCACACATATTTCAACACATACTTTCATTTGTTCTACAGTGTATTTATTATGATCCTTCACAGTGTTAGCTAAGTATGTAGAGATTAGCCTGGTTTTTTTTGCCTTCACATTTCATGGAATCTGCTTTGAAGCTGCATAGTCATCCATGGATCTTTCTGATTCCTTCCATAGTAATCGTAAAAAAAAAAAAAATGTCTCCCAAAGCATGAATTTGAAGTGGTTAAAGTCTTGCTAATTTAGATGACTTTGACCACTTCAAATTGATGGTTTGGGAAGAAATCTTGTATACAAGGAAATTATCTGAGCAGCATTACATTCAGCTGACTTGGTCTTCCTTCATCCTTGTTTACATTTGGTTACTTAAACTATGTGAGACCAAAACAAACATCTCTGGCCTGTTAAATGCACCTGAGCAATTGGCTGCTACTGCTGTGATTTCTCATTGTTCTTAAAAGTAGGTCTGTGGAGTGAGGCTCATGTTATATTTTTGCCCAAATTTCTCTGGAAGAAACCACGGCAGATTTTATCCTACAGACATCTATATCAGCAGAAGCTAGTTGATACTCAAACTAGAAACAGCAGCACTGTTACAGAACAATTGTCCAAAATGCATTGGAGACCAACCTTCATTATACTAACATAAATGCATTTCCTTCATTAAGCTAAGGCAGCCTCCCCAGCTGCTGCCTTCCAGATGTCTTGGACTATAACTCTCATCATCCTCAATCAGCATGATCAATCATGCATTAAAGGATTGTACAATGATTATTGTTTTCCAGTCATTTTCCTTTTGATAACAATAGGCCAGGAACTTCTCCTTTTCTCTTGTTTTCTGGAACTTTTTGAAGATCCGGCATGATGCCTGCAAAATTAATTGCTCATTTACTATGAAGATGTTTCTTTTGGAATGTGACTAGTAGGTTGTTCTACTGCGTGCTGGTTTTTCAATACACAACATGATTTGTAGTTTTCCACCACTTTGGCTTGCAAGCTAGCCTTATGTTTCTTGTGCCAAATGTCTGTGGCAATGTACACATTGTATGGATCATTTGAATGTTCAAGCTTTTTGGAACGGATGTAGCTCAGCATGACCCCAAATGTGAAGAAGCCAAAGAAGCAGAACAACAACAGTATGAACACTACTTCCAGGTGGTCGCTGGTTGCTGTGACTGGTGCAGGCAAGGGGTGGTTTGTTTTAGCTACGTAGTCCTCTAGCAGTTTTGAAAGGAGCAAGTTCAGTGCTGTACTGTTGGATGGCACTGCCATTCTTCTGTCAAGAATGACACAGCTTCCTTTAATTCTGATTTATGGAGTAGTATAGGAGGGAAAAAAAACAAAATATAGGAACAATTAGATTCAGATAATAATCACACTGACTTCTGTTCCAGTTGAATTAGAAATTTGAGATTGATGACTATAAGTGCATGCATATCCATATCTTGTTAATTTAAATGAAACCACATACATACACCAAACAAAACCCCTTGAATATTGCTGGGTGACCTTGGGCACATCACACACTCTCAGCCCCAGAAAGTCACCATAAGTTGGAAATGATTTGAAGGCACGCAAAGATAACGACTCCTATCCAAGAACCAAACCATTACACCCTGCTGATTTCCCTCTGGTCTCTGCTCACCTCTTTTTGAGGAGAGTGTGTGTCACCAAATAGTATTTGCCTGGTGGATTCTGAAAAGTAAAGGTTTATTCACACAACACAATTACAATGCTATTTATTCCATCTGAACCACCGTGGTTCTATCCTATGGAATCCTGGGATTTGCAGTTGAGGAGAAGTGTTTAGAATTCTCAGCCAGTGTGCTCTGGTGTCTCACCAAACTATAAACCCCAGGAGTCTGTGGGACAGAACCAGGGCAGTTAAAGTAGAATCATAGTGCTATAATTGTGTAGTGTGAAAGGATCCTAAGTATATAGCCTCTAGGTGAGTGCTTCCCAAGCTGTCTGATGTGGGGGACTAGCAATTACTTTTTTCCAGTGTACCAAGAGCAGCACCATATTTGTGCTTATAGGCTACAATTCTTTCTTTCTTTCTTTCTTTCTTTCTTTCTTTCTTTCTTTCTTTCTTTCTTTCTTTTTCTTTCTTTCTTTTTCTTTTTCTTTTTCTTTTTCTCTCTCTCTCCCTCCCTCCCTCCCTCCCTTCCTTCCTTCCTTCCTTCCTTCCTTCCTTCCTTCCTTCCTCAATACTTGTCTTGGATAGAGAACCAATGACTCAGAGACTGGCACTGGTCTAGGGAGCGCCATTATGAGTAGCGTAGCCGGCCTCTCCCAAAACTGCAAACCCCAGGATTCCAGAGGATGTTGAAAGTGGAATCATTGCACTATAAAAGGCTAGTGCAGAAATGGCCCAGGTCAGGGAAAGGAGATGAAAAAGTGGTGGGCTGACATGGTGGCTGTATATTTCCTCTATCTTTCCCATCTCTTTCCTTAGATGTTGTGGGGGGAGCATTGGGAGAGGTTTCATGATCCTGAGAAACTGAGGTGTCATCTGTCTTTAACTAGCCAGGCAGCAGCTGGTGGAGAAGGACCAGAGGCAAGTTTTTAAAGGGCTGCATGGCCTGATCAGAGCTGCTGAGAGGGAATGTTCCCCTAAGAAAGAAGCACTTGAGGTCAGGGGGGCAGGGGTTGGAGAAACTTGCAAATAATCAAATCTGTGAAAGTTAAATCAGCAGATGTGGGGGGCTGACTATACTTCATTTGCTCCTTAAGGAAATATGGTGATTCTATCACATGTGATTTCCTGGTCTAAATATTTATAGAGAGAGAGCTGAGAACTGTGCCTGAGAACTGTACAATGCAGTTTCTTTCTGTTTTAGAAAAGGATCACAATTTATTACATTACTCATGCACTGAAATCAGTGGGCTTAATTCTGTGTTGTAGAATTCAGAAGCTGTACCTGGCCATACCTGGCCAAGTATTACTTGCATTCTACTCCTTCTATTTGGTCCTGTTTTGCACCATTGGTTAACAAAAAAGAGTTGTTGTTGTTGTTTTTTAAAAAAGCATGATTCCTGGTTTGTATATAAGGAAAAACTAGTAACTCGGGAAATGAAAATTTAAGCATAAATTGAGCATAAATCTTCCTTCTAGTGCCTATGACGCTGAGATGTCACTTTCAAGTCTGTCAAATCTTGTGCATATAGCACTAAATTTTGTCTTAGTATAACATGTGAAAGAAGCTAATGGTCTAAATCTGATTTTAACTTTAGTCAAGGAAAACAGTGTGCTATGGAGTCTTGTGTTTTCCAGCTGTATAGACAGTAGCACATGTGTACTTGTCCCCTTAGGCATGCTGATTGTACTATGGGGCAGGGATGGAGAAAGCAGGCTGTATATATGGCCCCTGGATCCCAACCCACCTAAACCACCCATTTAAAAAAAGTTGCATGATTTTCAGTTAAAACTTGTCAAAATCATCCCCAAAACTCTCCCAAAAGTGTGTAAACATGCAAAACCCCTTCCTCACCCCCTCAGAAATAGCCACCCTCTCTCAATGGCCTCCTTTCCTTCCTAATTCTGGGTGCCATTTTAAAAGCTAAATGGAGGGAAAAGAAAGTATTTTGAAACACTTGCAGGGGGGATTTGCCCACAGTGTAATGGGGTAGAAAATTGACCCTTGGCAGCAACAGAGTTGCCCTTCTCTGTGCTATGGCTTGTGTAACTGACTGTGCAACTGGAAAGTATATTTTATTCCACCTAGGCTCATAGTGTGGAACTAGACATTTCTCAAATACAGTGTTATCTATGGTAATGGAATAACTCTGTTGGATACTGGCCAACGTTAGTAGTTCCACTGGGCACATTTGAAACTTTCTGGTGACCTCGTCTAAATTGTGAGGATCTCAGATTTCATTTAAGAATAGACATCATTTGAGAGGCCTACATTGGACGTTCTGAAATCCACTTCATCCTAGCTGCCTTTGCTGAATTTTCTGTCATTGGTAGCAGTGATAAAATCTCCACTCTTGATTATATAAACAACGTGCTCTAGGGTTGTAAAAAGTAATAACTTTTTATATGTAAACAAGACTCTCAGGAAGCTTCCAGGAGGGTGATTTTCCTTTTAAAAAAACAGCATTTTGGGTCCATGAATCTTGTTTCCATGTGGCGATTTTGCTGCTATAGCAAATACAGCACACATGCACACTGAAAGTGACTGTGGGGCTACATGTGGCCCACAGGTCACGTGTTGCCAGCCTCTGATTTAGAACATCAGATGATTAACAGTGTAAGGAATCTCTGGGTAAGCCTGCATGCCTTGCAACCATTTGAGCCAAATATTTGCAAGCCTTCAAGCAGGCTACTTGGAAGAAGGCCAATTTGCAGTTTGGGAACTTGTGAACTTGCTGAGATTTATCATGCTAAACACTCCACGTGCCTTCTACAGAAATTTAAAAAAGGAAGAGAGTCAGACACCTGTAGCGCTGCAATACACAGCTAGCCGGTATTACATACCATACTAAGTCTTCCAGGAACTAGGGAGGTAGTGTTTTGATTTTGTTTTGTTTTTTGGTGCTCTGGAATCTCTCAGATCCTCCCAACATATCATGAGTACACATACTATGAGTCCACAGGTGCTTCCTTGTACATCTCTTCCTTTGTCTCTAAGTATTCTGAACTCTGTGAAAGTTCTTTCCTCATGGGAATAAACCAAGAAAATTAAGCAGAATTGTGCAGCTTTTGCAGAATATATTATGCAGCATGTTTAAGAAAGACTTGCAATCAAGCTCAGCTCAGCCTTTTCCAGTGTAGAAGTGCATAGTGCCTATATCTCTACTGCAGGTAAAGTTCTAGAGTTGTCACAGAATTATACAGTGAGAGTGTCAGTAGTCCATGCTATGGCACATGTATCTTCTTGAAGGGAGTGGAGCCAGGGTTTCCATCTGTTGGCCTCAATCCTGATTTCATGTATTGTACCACTTTCACCTCTTCTACTCATGCAATTTATGTGGCATCTGACATGTGTGATTTTGGGATGACATGTGCATGTACGCTCATACAAGAAGCACATGTGTAGGGTCTCCATTCAGTTGGGAATCTAAGGCCCTTTTAGCATGGCATTTGCCATGTGAAAGGGCGCCTGGAGCGTCGCATGAGGAGCGATCTGCATGACGCACTCACAATCGCGTGATGCTCCAGGGTCTGGCAGGTGCCGCTCATGCACATTTTCATTTTTGGCTTTCAGCTGAAAACGGTGCACGATCGCGCATTGCTCCAGGCTGCATGCACACTTGCCGTGTGTGTGGAGCCTCCGGAGCTGCGGCAGTCATGCTTCCTGCCCCAGTGCAGCCTGGGAAATTCCCAGGCTGCACTGAGGAAGCAAGAGGCAAGGCTCTTGTGCTGCCTGGTCAGGAGCAGGCAGCTCATGTGGAACTGAAGCAGCAGGGATGATAGAGCCTCTCGCTGGAGGCTGATTGCGTGATCCCCACACACCAGCTCCGAAAAAAGGTAAGGTGAGGAAAGGACCTTAGTACTGTAAAGTATCTGATCATGTGGAGACCCTGTACACTGGCCTGGCGTCACTACCTGGCATCTTTAGGCTGACCCATGGACTTCCACCAATAGTGACAGCTGAAAAGACTTCCATTCCTGCCATATAGCAAGTATTTCAGTTTTGCTAATGCCTGGTGGAAGCAACTGAGCGTGCCCATGTTTTCTGTTGAATGCCTTCTCCCCATCCCACAGTATACCTGGAGGGTGAAATGTCTAGTACAGCACAATGGAAAAAGTAAATGGTGGCTGCAACAATGCCCATTGGGGCTTATCAAGAGCTTCCTCTATCCTGGTGCCACCACTGGTTACACACATACAGATGTAGAAATCATGAGAATATTCATAAAGGAGGTAGAAGCTCTAGATATGAAAATGTTCCCCAGGTCAATTGTCATGTATCCTTGTGAATAGTAAATGTACTACCCATCTATTGCTGACATGTGTACAAAATGAAGGCTTGAGTTATTCCTGTGTTGGTTCACTGAAATGTCACAACTACAGTGAGATTTTGGCTTTCAGGACTCTTCTTCTGGTTTAGATGATTCAAAGTTAAGAGACTGTTGAAGGAGCAAAATTTTCAGAAATCTGACCAGATGTTACAGCCAGGCATTTTATCCTCAGTTGCAGGGAGGGGAGAGGGAGAGGGGAGAGAGAACAAAGAAAGGAGAGGTTGTGACAAAATGAGAACAGATTATGTCTCTTATTGTTTAAAACAGAGGTATGGAATATTTGGCCCTTTAGATGTTGTTGGGCCCATCAACCAGAATGCTACTGGTGGGGTTGATAACAGCTGCAGTCCAATAGCCTCTGTGGGGCCATATGTTTCCCATTACTGGTTTAAAAGTTATAATCTGTCAACTCTAGCCTTTAGTCTACTAAATCGAAATAACTGCACATTGATAAGGATGTATATTTCACTAAGAATGGGAGGCATAATAATGGAGAACTTTGTTTGGATGCTAGGGTACACTGTGTGAAAAATAACTTTTAGCAAATATTTTTCTGGGCTGAGGTAATGGGGTTGAATAAGTGGGTAAAGTTCTACAACATTGCAAAGTATGTATCCTCTACACACTAGAGTGCCTTTCTGCTCAGAGTTCAGGGTCACACCATCTACTCTTAGCATCTGTTTGTATATTTAAATCATGGATTATAATAGAGAAAATACTTGAAGGAACTTTTTGTTTAAGTTGCATTAAATTATGAATATTTCCCCTTCACAGAAGGAAGAGAGAATCTGGGGACAATGTGAATATATACATGAAAGAAATGCTCATTTTATTATATTTCAAGGACACCACTGGCATCAGTTTAAAACATACAGCCTTTCCACCAGCAGCTAACCAAACATGAATACTGTTCTCACATCTAACTGGATCCACTGCCTGCTGCCCTTATAATCACTCCTACTTAAAGTGTCATCATTGTAACATCACAGTCTACTATTATTTTAAAGTTGCATACTGTTGTGAAAGTAGTCCACCTTCATAGAAATTAACTGCAGTGAACAGCTTTCCAGCAATCAGAAGGCATGACTGTCAAATTTGTCATGATATCTCATTCTTTTTTCCATCAACAAATGAACAGTAGCTTTGTCTCAACTGATTTATAGAAGCACACACCTATCTCTAAAGGTAGATGAAAAAATGAAAATATTGTCAATGTTAATATTTCCTTTTATTTATTTATTTTTCCTTTTAGAACATGATTTATTTCCAAACAGATACAGAGCAACTTTGAGATGAATTACTGTATTGATTTGAATTACTCTTTAACAGGTTTGCCTGTGTCATTCTAATTCCCATGTAGAGTTTTCTAGCTGTAAAAATCCTTCTAACAAAGGTTACTTTCATACTGAGAAAACATGGAGATAATGATCACTAGCTGAACTGTCACTGTTGTGAAAACTGTATGTAACTGCAAATTGTGTTCACATTTTAAAACTTTTAGCTAGAAAAGTTAAAACTTCTTATCTACCTCTTGTTTCCAGCACTGCAGTTCTTTGAAACATGTGTCCTTCCTGCTCTTCCCTCTCTAGATGGAAAAAATTATTTTACAGTATAGAACTGCAAAGGGAAAGTAAGGCAGTAGACCAGATGCCAGGTGCTCTTCAAGTATAATGGCACAGTGGGCAAAAACAAACATTTCTGATCAACAGTCAGTTTTTAAGCAGTGGCGGGAGCTCATCTCCTGTAACAAAAAGGCAGACAAGCAAACAGGAATAAACATGCAAACTCACCAAGCAGTGTGGAGGAGGGAGCCTGTAATCTAGATGCTGTGAGTCAGGCTCACACTCTGAGCTTGGCTGGAAAGAAGCCCGAAGTCTGGGAGTTAGGGAGCAGCATCACACTGTGACTGTCAGGTTGGGAGGGACTTACCGTGTGTGCATGAGCAAGCCAGCCTTATGCTGTGAGTGCACAGGGGAGGGAACCTGTAAGCTTCTGGGAAGGCAGGTTTACATAGAGTAAGGTGACACAGATTTCCAGGCAGGGGAAAAGTATATGGCAACACAGACAAGTAAAGACATGTGCCCAACACAATGGGAATATCTTGCTTTATATGCAAAGCTGGACAGTTCTAGCAGCTTGATTTCCTTTCATCATTTTCAAGTGCTGATATATTTCTGTGGAGTAGTGCACAGATTGAAGACACTAACCACCCAATCTGATCACATAGGTTAAATTATGAAGTGACTATTTTCTACTTGGCAAAAAGTAATGAGATCCAATGTGGGTCAACAGAGTATATGATCGGGAGCAGAAACTAATAAATTTTGGGAAGTTCCTGTAACCCTGTCCACAGCTTATCATGAGACAAGGGGCCCAGTCACACTATAGAACTATAGCACTGTTATTCCACTGTCATGATTCCATCCTATGGTATCCTGGGACTGGTGTTCTGGTGAGGGACTGGGATAATTTGACTGAGAATTTAAATGCCCCTCTCTAATCTTCAAATCCAAGAATTCATTTGGATAGAACCATGGCAATTTAAGTGGAATAATAGTGCTATCATTCTGTAGTGTGGACAAGTTCCAAAGGGGATGTATCTACACTACAGTTACAGCAATTTGATACTGTTTTGACTGCCATGGCTCTATCTGATGGAATTCTGGGATTTATGGTTTGGTGAGGGACTTTTCTGTCAAGGACAAACAGGGGTATAATTCAGGAGATTGGACACTAGAGCAATCTCAAGTAGAGAATTTTGAGCACTTTGAGCTGCATATTCCAGGATTTTCAGAGGATGGAGGCATGACAGTTAAAGTGGGATCAAACTGCTATAATTGCAGTGTGGACACAGCTAGGGAATAGATTAAACATCCTATCATCACTGCTGCTTTTAGCTAAAAAATACTCCTTCCAAAAGTTATAAACATTTGTGTGTAACTCTTCTTAAGCTTTTCACCCTTGACATTTCACATATTTTACTCTCCTGCTTTTGGAAATAAGTATCAAGGAACAAGATGGTACCTAATCAGTCAAAAATCAGTTCTGGGATCTCACAAGAGGGAAAGCAATCAAGGATACATTTAGAGTCCCAGATTTTGCTTCTGTTCTTTCTGATTTTATTTTAGAGATCCATGAATGTTTTCTTTATTCCAGAATATTTTCTGTCAGCTCCTGATACAATCAGAAACTTTTTATACTAACTCTCTAGGTTGGTTTATTTTAATTAATTAGGAAGGAGTTCCAAAGAAAATGGTGGATAGGTAAAACGTTAAGGGCTCTTTCCCTATCTATTGCTGAAAATTGCCCCCATTTGAAATTTGCTTCTTTTAAAATATGTATTGGATTTTAAATATATGTCAATGACATTGTTAGGAATGGATCCAATGGACATTTGCCCCAGATCTTCTGAACTGTGTCCTGGATCTCTTGAGATCTCCTGATGCGCCATGATGACATCATCTTCCTGAACCCAAACCTGCCTATTCCCTCTGAGCTGTAAGTAGCAGACCTTAAAACTTTCTTCCTTAGCAGACCAGTAGGTAGCGTAGCATGAAGGCAGCAGTTTTTAAAGGCACCATGTTGGGACATTTTAATCCAGTGGTTCTCAACCTGTGGGTCCCCAGATGTTCGTGGACTTCAGCTCCCAGAAGCCCTGAGCATTGACCATAGTGGCTGGGGCTTCTGGGAGCTGAAGTCCATGAACATCTGGGGACCTACAGGTTGAGAACCACTGTTTTAATCCCAGATGCAGAGTTTCTTGCACACTTTACACAGAACTGGATCCATTCAGTCCTTCTAAGACACTGTGACCTGCACAGTAGTGAACAGTATTCCCAAATTTCAGCTACTTGCTGTTTACATTTTGCTTTATATAAACAAAAAATGCTAGGTTGGTAGGGAATATCAAAAGTCTTCTATTAATTTTTGCCATTAGGGTGCTGTTTCCCAGCCAATGTAACATATTGGGTAGTTATATACATTTTCTGGAAAAAGTGCCACAGAAATATATAAGAGCAGTAAGTTTTCCACTACTCACCTCTGGTACTGGGATAGAAAAGCACAATATATTGGATTTCAGTGGTGTTCTATAATATTAGCACTGTGTTTTAAATATTTTATTTGATTACACACAGACACACACACAGGCTTTCACTGAGATGATTTTGTATATATGTGCATATAAAACCACCTTGTGTGAAAGTGTGCTTTCTGGTTCTGGGTGTCCTGTTATTCTAAATATGTTTTATTCAGCAAACACAATATTTTAATGCCCCACAATATTTTGGAATTCTTAGAAGGGTGGAAAAATGTCCAGTGATACGAATAGTGCAACATTGTGAGTAAGATATGAGAGACCTTGCCAAATTTGAATATATTTTGTGGCATTGTTCATGTCCCAAGATGAGGTGGGGAGCTCAGAGTTTGTAGCATCTTGAAATATATGTTTTTAAAAGTGACTAAAATGGTATAGGTTAGAATAGATATTGGCTTGACAAGAGCTTTGCGATGCAAAGATTAAAATATAAATAAAAGAGGAATGGATATGTAGAAGATTGGGGGGCTAAAACTAGGGCAATGCACATGAAGCCAATGAGAGTCAGGAAGATGGGAAACCTTGGGTTTCATGTGGCTGCACAGATACCTACGAATTCTGCAGTTCAGGTAATTCATACCACAGCAGGCGTGCAGTATTCTAGTTGGAAATGTGTCGTGTTTTTAGGATCACTGTGAAAAAGGAATCATAAGCAAAATGTGTATGGGAGGAGTAGGGAAAATGTGATTATATGGGGTAGGAATGACCACATATAAAGGGTCATAACCAATGAGACTCTAAGGCCCTTTCCACATGTGGGAAAGGAACCGCGAAAAAACACTACTCCCCAGACTTCTTCAGCGTCTGGGCGAGTCCGTTCGGACGAAGAGCAGTGCGAGCTCATCGCTCCTCACTGCTGCAGCATCCAAAATGGCAGCTTCTGGTTGGTGGAGGGTCTCCACCAACCGAAAGCTCGCCAGCCTAAAGCCCGCCCCGGCAGATCTGCAGGCACGCACTTGTGCGCGCCTGCAAATCTGCACCGGAGCGCGGGGACAGAGCGACACGGAATTGCGAGCTCCATGCTTTTAAAAACCTCTAAAAAGAGGTTTTTAAAAAGCATGCTGTGCAACCAGTTCCGGTCACTCTGAACCGGACTGAGGTGTGGAACTACAAAAAGTAGTCTGCCCCAGTCCACTCTGTGGTGCAGAAGACCTCCGTCGGAGGTCACTCTGCGCAGTTTTAATAGCCCAGTGCAGAAAGGACCTATGATTCTTGAAACAACCAAAGGTGGTATTTTGTCCTGAGTGGGAGGCTGTTTGGATCTTTCTTGTAACAAATACCTGAAAGAAGAGCTCCACATAGAACATTGATATTTTAAAAAATATGAATTTGCTCTACATAGTTGTATCAGTCTGATATCACTTTGACTGTCATGTTATCATCTGGAGGAATCCTGGGATTTGTACTTCAATTAGTTACTTAGGATTCTTTGCTGGAGAGCTCTGGTCCATTTCTAAGAACTAAAGTTCCCAAGATACTTTGATTTAATCCTCAATTCCTCTTCTTGATGTACCATGTAAACTGTAAGCAGTAGGGTGGGGGTTCACTAGGACTGTCTAGCAGAAAATTTAAAGTACTTCACTAAACTACAAATTCCATCTGAAACCTTTCGGTTAACTGCCTGTAAAGAAACCAGTTTAGAACTGTCTCACTTTACTGCCACAAAATGCAAGTTGATTTCTATAGAAGCTTGGTAGCTTTAGTAGCACAGAGGATTTGTCTTCCACATATTTGCAGATCGTCAGGAGCAGAAAGTTGGGACTATCTGAGTTCGTGTTCCAGGAAGTATTGTATGAATGTGTCTGCCAGCTCACGCGAGGCTTTTAAAACCCTTTTGCAGATTAAAAACAAGAATAAGCCCTCAGCCACTTTAGTTCATAATATGAATTAGGATGTATACAGTCCTTATGTTTTCCACCTCTTCAAAATTGCTCTGAAGTTCTATCCCATCTGAAAGCAGACAAACACTTGGAGGATTCCCTCTATCCTCTCTCCATTTCCTCTCTCCATTTTCCACCCTTTCCTTTGCTTTTCTGTCCTGGCTCTTCTTTCACTTGTTTATTCCATCTGACGGGTGGTACAAATTCTCAAGATGGGAAGATGAGCGTAAAGAGATATTCTGAACCAGATCCGTCTTTAAACAAACAAGAGGACTTGTTTTTCTCATCTTCTTTGATTCCTCCACTCTTTGAGAAAACTGGGATCACATAATTGCAGAAGAAGAAAAGCTGAGGCTATTTTTCTTTGACAGCCACAACTATCCATCAGTGGAAGCACCCTGTTTAATAAAAATAAGAGTTAATTTGATCAGGGAAAGAATCAACTACTGTACTGCTCTTTTAAACAACTCTATAATCAGAAGAAATGTAAGAACAATTATGTTGGATCAGACCAAAAGCCTATCTCATTCAAGCATACTGTTCTCACAACAGTGGCCTGATGTTCTTGGAAAGCCCACAACCAGAGCATAAGAGCAATACCACTCTCAACCATTGTTATCCAGAGGAGCAAACTGCTGTGATACTGGATATAATATAGTGCTATCATGGCTTTTAGCTGCTGGTAGCTTTATTGTCCAGGAATCTGTTCAATCCTTTTTTAAAAATCATCCAAACCAGCAACAATTCTTACATCTCTCTGTATAACAAATTTGCTGTGTAGTTTGACTATATATTGTGTGAAGGAGTACCCCTTTTTGTGATCATAGCTCCAGGAGTTCCAATGCTTCACTCCATACATCTGAAGAAGTGGACTGGAGTCCATGGAAGGTTATGCCAAAATAAATCAGTTAGTCATAAAAGTGTTGCAGGATCCTTTCCTTCTTTTTACATCCATCATATATAGCTGTATTGAGCTGTAACTCAGTTTTTATAACTGTCAATTGTATCCATCATAGGATAGTGCTGAACTGATTTTGTTATTCAGAACCTAGGAAAGTGTGAATAAGATTGCAGCTGTAAGCACTGTGCGTCCATTTGTTCCATTCTTTTAGCCAACTATTTGTGATGATTTCTTTGAATTACACTAGAGCATTGCTGATGTGATTCAACAAATTTTCTCCTCCCTGTTTTTTTTAACAGTCATAAAGTTATAGTTCAGAAGTGTTATTTCACTGATATAGCATGGCACTACTTGTTGCTGTTGTTGTTAACTGCTGTCAAGCTGACTTTGACTTATGGTGAACCTATGAATGAGAAACCTCCAGCTCATTGGAAAAGCCCCTCCCTAAACTGCAAACCCCAGGATTCCATAGGATGTTGAAAAGGGAATAATAGCACTATAACAGTCTAGTGTGGAAACAGGCACAGTCATCAACAGCCCTGCTCAGGTCTTGGAGACTCGGGGCCGTGATTTCCTCAAATGAGTCTATCCACCTGTGTTGGGCTCTTCCGCTTTTCCTACTGCCTTCTTTCTACCTTGCCAAACTTCATTATCTTTTCTAGTGAGCCATATTTTCTTGATATGTCCAAAGTCTAACAATCTCAGTTTAGTCATCTTGGCTTCTAGGGAGAGTTCAGGGTTGATTTGCACTAGGACCCATTTATTTTTGGCAGTCCTGGACATCTGCAGAACTCCCCTCCAGCACCATATTTCAAATGAGTTGATTCTCTTCCTATCAGCTGCCTTCACTGTCCAGCTTTCACAAGCATATGCAGAAACTGGAAATACAAGGGCATGGACAATCCTGCCTATTCAATGATGTATCTTTATATTTGAGGATCTTATCTAATACCTTCATGGCTGCCCTTCAGCTATAGCACTATAACAATAAGAAATATTTTTTTAAAAAGGAGGAGAAGGGAACATATCGCTCTGATATGTTTCAGAACTGAAAAGAAATTGAAGGTTGATATGAAATGTTGCAGCTAATGCCCAGAATTACCAGGAAATCATCTGGGATAACAAAATGTCATTAGAGCGTTAAAAAAAAACCTATGAGAACTGCGGCAACAAATACTGCACCCCCTTATACATTTGCCCTATCTGAAGTTGTCCTTAGTCACTTTTTGTAGAGGTAATCTTGAGATATGATCATAATAGTGCAGGCTTAATCAGTTCCTCCTGCCCACCGCTTATGACTCTACTGCCTTGGTAACACTTTCTAACCAATCCTATGCCTATTTCTGCTTTTCCTTTTTTTGCATGCATTCTGGCTTGAAATCAAACTGGCAGAGTAACCATACATTTTGTGAAGAAAGGACTGAATATATGTTATATGCAGTTATCCAATAGTGAGGACTCAGGGTAGTTGGTACATGCTCAAAGATACTTTCCCCCTGGGAATGAGATATTCCCTTGTGTTGAAAACAGATTCCTTGTCATAATTCTCCTGAATTCTTGTCATAAATTAAATTACAGGGAGGAGAAGGTAAGAAGAACTTGACTGTGACATGGAGAAGGTAGAGGAAGCCTGCAAAACCCAGAAAAAATGTTTAGAAGAAGGACAAATGAGTGGAAACTGTTGGATGGAAAGGGACAGAATTTATGTGGTCTGTTTTTTGCTTTTTAATTATGGTAAGCTACCTTGAATCCCATCTTGGAAGAAAGGCAGGATGTAAATTCAATAATTAAATAAATAAATAAATAAATAAATAAATAAATAAATAAATACTAACAACAGTTGTAGCCATTGTTTTAAAATGGAATGGTGCTGAAGCTATACTCTGTATGCGAGATGTTACTTTGTAAATGTATGGCACTGTATTAAGCTTTAACTGCTCAATGATAAAAGAGACTTGTTTTGTAGATACTCTGAGGCAGTCTTTTTATTAAACTGTTATAAACTATTCATTATTAACATTAACAATGCAATCTTCTGTATATTTTCTCAAAGCTAAATCCTATTGCCTTACTTTCAGGTAAGTATGTACAAGAGGGGTAGGAAACTGTAGCCCTCCAGATGTCACTGGACTGCAACTCCCATTGGTCCTAGTCATCATAGCACATAGTGAGACATGCTAGGAGTTGCAGTCCCACATAATCTGGAGGTGACACAGTTGTGTAGCACAGTATTGCAACCGAAATGAATCGTCTAGATTCTCCAAATGTGTTCTCTTAATTGTTGTGTGGCTAGAGTATCAGTTTGGAAAGTGGGAGATTTATGTTCAAACCCCTACTGAATTATTTTGGGCCTGCCACGCTGTCTGAGTGTATCTATCTCAAACAGTAGCTGTGAGGATGAAGTGGGGAGGAGAGAGCTACATATGCCACCATTGGAGGGTGGTGAAGGGAGAGATACACATTTCATGAATAAATGAACAAAGAAATGCACTCAATTTATGGGGGAAAGATCTTCAGCCTCCTTCTGTTAATATAGTCTATTGGCATTTTGTGATTGAGTTCAAAGAAAGATTCCTCTTTAGACAGTACTTCTGCATTTAAACATGTGCATGTAGACAGAATTATTTGTTCCATTTTATCGATTTGCTTCCCCTTACCCCATATTTGCCAGCCCTGACTTCAGTGGGTCCACTCCTCCTTCACATGGCCAAAGGGATTATTTTGGCTGAAGAACTGTTTCATTGGAGGTTGGTAGGCCTAGTGATTCATGGCACATGGAAAATGCACTGATGCAGATTTCATGAATGCTAAAATCACGTGGGGTATAAATAGGACTATACTAGTTCATAGGCAAATGACTAAGCCCAGTACACCTTAGGGCATGTGGGAGAAAACACATACAAAGCAAACCAGTTTTTCCAAGCTGGGCATGCAAAGACAAATTTGTACATGTTCCGCAAGCATGTACAATAAGCTATTTCCTAGCATGGCCACATGTGTCTGTGTTATTTGTTATAATTGGAGATTGGAGGCAAAGTGTGAATTTGTAACTTGACCAAAATATCCCAGTGATGTTGACTGGGAATGCATGTGGATTGGAGTTTGGAAAAGTAAATTTCAGACTACAGCTTCTGGAATCTCTGAGCAGCCCTGCTGCCTGAGACAATTTCAGGATTTGTAGTTCTCAATTGTAGTCCCCCTTTTTCCAAGCTCTGTTTTGGTGTTGAAAAATCTCTCCACACAACGTAACTTCCAAGCACAAATTGTCTTCTTCCAATTATTTTGTCTCTAAATACATGAAAATGT
Source organism: Iguana delicatissima (assembly GCA_948472985.1). Lineage (NCBI taxonomy): Eukaryota > Metazoa > Chordata > Lepidosauria > Squamata > Iguanidae > Iguana > Iguana delicatissima. The sequence continues at coordinate 212,756 of CAOKZL010001124.1, read as the reverse complement.
GTTGACTAAATGGTCCATATCTTACATTTCTGCACACACAATTGGCTCCACCATAATCCTATGATCTGTAGATCTCCTAAAGCAGACATCAGCTGACAGGAACAGATGTAGACACTGCAGAAGAATGAGGAAATTCACAATAGTGAGGATAAATGGAATATACTAAAGGATTTTGGTGATGGTAAAGAATTAGACAACTAGTGAAGCAGCACTATTAAGAAATGAATTTTTGGGTGATGACAATGGTGAAGAGAGCAAGATCATGTACCATCCTACTCTTAGGTCTCCATATTTTCTCTCAAAGTCACTTAATAACCTACACAAACGTAATTTGTACATGGGAAAGATTCTTTCTCTCTAAGCCCATCCATGAAGAACCTTTGCTGCTCCAGATGTCTTGGATTATAATTCTTACAATCTCATATCAGTCACCAGCTCAGTACAAAACTATTCATTCTACCCTAACAACATGGGAGTAAGAATACATGTTTATGGAGGAGGAATGAGAGGGACTACAAGAGGTTGGAGGCAGTCGTGCCATTGCAAGTTGTATGCTACAAACTGGCCACCCAACAGCAGAAATGGGTACAACTGACAATGAGGAGGGCAGTTGAGAGCTGGCACTGGGCCTGGGGCAAGATACATCACTGGGCTGCCTCTCTAAATCTTACAAACCAATTGTTGCTACTTTCTTTAAGCAAGTTTTTAAGTGACTTAGGTTTAATTTAGAGTAAGAAGCACTGAAAGTAACACAGTTCATAAACTTAAGTATTACACTAGTAAATTGTTTTGATTAGCATCATTAATACATTGGAATGAAAACATGCTAGTTGGAATCCTATTAGTGGCATTGGCCCTTTCTGCAGCACTCTCCCATCCCACAATGCGGACGGGAAAAGAAGGGCACCACGGTGATGCTTCCGCATTACGTCCCCAGGTGGCATGATCATGGATTAAACCATTGATGGGTTTTCCCTGTCAAAAGACATGCAATTGCACCACCATCCCACACTTACTTGTCCTGCGAAGCCACAGAAGCATGATGGCTGTGCTTTCTGTCCCAGTGCAGCCTGGGAAAGTACCCGGCTGTGCTGTGGAAGGAAGAGCCGTAGTCATCAAGTTCCCTTCCACAGGGAGCAAGCTGGTGCAGAGGGAAGCACTTCTGTTGCGCTCCCCTCCCGGCAGAGCTGCTGCCAGGATCCCCACTGAATGACTTTGTGAAAAGGTAGGGTGCAGAAAGGGCCATTGTATCCATCCCCTCCCCAAGGCAGCTTCCAAAAGGCAAAGTATACTGCTGTGGTCATTTACTAAGAGGGGATATGGAGGAGAAACGGAGGCATTGTTAGTAGGCTGTACACCCCCACACTTTGATATGGTTTTATTGGCAAAATATGTCAATTGGCATAAATATAAATTATACCTTGCTATGGCTACATGGCCATGCTGGTTGAGAGGAAAAGCTGGCTGTAGATGTGCATTGCAAAATCAGGTCAGAAGCATAGCCAGGTCATAGTCAGGAAATCACCAGGAAGCTCCAGCAATGATGGACCTACAGTTGGCCTCCAGTGACTCAACCTTTAAGAGACAATAGCATCTGAGCTCTCCCTTTGACCAAGCAAAGTTTCCTTTTGTCCCCACACCTGTCTGACAATTAAAGAGCTATCAAGGCTACCAGTAACCCTTTGTCACCTAATGCTAAGGCCATTAGCTCATTCTGGACCTCATTGCCCACTCTCAAAACTCCACTGTTTACTCTGCCAGATGGCCATTAGCACCTTAGCCTTCTAGGCAGAAAAAGAGTATCTAAACCCTAGTTTTTGGCCAGTCAACTCACAGTACACTCATTGCTGGTTGCCACTCTGCCATTCTGATTCCCAATTGTGTAATGTTCTTAGACTTGCATCTAAGCCACCATTGCTGCTTCTTCACTGCTCTTCTGGATTAGTAAATATTACCTACTTCATCCTGAAAATCTCGCTATCCAAAACTTTCCTCTCTTTTCCTTCAGTTAGCCTTGTGTGATTGTGTGACTGCTTGGATCTGGTGTGTGTGATTGCAATTCCCCCCATAAAACAAATAAGTTTACTTTCGGATCTCTGGCTGGTTCTTCCCTGCACTAGTACCGGTAAACATAGGTGTAAAAGATCTCGTAAGGTTACCCCCCTCTTGCCGGCCTCCTATTTGATTGAACATTCCTGATCTTTCATGGCGGTACCAGCATCACAGGTGGACCCCTGGATCACCTATGTTTTGGGGTAACAGCATCCAAGTAATATCCAACTGCAACTTGGTGGAGAGCTGTTTCTATCTGAGTGCCAACCTCTGCTCTTGCCCTGTGAATGGCTATGGCAGTGTGCTGCAGCTCTTGGAAGATGCCTTTTGGCAACAGGAGGGACATGGAACTGCAGAGATTGAGCACTACCTGACACCTGCACAATGTTGCATTCTGGCAATTATTTATCACTTAGCATCTGTCTCTATGTCAACAACGTCTTTAACATCTGAAAAGCTTTGTGAGCTTTCTGTTAGCTAATATTTCAATTATATAGTCAAAGTTTAGTTTTCTTGCAAATTTCTAGGATTGCAGTAACTTAAAACTTCACTTAAGCATTTAGAAATACAGCTTAAGCATCCAAAAAAAATAAAAAGAAAAGAAAATGGGCAGGCAGGCAAAGTTACCAAAGGCATGTGAATGCAACAAATATAAGAGATATAGTTGTGAATGATTTGCATCGTCTCAGTCTCCACAAGGCTAGAAATTTGGGGATTGAAGGAAAATTTGTTGGGGGGAGAATTCTTGTTTGGGAAGAGGGACAATTTCTTATTCCTCCCTCTGTTGCTATACCTAGTGAGCAGGGAACACAAGTTTATCCTCCCTGTTTGCAGGGGGAAAAAAATGGACATTCAGCCACTAAGCAGTCATTATCTTGTCAGATATCAGTTTAATGTACACAAGTGAAAATCAACACTGAGAATCTTCATACTGGAAAAATCCATGAGAAGATTAAGAAAGCCTGAATAGACTAATCTTAATATCCTTAAATTTTGATTGTTGAAGTATGCCATGAGTTGAAGAAGAATTGCTAATACCCTGATATATGAAGGATACTCAAATTTATAAACACATTGAGAAACAATGGTGAATATTTATCAAAATGTGAGGTTTCTTGTTGTTAATTGCTGTCAGGTTTTCTTCAACTTATGGTGACCCTATGAATGAGGGACTCTGCTAAGCCACACCTGATACATTTACCAGAAAGGCTTAAAAGACACTCCCTGCAAATAGTATTATTTAAAATGACTCAACACAAAATAATATTTACCCAAGGTAAGGTCTTTGGATAAGTTTCCCTAGATGCAAGATGAACAGAATTAAGAGTGGGTGGCTGGACAAATAGCAGAGGGACAATCCAATGGAACTATGCAGTGTTTGATCCTTTACCTGTATCTTGTGCATTTCAGTGTGGCCATGACTTTCCCTGGAATGTACTCTAAGCCCAGAAACTAGATCAAGCTCTGTCTGACTTGGTGCCTTCATATTAAGATATGCAGGAAGTGAGGGACACTCTTTGTGTTGAGCTTCACGCACAACCATAGACCTTTTTGGATTAAACAGATTAAGTGGATTCATTCCAATCTGGGTTCAGGCCTGGTTATGGGACATAAACAGCCTTAGTCACCTTTGTGGATGTCCTGTGCTGGGAGATAAATGGGGGAATGTATCTCTCATGGTCCTACTGGACTTCTACTGGTATTTGGTACCATCATGTCAGGGATTCCAGGCAGGGAACCCTGGGAAAATGATCAGCTCACTGCAAAGATGTTGCATCCCCCAACACATCAGTCATAGTATCCTTCTGAGCTATTTGGCTGATATGAGACTTTTTTCCCCCTGAACATTCCAAAGGTAGTGCTGAGGAACTATTGTTCAGCCTCTTGTCCATCAACCTGTGTTGTCCAGAGGGTCCCTCTGCTTTCTAACACCTACTGTAGATGTTGGGTAAAGTTATCTGGATTTGGGGGCTAGTTGTCATCTGTATGCTGATGATACTAGCTCAACCTCTCTTTTGAGGCCAAAGAGGCTGTAGAAATCTTGATCTGGGTCCCGTGAAGGATTTTACATGGGTGAATAAACTCTGAGATAAGAAGGAAATAATGGTGGTCAGTAAGAAAGCTAACTTGAAGTTGGGATCACAGCCTTTTCTGCATAGGTTGAACTTCTTCTGAATGATCAGATTCATAGCTTGGAGGTGCTCTTGAACCCAGGGCTGCTCCCAGAAGACCAGAGCTGCTTTTGACCAGCTTCAGCTACTGTTCCAGCTGCAACCTTTCCCGGGGAAGGCAGATTTGGCTACAGTAGTTCAAACCTTACTTACCTCCTGCTTAAAGTAATGTAACATGATCTACATGGGGCTGCCCTTGAAAAGTGTTTGGAAGATGCAGCTCATGCAAAAGGTAGCAGCCTTACTGTGGCCATATAACCCCTGTCTTGGCTTGCAATTTGCTTTTGAGCTCAGTTCAGGTTGTGACTATAAAGCCCTGCACAGCTTGGAACCAGGTTATCTGAAAGGTCATCTCCTCCCATATGAAGGTACCAGAAGTTTGAGATCCACAGAGGTGACACTGTTCCATTTCCCAACACCTCATCAGGCTAGACTAGTGTGTCCCTTTGACAGGACTTTCTCTCTAGCAGCACCCTGACTGTGCACCTCACTGTCAAGGGAAGTTAGGCTGGCTCTCTCTCTTTTGAGCTTCCAAATTGGCAGCTAAAACATGGCCTTTATTCCTTGATACTGCTTTGACTGTTTTAACTGTTTGGCTTCAAATTGTTTTAAAGAGTATTTTAGTTTGTTTTTTATTGTTGTAAATCTTTTTACCTGTTGTAAATCACCTCTGGATAGGGGATACATAATTGGCAGGTTGAGAAGCAACATATAAATGCCTTAATAAGTGAGTTAGGGAAGCCAGAATACTCACTAACCCAGAATACTTTGGTTTCTCTTCAGATTGTATAAATTTTTCAAGTTGGGAGAGCCAGCACGGTGTAGTGATTTTAGTGTTTGACTAAGACTCCAAGATAATAGGGTTCAAATCTTTGCTCAACATAGAAATCCACTGGGTGACCATGAGTAAGTCACTGGCCATTTCCGCACTAGACTGTTATAGGGCTATTGTTCCACTTGCAACATCCTACGGAATCCTGGGGTTTGCAGTTTTGGGAGAGGCCAGCGGGTCTAGTGCAGAAATGGCCCCTGTCTCGGAAATGACATATCCCTCCTGAACAACTCTTGCACAGAAAACCTCATGATAGGTTCACCTTAGGGTCACCATAAGTTGGAAAGAACTTAAACAGCAGCAGCAGCAACAACAACAAAACAAATAAGTAAGTAAGTAGATGAATTCAGTACATGCCAAAAACGATGTACAGGCATTATTGACCCTACAGTTGCCAGAGATTGTGGACTGGAAGGATAAGAGGCTGACATGCATGAAAGAGAAAATTATAATCTTATGGCTTTTCCAGATCAGTCCAAAGAAGAGTAGCTCCATGGGTTTTGCTGGTTGTTGACTCCTCTGTATCCACTTGTTCTGTTCTTTGGAGGTGCTGTTTATAGCAATTTCTTGGATGTATATTAGGGTTTTTCAAGACTTTTTAAAAAAACTGTCACATGGTTTGTTGAAGTAGTTCTGTGGTTTGAAGAGCAAATTCTCTTCTCTTTGAATTTTTTCAAAAAAGATTTAGGCCATTTCCGCACTACACTGTTATTGTGCTATTATTCAACTTTCAGCATCCTATGGAATCCTGGGGTTTGCAGTTTAGGAAGGGGCATCTTTGGCCTCAGTAAACTACAAAGCCCTGAATTCCACAGGATGTTGAAAGTGGAATAATAACACTGTACCAGTGTAGTGCAGAAATGGCCTCTGAGTTGTGCTACAGTGCCATTTCACTGATACACTTTAACTCTTTTTTTTTAAAGGAAGAGATGAAAAGGGAATGTATTGTTCCAATATGATTCAGAATTAAGAAGAAACCCACTTGCGAGTGGGAATAAAACGCTGATGTTGGTGCTGGGAATTACAAGAAAATAGCCTGGAACAACAGAAACATCATTTGGATATTAAAAAACAAAACAGAAACTACAACAACAAATACTACAGTCTCCTGACTCTTTTGCGCTCCCTGAAGGAGACCCTAAACACCACTGCTCAATTGCTCATGTGAAAATATAAGGTGAACCTAAGGGCCTTCCTAGTCTGATATTCTATTCCCACAGTGATCAAGCAGTTGCTTCCAGGAAGCCACCCAGCAAGACATGAATGCAAGTGCTACTTCTTTCTCACATTCCCCCTGTAAGATATATGGAGACATATTCCCTTCATATTTGGAGATGGTGTATCACTGTTCTAACTAATAGTCGCTGATGGCCTTAATCTCTTTGGATTATTTAATTCCTCTTTAATGCCATTGTAACTAGGAGTCTTCACAGCATCTTGTTCCAGTGATTGCCTAGTTGGTGGCTAATAGCTGTTTGGGAGCAGTGTATATAGAGAGGAGGGTTAAATCTCTCTTCTAGTACTTCAGCCCTAATTCATTTTGAATGCCCTCCTGCTTTCCTGTCGAATGCTTGTAGATCTAAGAAGGACATTGGGAGATTTGACCGTGAGGATTTGGCCATGGATTCCCCCACATTATGTCTATTTTGACCCTAACCAACATGAAAGTGAGAGAAATTGATGTCATGGTTCATTCAACAATAAAGAAGTAATGTGGATGGAAACTAAAAATCTGTCCGACTTCTATAATTACGGCTGCAGTTCAAACCTGTTATCTCACATCAGAAGTAGTAATTAAACCCAACCTTGGCAGCGTACAATATAAAATCAGATACTGTGCAGAACAATGAACAAAAACAGCAAGGACCTTTGTGATGGAATAAACCAGTCCTTTGTGTCACAAGAAAATTCTTCCTGTAGTTTCACATATTTTAAAAATCACAATGCTTCATTGGCCTCCAACATTTAGCAAAATAGTAACATTATCTAAAATGGGATGGAGTGGACATGCCCACATCAGCACGTCTCTTCCAGGAGATGGTAAAGCAGCTTTCTTCAGTGTTATACCCTCACAGATGGTGTCTGCAGTCCATCCTATCTGGAGGACATCAAACTGGGGAGGTCTGTGGAAATTATAGCTCAGGACCTGGAAAATGTTGACCTTCTAGTGGTTTTGAATAACAACTTCCATAATTCCTGACTGTTGACTATATGAACTAGAGGTCATGCAAGTTGACATCTAAAATACCTGGAGAGCCAAAGGTCCCATAATTCCACCGTAGCTTATGGTATAGACACTCTGAGCCACGATTTCTGATTAAAACTAATACTGTCTGGCATCCTGTTAATGACATACACAGATGTAAGTACACTTTATTCCTGCATATGTGTTTCTAATGGTCATCGTAGAGGTTGATATTCTCTGTGAACTTTTGCAATTATCAAAGCCCCCCAGACTAACCAATCACCTCTTGCAACTCCCCACAGCCATTCTGTGGCTGGTGGAGAGCAGGTGAGTACAATTCAAGAAGTGTGTGGCAATGTCTCTGTAGCCAGGCACAGAATTATGCATCATCCACTGAGACATCCAGAGGACCCTGACAGAGCTTGGTGGATGATGTAATCATTCTGTGTCTGCTATGGGGACGTAGTCAGATGCTTCTCCAATCCCCTTCATGCAGGCTCCAATAGCCACGGAATAGCTATGAATAGCCATGTAGCAGAGGGAGCTACAGAAGCTGAATGTTGAGTCCAGGAGGTGTTCGATGGCCATATGTAGAACAGTTCCACATGCAGAACTATTGTGTTACAAGGTGCCATGCAGTATCTTGCCCATAGTCTCCCTCACTGATGAGATGTGACTTGAGCCATTTCCACACTATACTCTCATAGCGCCATTATTCCACTTTCAACATCCTATGGAATCCTGGAGTTTGCAGTTTCGGGAGGGGCCATAGGATGTTGAAAGTGGAATAATCGCGCTATAAGAGCCAGAAATGGCCTTACTGTAGACAGGGCTGGGGAGGGCAGGGGCCAAATCACCATGATCCAGAAATCTGTAGAGCTCAAACCTCTGGGAGTGTGAACCATAAAAAAACACATTACAAAATAAAGTTTGGTGTCTCAATAGTCCAGAGAGAGGCTATAATGTCCATTGTTAACCAAGGAATGGGATTGCCATTATGTACCTCACCCCAGGCCTAGTGCCAGCTCTCAGTGGCTCTGAGAAAACAAGCTGCTTTTCACATGATTCTTACTGGCACATGCAAGTGTTGATGCAGGGCTTATTGACCTTGGCTACTGTATTACAAATTGTAAAGATATAGTGTTCTTTCAGTTGCCTCACTACACAATTGTACAATTGTGCCTTTATTTAGCAGCAGCCATGCATATTGTGCTATTTTAAATACTTTTCCTTCCTGAGCAAATATGACAGTGTGAACACCTTTCAGGTGTTTGTTCACCCCCTTGCACATTGTGAGCAGTCCAACAAAAGTTGCCATGTGAGAATGCTTACGTTTTTGCATTTTATTTTTTACATAGTCCCTGAACCAGAATAGAATGTCTCTTGAAGACTGGTTTATTTTTTTGGGTTGGCCTGATACAAGTATTTCCCTGCTGCAGATCTGAGAATTTTCTAACAGTTGACACAGTTACTTTTGCTTTTATTTCTTTCTAAATTGGTACTTTTATAACCTCTATATAACTGTTTTGGAGCAGAGGTTATATGTTACACTGTGGAGATTATATATTCAGCAACCGTTTTGATTGTAGAATTTCCTGGACCAAAACCTGAGAAGGTTTTTACTGCATAAATGGAAAAATTCCACTAGGTGCAGCTTCTCTTGCCCTTCTTGTGCTTTGATGAGATATGCTGGGTCTGGTAAAATGTTTCCTTCTATGCAAATATTGTGGTAGCTGCCAAAGTTCTACCCCAGCTTATCAAAATTTTCTCACACAGTAATGAGAAGCATCCATGATAAGGCCTTTTCCATGTTGGCACCTTGATTCTAGAACTCGCTCCTCATGCATGCTGGTGCTTTCAGGTCTCCTGTAGGCTTATGGTGAGCCCATGAATTTCATAGGGCTTTGTTAACAATAAATAATCAGAGGTGGCTTTGCCAGTTCCTTCTTTTGAAATAGAACCCACAGCACTTGGTATTTGTTGGAGGTCTCCCATCTAAGTACTAACCAGGGCTGAGCCTACTTAGCTTCCAAGGTCAGACAGGATCTGGTGCCTTCAGGGTATTTTAATATAGTAATTATTTAACAAATTGAAGAAATCTTAAAGGAGTTCATTCGGCACTGGAAGAACATCAGATTCAATACCTGGCAACCTGCTGTGAATGGCCTAAATATCTAAAGAACCCAGATCCTGCCAGATCTTGGAAGGCAAGCAGGGTCAGCTCTGGTTAGTGGATGGATGGGAGACCATCAATGAATACCAGGTCTGTAGCCTCTATTTCAGAGGAAGGAACTAGCAAAGCCACCTCTGATTATTCATGGAGTTATCTTAAGTTGACAGGTAACTTAAAGGTACATGCCCACACAACCTGGTGACAGTTTATAGTTCTGCTATGGACTTTAATATTTGTTTGGATTTCTTGCTTTAAGTCTGTATTATTATGCACTTGTCATGCACTTTAACAGGGGCTTGCCTGATGAACAATGTGGTAAAATCTTTTCAGAAAGATCAGTGATGGGCAGCTATGGCTCTTGAAAAAATTTGGCCCGAGATGGTAATAGCTAGTGGTGAGGGGTTGTAGGGACTGTTGTTTAAAAATATCTGGAGAGCTTGAACATTTCCGAATATACTTCCTATAATGTTTATCTCACTTGTTGAATAAAAAACAAAATTCTCACATATATAAATGATTAGGTTAGAGTTGAATCTAACAGGCTTCCAGAACACATAGGTAGCTGAAGTTTATGCTCACACACCTTAGAGTCTCAAACAGGACAGCATCAAAAGATTGGGAAGACTGTTGAGTAATGGGACCATTGTCTCCTCATGCCATTGGATCTGCAAGGCTTTTCTCAGTGTGTTCTGTGTTTACATCTGTTTGTCTGCCTGCACATTTATACAAACATAGAGAACCCTTTATGTGCCCCTCCAGTTTTCATATACTGGAAAGAAGGTAGAGATGGGCAGCTGCAATGGGGGAATAATATTCATTCTAAGCCTCCAATGGTGAGAACAAGAGGTGGTGCCTGGCAATGTCATGGGAATGGACCATCATGATGCATTAGACATTAGACATTATCATGTTTCCTACAGTGTGCCATTCAGGACTTTAAAAAAAAGTCCAAAAAAGAGGACACACACAGTTTTCAAGACAGTACCCCCATCTGAGATGTCTCCTTCTCAAGCTGAGAACTGGAGTCTCAGGGACAGGCCATGACATTTGGAGATGCTAAGCTGTAAAGCTTGTACACTTCTACCCTACGTTTCTCTATCCTGATCCTTCCTTGTCCTTCAACTTTAGGGAACAGGTGCAAGGAGACACTTAATGCCCTGAGCCAATGATGGGCAAGGTTGTCCTAGGAGGGCAAGATGTCCTCAGTGGGACTGCTCCCCAAGTGGGTCCATGTGCCTCTTACTGCTGTCACCACTGTCCCTTCCATTGCTTTCTGCCTTGGGAACCAATCCTTAAAGCTGCATAGAGAGAAGGAGAAGGCAAGGTGCATAAAGGATGCTCCCCTTGCTTGTTGCTCCTTTTGCTGCTGACTTGATTGGAAAAGACAAGTCAACAAACAGCAACGTGAAGGAAGTGGAAGAGCAGGGGCAGCTGCCTTATGTGTCAAAAGGGCCTTCGGTTGAGGTGTGGACCTTGGCAAGTGCCCAATGCCGCTGGCTAATGATGACACTGATCCTACCCAGAAAGATGATGGCTCCACCCTGAGGAAGCACTATCCTCAAAACTAAGGAAGAAGGAACTGAAATGACAAGGGCTAAGAGTGCATAGAACTCAGGATTGATCTCAGGACATACAGGGTGGGGTGATAACATCCATCATAAAGGAAAAGAGTATGTGAGGGGATAGGATTGACAGACTATCAGGAAGCAAGTGGATTATTGTGTCTGGACATTCTAGATGTGATTTTCAGAGCCATTTGCTTCTTTAACTGAAGGGAAAGGTGGAACTTTTGTAAGGGCAAAAGGTGAGGTACAACTAAAGATTGAAGATGATGATGAGAATAGTAAATAATATACTTAAGCAGAAATCAAACCTAAAGACTCTCTTCCCGGTCTAATATTAAGCTGTTCTCCACCAGAATGACTTCAACAAGCGACTCACCTGACTCACTTCCTTGAGGGTAATGAAAACTATTTTGTGGTGGCCATGTGGACTCATACTGGCACAGAAAGTTGCCATAAAATTAAACTAAAACACATCACAGCTGTTACGTGGAACATTGCAGTGCAAACATACTTTTTGTGGCCTTTACATTTGCAATTAGATTCATCAGCTTCAGAAGTCAAATGTTCAAGAACATCTGTGATAGCTGCACAGCCAAGAAAAACAGGAAACCAGCCTTTAAGCATGGTATGTATTGGGACAAGGAAACTTTGACCACTAAATGTTTTGGTCTATAACTCTCAGAGATCATTTCCACTGGTCACCCTATGAGGAACTGAATGGAATTGTAGTCTAAAACATATGGATGGCCAAAGGTTTCCCAGGGTCCCATTTCAGTCGATAGCCAAGGTATCTTTCACATTGCACAAATTTTTAATTTTGATAACACTTTTAAGTGCCATAGCTCCATTCTATGGAATCTTGGAATTTGAAGTTTTGGGGAAGGGTACTTAGAATTCCCTGTGAGCTCTAGTTCCCCACCAAACTACAAATCCCAGGATTCCATAGGACTGAGTCATGGTAGTTAAGTGGTATCAAAGTGCTACAAGCGGACAGTGTGAAAGCCACATTTCAAAATAATGAAAGTGCAGAAAGTGGACATTGGCTTAAGAAACACCCTTAATTATATCGCATAGTGAATTCTGAAGTCAGTGAATGCCTCTCTTTAAAAGATACAGCAGACTGAGATGGTTTTAGAAATGCAATAAATATGTAACAAAAGTTCAGATAATCCTTATCTGTTACTTTTCCCCTGTCCATTTAAATATATATAACACCACGACTGATTCTAAATTCAGCACTTGTGCAGACAAATGCACTGGTCAACAACACTTAATGCTTGAGAGTGTGGCTGAAGATGGTGGATTGTCTATCTGCCATTCAGCTCCTGTAATTCCCACTTTAAATGCAGGTACAAAGCATGGCTGTTCGTCTAGGAATCTCTGTGTAATTTATTCTGCAGGGTTGTTATGAAATTTTAAATGTGGGGATGGGTAGAAAAATATGTACATTGTAACGAGCTTTTTTGAGAAAAAAAGCAGAATATAAGCAAAATATAAGCAAAGTGGAAAAGGTGGGCATGACTACATTAAATGTCATTGATTTCAGTGGTCTATTCTAAGCATAACTAATTTAGAGTCTTATCATATACACTTTTTTCTCATTCATCATACAATTTAACAATGCTTCCTTGGGAAAACCAATGAAGTGTGTTGACAGAAATGACCCATTTGAAAGTCAATGTTAGAACTGCATCTTAAAAAGAACCTCAGAAGAGCATAAGGAGCAATGCTGGGACAGAACACAAGCCCATATAATTCACCCAGAGGCACAGCCAGATCGAGAGGTGGAAGTCTGATTGACCCAGGAACCATGCTTGCCAAATGACTTCCAGCCTAGCAGCCCGGCAACTAGGCATTCATCAGACCCAGTAAAAGAAAGCGCTACACTGTCTTGTAGTGGTTGCAATCACCAGTACACCATTTAAAATTTCCCCAGATGTGATTTATGTCAGAACATGCTCTTGTTCTGGCACCAACTACTCCATCTCATTGTCATGTAGTACACAACATGCTTGGAAACTCTGCCTTTTGGGTGCATGCTTAGAGGGCTATTGGTGGAGCATTATGCTCAACTAACCTCAGGATGGATTGCAGCCATGCTATCCTGCACACATTAGCCTGCTGCCCTCAGATGTGGTGGAGAACTCTAACCCACTGGGTATCAACTGCAAGGCCAGCTCATTTCTGTGCATGAAATTAGAAGGTACCATCTTGACCATTATTTCGGGCAGCAAAATATCTTGGACTCACCCTGAGCAGCATCCATTCACTCCATCAAAAATGCACTTAAAATTTCTGGAAGTTTTATGTTGTCAACTGAGCAGGAAAAAAAAATACTACTCCACCCCCCCAAATCGGTTTTAATATAAATTCTCTAATCCTCATACCTAAGCTTCTGAAGATTTTCAGGTTACCTAAATGAGGGCGCCTCTGAATTCTTGACACTTTTGTCCAGAATACCTCAGAGTACTCCAGGGAATACTATCCTCCAGTAGCCATGTGGTATAGGAAAAGAGCAGGAGAGACAGACAAGCAGGCTGTTAGGAAAAATTAAGCACCACTAATCGGCTTGCAATTGGTTCCACACAACTCAGAGTGGAAAAATACAGTTTTATTCTTCTTGTTGTGGGTTTTCAAGTTGCTTCTGACTTGTGGCAACCCTAAGGCAAACCTACCACGGGGTGTTCTGGGGTGAGAATGTGAGATGCAGTGGTGGAACTTGGAGTGTGGAGGGGGAGCACGAGGGGATGACTCTATGGTGTGAGGGGCATGGTCAGGGCACGTGGGGGTGTGGCCATGGGCCAGGATGCCTCAAAACCTTGCCGCCTGGGGCAAATTGCCCACCTCGCCCCGTCCCCCATTGCTACATGATTGGTGAGATGCAACCAAGGTCACTGAATTAATTTCCATGGCCAAGTAGGGAATCTAACCCTGGTCTCCAGGGTCATAGTTCAAAGCTCAAGCCACTATACCACACTGGCTTTCACTGTTTTATACCATTAAGGAAAGGTGCAGACGTAATCTAAATTCTTTGGAAATGTGCAGTTATTTAATATGCACTATTTTGAATACTGAGTGATCCTTTAATGACTTGTGCACAAGGATCCCTGTGCATTTTCATTTAGAGATAAGCCTTGTCTATTTCATTCATACTTACTCCCAAGTTAGTATGCTGAGGTTGTAGCCAGATTTTACTGTGTATATTTTCAGAGTTCACATTCTGGCTTTTATTAGATTGCTTTCTTGGAGGGATAATGGAGAAATCCATCTGATTTGCATTATGATTTTTAACCAATTTGTCACTTTCAATCCAATATGGTAGTTAACCCAGCCTTTGAAATTCATACTTCAGCAAAAAAATGTATGAAAATGGATATACTGCAAAACAGTACATAAAAATGTTTATGAAAATACCATTAAGAGTGTGTTACATTAAGAAAACAGCTTGGAAGAATGTTTCTGTTGGGAAAAACTGTGCACAAAATACATGTGATAGCAGAAAAATACACAAATGGATGCACATTTTTATGCAAACTTATTTGTTTGAAGTTCAAGTTGAACTAAAGTTAAGATTATTAAAATGAGAAATGGGGAGAGAACAAAATTGGCAGACCAATTCATTCCTACTGATTCTTTACAGTTAGAGCAGTTTTACTTCTCTGATACCAATCCTCCTCTTGATTTGACTTAATAGTTATGCCATTCTCAAAAGACACATCCCCTGATGAACATGGAACAGTCTTGGCCAGTTAAGCCACATTTTCCTGGAGCAACTGGCTATGGTTAATCAAGTAGCTGCTTCCTGTTTTTCAAGAAGCACTGTACAAAGAAGCACTTTGTACCAGAGTACAAAGGGATCAATAGCAGATCCCTGTAGTCAACAACAAATAAAATGGCTCCTGCCTTAGGGCAAGGGATTACACTAGGACATCTTGCTGTACAATTCTATGGTCTTTGACTGGATGGGGAGTGACAGCGCTCTTGGTTTTTTGCCATAACACAACAGAATCCATGAGCTGGCATGTTTGGAAAGCACGTGTGCACCAGTGGAGGATTATTATATTTGCATAATAAGAGCAGCTTTTAACTCAGGTGATTCTTCTTCCTCTGTTAAATGCTCCCATGTGCAACCTCCACATCTGCCAAGATCCTGAACAGCACTGAGTGGGTCAGATGACTAGGAAGTCAAGAAGCACTTGGCACATTTGTTTCCCTCATTAGCATAGCTAGCATTCTCAGAGGTGCAACCCCAGGCCATGGATTGACAAACTAATTTATTGTGGGCTGTGATGATCTGGATGAAGATAATTCTTTGAAAGAAGTGATGACTGGAAAAACTATGACATGAAATTAGGTCAAATAGCAGTAGACAGGTTTTGGAGCTAAGGCCTAAATCCATTTGGTAGTCCCAAGCAGAGTAGACTAACTCCATTTCCACACTAGCCTATTATAGTGGTATGATTCCATTTTCACATCCTACCGAATCTGAGGTTTGCAGTTTAGAGAGAGGCCTTTGAGCCCCCTCCCTAAACAGCAAACCCCAGGATTCCATAGGATGTTGAAAGTGGAGTCATAGCACTATAACAGGCTAGTGCGGAAATGGCCTGAGTGAATTAATGGAGTATGCTGAGGTGCTGATTTACTGTTCTGCAGTTGAATTAGTAGGTATTCTTTACTTGGGACTAACAATTGGATTTATTCTTAAGTGATTCGCTGAGCAATGTCTACTTCTGAATTTTAGAGAAAGCCCTACTAGTGTCACATAGGTAAGTTCTTGCTTTTGAATTTTTCTTCTTTAAACGGATGGATGGGTGTGTAATATCATGCAATCTGGGTAAATGATGCATCACATCAACTACACCAGGTCCTTTAAATCTATCCTGGAAAAGACAGAAATTAAAATTAAACTTCATTAGAGGAAGCAGACATCATCAGTCATTCTGCAGAGGTTGCTGTATGCAGCAGTATGAGAGCACAAAATCATGAAGAAAGATTACTTAATGACCTACATTCTGCTACTGTTATTATTGTCACTGCAATCTATAATTAAAATTGCATCACTGTTTCCACAGACAAAGCGTTTCTACTACAGCAATGTAGGAAGATTCAGGACTGGTTGATGCTAACAGAAGGTAGTTCTGGTGGGTGGACTTCTGAAGAATTGAGTTTGGGACACTTATATCCACTCAGTGTGGATTTCAGTGGTAAAACTGCAGCAACTGAGATGTGAGCTTGAGTCTCAGCATCATCTGACCATATTAGAAAGATAGCCAAGCATATGCAGGAGAAGCTGCAGGTTAAGTCCTTTCTTGGTTATTCTCAGATGAGATGGGAGCTAAGCAACCTCCCTTCTTTTTCATTCCCAGGGTGGGAAGGGAAAAACTGTTTTGCTTCGATCTACTCGTACTCCTAAAAATCAGGATCACAACAGTGGTGGTCTGGATGGAGGAGGATGCTATACTGAAATAACTTTCGGGGTTACTGATAACATTATAATTTGAAAAGGAAATTCTTACAGATCATTGATCATTTCTAATTCAGTGCTAATATTTAACAGGAAAGCAGTATTTGGAGGTGTGTCTGTGCCAGGGTAAGCAATATGAAGGCATTGTCACCCCAAAATAAGAATTCTCTCCCACAATTTTTTTTTCTAGTCTCCAGATTTCTAGCATTTGAAGTAACTTAAAACTTCAATCAAGTTTAGGCATCCAAAGGGGGAAAAAGGCAGGTAAAGTTCCCAGAGAAATGAGAATACAGCAATACAAGAGCCTTAGGTGTGAATGATTTTCACTATCTCCCTCTCTGAAATGCTAACAACTTGGGGGCTGGAGAAAGATTGCGTGAGGAGGCAGAACTCTGATGCCATGATTTTGCCACCTACCCACTATACCCCACCAGTATTTCAGTAAGCTAGTGATAAATGGGATCAATGTGACTGCTATGTCAACGCTAACAAGGACGCATGCATTACTTGGTTAGCTTTGTCATTTGCTTCCTTTTGGAGACAGGCAAAATTGTTCTGCGAAGCTTTAGAGAGTGACACCATATCTACTAAGACTGAGATACAAATATCTATTTGCAACTAGATTTTCATACTCCAGCTAAGATGATTTATTTTACTAGTTCATTTGATTTTACTGGTTTCATTTTTTGTTGTTACATTGATCCAAAAACGGCACAATGTTTTCTGAAATGTTGTTAAAATAGCAATCAAATATTACAAGGAGCTACAGCCATACTTAAAGAGGCCAATAACAGCTGAATCTACTTGGGTTCCCAAAACATGCCATTATGGTCCTTTGCTTAAGAATAAGCCCCCAAAAGATATGCCACCTTTGTAAAGGTTGTCCAATTCCATTCTTATCAACAGTGTAGAAAGTGGCACCCATTTCGCATTTGAGTAGTAACAGTTCTAGGTCAGACAACAGCATATTCCTACTCACATCTCGTAAATCATGGGCCTTTGCCACAATGAAGATTGAGTCTTTTGCACAAAAAAGATGTGCACCTCAAGGAGCCATAGTGTCTGGTAAAGCCATCAATATGATAAGTGTGGTATGGTAAACTCAAAATCTTGTTTGGGATAATTAACAGGGCTCTTGGGGCTCTTGAAAACACAAATATCAAAGGGAAAGAAAACAAATATAGGTGAAAACATTATTAAAATACTGATAAAGGAAACATTCTATAGCTCTTATTCTTTGAAAATCTATTAAGTGATCAGAATGAACATTCATACAGATATAGCCATGATGAAAGACCAACCACTAAAATTAAGGCCATTTCCACACTAGACTGTTATAGTGATATTATTCCACCTTCAACATCCTGTGGAATCCTTGGAGGCTCCTCCCTAAACTGCAAACCTCAGTATTTCATAGGATGTTGAAAGTGGAATAATAGCACCATAACAAGCTAGTGTGGAAATGGCATACGTTTTAAAATGCACTTTTTAAATTTGTGATATGGAGGTATTGGAATATGATTCTTCTCTTTTAGTTTATCATGGTTAGAGGTTACTTTTTACAGTTCCCTGGTTCACAAAAAATAAAAAATAAAACCCTTAGTATTTAAGGTGGGCTGTGTTTGTACAAGCAGAGACTAAAGTCAATATTGAGGCAATGGAAAAGGCTCTAATCAAAAGAGTCTTTTCTATGAGTTACGCAGGTGTTATTTCATCTAGACATAACACAGTGTGTAAACACTGCCATGGCCAGCTCCTGTGAGGGGCCCTTTACATTGCAGACCACAGCACAAAAGTGGGCAAGTGGTGAGGGCTGGCTAAAGCACAGACAGCCTCCCAAGCTCAACGACCAATATGAGTATGGTTTGGGTGGAAGATTATCACTGTAATACACAACTTCTATGACCATGAATACCCCAGTGCCAGCAACTTAGCTTAAAATGGGGCTAAAGAACTTTTGGCCCACCAAATGTTTTGGGCTACCGTGGCTATAATTCCTTGCCACCAGCCATGCTGGTTGAGGCTTCTGTCAGCTGTAGTCTAAAACACCGGGAAGGGCAAATGTTCCTCATTCCTAGCCTGATACCTTCCACCTGGAGTAGCATTAAAGAGGCACTGCTGGCTCAGGATAAGCCCAATCCCCCTTTAAAGGTTTTGCTTTGTGCCAGCCTTTGTAACAGTTTTCGGCCAGCACATAAGGTTTCTTTCACTTGATTCTATAAATTTTGTTTCAAAATCTATGCTTTAGGACAGTTTGCTTAACTAATGTTATTTGCA
Organism: Iguana delicatissima; assembly: GCA_948472985.1. NCBI lineage: Eukaryota > Metazoa > Chordata > Lepidosauria > Squamata > Iguanidae > Iguana > Iguana delicatissima. The sequence continues at coordinate 194,037 of CAOKZL010001124.1, read as the reverse complement.
GGGGCCTGTTCATTGTCTCCGTTATTTATGGCTCTGTGTAGCCTTCACAGGGTGTACAAAGGTGTGGGGCTATCTAATGAATTTGTCTACATCATGACTTGTTAAAAATTTAACAAGGTCCTGGCTACAAGGATACACGAGGACTCAGTGAATCAACATGGAAAAGATATTTCACCTCTCATTCTTTCTCCTAGAGACTTCTTGAATTCTACCACTGTTGGCATCCTTTTAATTGTGTCCCACAGTAGGAGAACTATAAAATAAGGAAAGAGACAGGTGCTGTTTCTGTGCTTTTAGCACTTGCATGATGATCAGAAATTTAACCAGGTGAAACATTTCTTGGCAAAAAGAGGTGACCGGGACCCGGAAAATTTCTTGTGGATTGACACATTAGATCAGGGCCAAAAAGGACTTTATAATCTCATCACATAGCTCTTGTCTGTTCACTTGATCCCTGCTGCTGTTACTATTGCTGCATCCTCCATCTTGGAATTGCTTCTGGCTCCTAACACCATCATGTCAAAAGCCAAGAACTTGCCTTGACTGCTCTCCTGAGAATGGAGGGCATGATACAAATCTCATAACAGGCACATAGATAAATGAAATGGGATCAAAGGCAGTTTCTGAAGTAACTTCCTTCTTTGCTAACAGAAACAGCTTGTGTCTCACAAATTCAGCAAGTATGAAGTCAAAGGTGTGATTGATAAATTTGAGATGTTCTTTGTTTCTCATACTTAGAATTCAGCTGGCTCCAAAAAGTTGAACAGTAGGCAATCTTAGTTGAGAAAAATATGGACCTTATTATGCATGTTTAATGACTGGTGTATGGTAGGTGCAAAAATGGGAATGTATCATCTGTACACCAGAAACATAATTCACTGAGACCAAATGCTGAGAGTATTTAATAAAAGTTATTTATCTGACCAACTGAATGAAGTGATACTTATTTTTGCTACTGCTCAAGATGTCCTTGTGAGATAGATGCAACTTATGGATGATGATGATGATGATGATGAAACAATAAACTATTGTATAGTGCTTTAAATGTTTTAAGTATTTCATATTCATTTTTATAGCACTTCAAATTTTATTTCACATAACCTTTCATAGACTATAACACAGTTCATTATATACATGAGGTGTTCCATGAGTCTGATGAATTGGGCTACAGTCCACAAAAGCTTCAGACTAATAAAATGTGTTAGTTTTTAATTAGGGATGCAATTTTTGTCTCTTCTCAGAGAAAGCAAAAAGTAATTTTAGAATATTTCCTTCCACTGCAGGAAGTCTTCAAAAACCACAAAGTTTTCATAACCTTAAATTGGGACTTATTCTGTAAAGAATTCACACGGGAGTAATTTCTACAGAAAACAGTACAGGTACTTTTCTGCATAGGAAACAGCATTGTCTGCTGTTTTTTGCCCAGAAAATGCTGTTTTTTAATGCAGAGACAACCTCTGCAAATTTTGCGCAGAATAAGTCCTGAACTTTAAAGATTCTTGTCAGTCTTTCTCAACACTGGGAAAAAAGGGTACTTCAACAGTTTTTTGATTTTTAAAAAAGTGATCTTTCCATCATTAATCTTTAAGGTACTACAAGATTCATTTTTGTTTTGTTAGAACAAAACCTCTTAGAAATATTCAGTCTCAAAAGTTACTGAAGATTAAAAGGAAGAAGTACAATCAAGCTTAAAGCTGTCTGTGCCTATAATCAATCAGTATGTTCATGGTTAAGGTGGTCTTTGATCAGATATTTCTAGGCCAACTACTTTTCAGCTGCTGTCATATACCAGCTCTTATAGGCATAGGCCCTTTCCACACATTCCGTGGAATTCGCGTTGCAACGTTTCCGGGTGGTTTTCTTTTTTGTCCGTGCTACCGCGGACATATTGTACAATGGTCTATTGCCATTTCCACACATTCTGTGGAATTCGCGCAGCAGATGTGATTGGCAGCTCTTTTTTTTTTGAATGGTCCTGTGCGTCATGACGTGCGTGCTCACGTCATGCCCCACAGTTCCTCCCACGATGACTCTCTCCTCCCATTCCTCCTGCTAGCGGTAAAATAAACTGTGTCGATTTTTTATTTTCGGGCCCTATCTCGGGGGAATGGTTTTCCGCGCCATAGCTGGGTGGAGTGCAGTTTTTCTCCCTATCTCTGGTGGGTTCTCGCGCCCGTTTTCTGCTTTTATCTTTCCCTGTGAGCGATGGAGGAAGAGGTGTTTCCTGAAGTTGAACGGCCCATTTTAGCTGTATTCTGGCTTCTTGGAGTTGTACTGGCTGAACTGGAACATCTATGGGCTAAAGACCGCACGAGAAGGCGCTGGCGATTGGCCTTTTATTGGTAATGCTGCAGAGGATTTAAGCTTTTCTGTGCCGCTACTTGGAGGCTTCTTGCGGCGCGTTCCAACCGCTGAAGCTGTCCACGTCCACAGCCTGCCCTCTGATTACATCATGCACGAATCAGCACGGTATGAGGGGGAAAAAAACACCTTTTCCCCGTTTTTCAAAAAGCCCGCGCACTGACTGTTGCCAACTTAGCCGGGCGGATTATGGTGTGGAGCTTGCCAAATATGTACGAGCTAGTGCACTCAAACGTGTGGGCGATGTCCGTCAGAGCTCGCGCTGCCCCGTTTACCCCGTGTGGAAATGGCCATAGTATAAGCTAGCATTCCTGGCTTTGACTATGACTTCCAGCAGCCCTAGTCAGCATGCCCAACAGTTGTGAATAATGAGAAGTCTACTGAAAAATTTTTGGAGATTGTGGAAGGCTAATATAGACAGCAGGCAGAGTGTAGTGAAGTCTCATAAATGTTTGTAAATCTGAGATATTTTCCTGAACAGAATTTTAGACATGAGGAAATGACTGGACATAGATGTCAGTAGTATTCAATAAATATCTTACAGTTTTCTGTGGGTGAACTTGTATTCTGTTTTTTCTTAAACTATTGTTTCTCTTCACTTACTTTCATTGGCTAATTCCGTACAACCAAATTATGTGCAATTATGCACATACCCAAGCAGCCACAATACCACTGTTGTATGTGAGAACTCAGGTGAGAACAGGGGCCATAATTCTCTATCATGATCTATGTTGTGTCTTTACACATACTTAACTGTGAAGTAGAGGTGCTAAGGAATCCTGCTAGTGAATTGCAAAGATGAGTAATGGGACACTGGGAACAGTGTCCAGATGCACATACGGCCTGTTGTGCATTGGTGCTGTTGTGCATTAGTCCCTATGCACAATGATAATTTTGCTGCTCTCCTACGTAACAACATACCAGCAGCTCCTTTCTGAATATAGAAGTTGCAGAATTGCTGAATTCTATTTCTGGAGCTACACGTGCTCCTCAAGACGTAAAAGACATCTAGTTGTCATAGCATATAATTGTCCTCTCCCGTGTATTCTGCATTTTGCATACCTGTTTTTGTGATTGGTCATTGAGAGGCTTAATTTGGAAGTCTGATTGCTAAAGCATAGATCTCTGAGGAAATTCTGTTCTCTGAGGAAATATGGGTTTATCACAGGGAATACATATGGCCTTTAATGTCTAGTTTGGTCCTAAATTATTGTGGGGAATTCAGGCTAGTTTTTAAAATGTGTTTTTAAATAAGGAAAAGTGTCCTCTCGCATCACAGTTGTCCCTCTTGCCTAGCAATGTTCCTGAGCTCTTACAGAATAGGAATATGTCCTGCTCTTGTTGGTTAGCTAGCTAATACTATAAAATAATATTTATTGTATTTTAATTTTTTGGCCTGAAATATCTTTAGAAGCTGACAAAGAAAAAAAAGCATGCCCAGCTTTTTTTTTTAGCTGAACGCACAATTTTTAATATATAAATAAGCAATTACAATGTCATTTCAAAACAAGACATTTCATGCTAAATGGAAAATAGCTTGACAGACAAGATATATATGGTCTTGAAGGAATATTTTTATTGCAAAAATAAAGATGTATCTTCTGAATTTTTTGTTTGTTCCCAAATGGAATGTTCTGTAGTGTTATACCTGAGAAACAATACAGATTCTGCAACATCAAAATGAAATATGCACTCAAACATACAATAAATTATTTCAAACAAAAATTGTGACCAAGATTGTCCTTTGAATTACAATGTACTCCCACTAAGTGTTGCAACACTTCCCCCACCCACATCAGCCCAACCCAGCATGTTTTTTTGCTTTTGCATTGGTGTCTTCATTAAATCATTTCTACACATGAGGATTTTACTTCTGGACTATTCACACATTTTATATACAAAAATACATTCCACAGCTTATTCCTCTACCTGTGGTGAAAGAGATCATGTGTAGTTCAACTCTGTTCAGTTTCAGTTAAGACAGGTAGTCTCTCTGCTATTATCAGGCCAAGTCTCAGACACAGTTCTTGACTGGGATATACTCTTAGTGTTTTCAGCTCAGTTTACGTAGTTCTGCTTCTACCCCCTTTATGTTATTGGTCTCAAGAATATATCTTACCTCATACACATGGTTGAGTGTTGCCAAGATGAATGGTTTTTACAATCAACTATAGTTCAGAAAATAATTAGATCATGTGAAGTTTCTCTATACCTCCACAGCAGGTACAAATGGTCAAGTGTGTGATGTGTGACCAGCCCAAGCAGCAAGAACACTCAAACTTTGCAGCCAAAAGAAGGAACATTTGCCTCTCCAGATTTCTGGACTACAAATCCCCCAAGTTCCTTCCTGTTGGTTACACTGGATAGGGTTGATGGGAGTTGTAAGCAACAATATCTGGTGAATGGGATAAATATTCCTTATTCATGTTACGCCTGTCTCATGTAGTGACCTCCTGAAATAGCCTACAATGCCTTACCTATGTTGTCACCACATTGTGCAGTATGGTCCACTTGTAAGTTATTTAGGTTGATTTCCACCAGCACCTCATGTCTCTTATTACATGGCATGTAATGTAGTAAGCAGCTGTATGTGTTCTTTCTGGATTCACCCACATCTGAAAACAATGTGTTAGTGAATCTGGGTGAGACTTGAAATGTGTACAGTCTCACTCATTCTAGAATTGGGGAGGAGGTGGTGAAGTGGAAGCCAAAAGAAGAAAAACACAACACACATGTATTATCTCTCTTATGAGCTGCAAGCTTTTCTTTCAACTTTAACAACAGTATGTTTTCAGTGAGCAATCGTTTCAGTAATTATCCAGTAGTTCTTTGTTGGAGTTAGGCAATGCAAGGCTTAGACATGGATTTCCAGGTTCCTCTAGAGGGGAAAATTGATATGTCCACAGTGTAATAAAAGCACATGCACACGTACATGTGCACACACACAAAATTACCAATTTCATGAAAAGTCATGCTTGATGTTCACCAGCTACCATACAGTAAGCCATGCATTCCCCCCCTCCCCTGCCATCGAATAAGGTATGATTATTCTTGAATGTATGAAGTTACAACTTAGTGAAATCAGACCAGAGGTCCATCTAATCCAGTATGGATTAACAGCAGCTCCGTGAGGTCTAAGGCAGACAACTTTCCCATCATTGAGATCTTTTAAATGAGAAACTGAAGCAGTAAAGCTATTATGAGACATCCTTCTTAAACTATCAGGTTCTTCAGGACAGCATTTCACCAGTTAAATCTAGTCTTCAGATCCCACTCAGACTTATTCTTGGGTAAGTGTGTCTATGGCCCTTTCCACATGTGGAGGGAGAAACGGGGTAAAACATGCAGAAACGGAGCTTACCAGAAGCCGGGTAAGTCCGTTGCCACGAGGAGTGGTGCGAGTTCGCTGCTCCACATTCCTGTGCCGTCCGGCGGTGTCCGGCAGCATCCAAAATGGCGGCTTATGACTGGTGGAGGGTTTCAACCAACCGGAGAAGCTCGCCAGCCGGAAGCCCGCCCCCTGGCAGATCTGCAGGCATGCACTTGCGCGCGCCTGCAAATCTACACCGGAGCGCTGCGACAGGGTAGAACGGGGCTGCACGCTCGTGTTTTATAAAAACCACTTGAAAGTGGTTTTTAAAAAACACGTGGTGCCACCACTTCCAGTCGCTTCAGGGCGGTTTGAGGTGTAGAACCTCAAAATTATAAATGCCCCAGCACACTCCACGGTGTAGACAACCTCCGTTAGAGGTCGCTCTACACCGTTTTAATTACCCCATGTGAAAAGGGCCTATGATTCTACACATGTTCATTCAGAAATAAGTCCATTGACTTCAATGGGACTTACTCCCAGATAAGTGTGCATAGCACTGTGGTCTTGGTCTTTCTCACACATCTTTACCTCCATCCCAGTAGTCTACGTGAGGCTGCCTGGGTAGATATTCTAAACGTAATGATTTGAAATCAGTCTACTAATAGCTTAAGTTCCAGCCACAATTCTCATTCATAACCTAGACGCACTCCTACTGTTATCAGCTCTTTACTTTGGATCAAAGGTAGTGATCGTAGGAGTCAAAATAAGAGTGCTTCAGCCTATAGTCCCATTTCTGACTTGGTACTTGCCCTACTTCCTTTTCTCTATGTCTTATAAACCAGGTCTTATTTCAGTGCACATCAGGTCCCTGCTGAATAATGTATCACATAATTTGTAAAATAGTCATTTTATTTAAATCCTGATTAAGCACATAGCAAGGTACACTGTTTCATATCTTAGAACAGGACAAAACACTTGTTTAGTCCCAGTCTTTCTTTCCTTCAGCCTGTGCAGTCTTAAATACTGTCTGGAGAAAGCTTTTACACTGGCCTACAAATGAATTTGCAAGTGTTTTGTAAGCACAACCAATCTGCTGAATTGAAACCCTAAAAATAACTTCCAGATGAATCAGGATTTCATATCATGCATACATTCAAATGTCATTTTCTAGATGCAGCATTAAGGAATTGCTTTTAAAAGGCATGACAGATTCAAGAGCTAGAAACATCAGTGCTATTGTATGCACGAATACTAACTTCCTACTGTAAACTGAATGCAAGCACGCTAAAAACCTTATTCTAAAATTGTATTTATCAAGCAAAGGTTCACACTGCCATAACAAACATAGACCAACTTTACAAATGATGGGTGAGGAGGAGCTCTACATGTCATGCGTGCAAGAAAAAAAATCAGAGTTCTTTGTTCACAATTTTACATTCCACAGTTGCGCTCTATGCTTTAAACGTACTTCAAATAATTAGTGACAGGAGGAAAAAATGTGGCTATGTGCAAATTTCACTGAAACCTGAAGACCACAGAAAATTTAAGTTAAGCACCTTCGTTTTGTTTTTGCAGGGATTGCATGCCTAATACATCTAGTATTCTGCCCTTCAGGTACTTTGGATTAGAGTTTCCAGCAGCCTCCACCCATGACAACTAAGGGTAAATGTCTATGGCAGTTGTCTTTCAAAACATCTGGAGGGTAAAAGATTTCCCACAGGTTTCAAAGAAACATTGTACCAATAAAAATGCCAAAATTACCATCATCGGTGTGGTCAAGATTTTTTTTAAAGGCATATCATGATTTTTCTAAATGGTAAAACTCTTGCAGTCAAATCAATGTGACTCACCTGGCTCGCTTGATTACCAGGCTTCAGAACAGCAACAAGTAGGCAAAAGTGTTAACCAGTAATAAATCCTTCCCCTGCTTTTATTAGCGTTTAGCTGAGTATTCCTCCCAGTCATAATATACTTGGGTGGGCTGATGAAGCTGGATAACTCACAGCAACAGGCTGACATTTCTGCCCATTATAGCTTCAACATTTTAAGCTGTTGGGTGTCCCAGGAGCCATGGGAGTTCCAGACCCATGCCTAAACAAGTAGGAAAAGAGGTCTGACTTTGTAAATCCTCTCCCAGCCACTGCAGAAACTTGTCACTGTGATGGTACTAGTCTTTCCATATTACTGACACTCAGTACAGAATTGAGAGAAAGATATGCCAGCTATACAGCTGTCATGCATTTCCTCCCCAACTACAACCAGTGGGAGGGATTTTATAAAAGTAAAAATGAAGCCCTAGAAGGGGAGCTTTGGTGAGGATGTAGCTCTTTTCTCCTTTCTGGTGAGTCTGGTAGGGCTTTTGGTAAGACAGTTCCTCTGCTTTTTGGATTTCAGCAGCACTGCTAAGACTGCTTACGTTGATTAGCCTTTGTCATCTGAGCAAGGTGAATATTTAAGTACTGAAAATAAAATTAAAAAATATAAGAACTGCAATACAAAGGGCTATTTATTGCTGATTTCTTTTTAGGAGCAGATGCCCCCTCTCCCCCCCCCCCCACACATACTCTTTCTCTCTCTGGACCAAAAATCAGCAAAGGAACAGGGTTGCTGCCGAAATACAAAACATGTTGGCAACGGAAATTTTCTGAAACATTTACAAGGAATGATGCAGTTAGTTGGAAGCTACATTGTTGGACTTTTAGCCCCCTCTGCAGGACAAAGCAAGTACAACTGTCCATATACTTTGCAGCATAAAAAGGAGGGATGGAAGACAGAAAAAAAGAAATGTGGCAGCATCTTTAAGACTAACTGGTTTTTATCTTAAAGCTGCTGTCACATTTTTTCTCCCTTTTCCATCCTCTTTTTATGCTTTAAGAGAGTAACACAGCTACCTCTTTGAAAAAAAAAAACCTTTTGATTATACAAACATTCAGATGCTTACAAGATCAGATCATTCTTAAGTGTAGACGTTGTATATTGCGGCCTTATTTGTCTTTTTAAAAACTGCTTGTAGGCAATTTGACAAATATAAAAGGAAAATACATTTGTGAATAACTAATGGAATAATGTATGAAAATGTCTCTGTATGTATACAAGTAACAAAAACCCAACACATTTCACTATCTCAAATAAAGCAGGTTTTCAACTTCATACACAAGAGCAATTAAAAGATATGGGTAGATTGAATTTCATGCACGGCCAGCATTTATACGTTTATTGTTGTGAGCATTTGAAATTTTCCTCAAGTGTTTTACAAACAAGAAAAACAAACAAACAAACTGACTATATATACTGTCTCTGAATGTATTCTGGGTAAGGATACTGATCTCTCTACATAATTGTATTATTAATGGAAATTAAGGAACAGTTCTGAATTGCAACAGCAATGGCCTCAAGTGTCCAAGTTACTTGTGAATCTGTAAATCCTCCCAACCCTTCTGTGAGGGTTCAGGGCACACAACCTTCACAAAAGTGGGAAAACTGCAAAAATGGAAAAACTCTGATTAACTTCCCCTCCTCCTCCCAGTCCCTTCCAGGGCTTCTCTCCCCCACCTCCATTTTCTTGCATTTTGCCTCAGCGTGTATTCTTCCCCTCTTCCTTTGCGTTTTACCTTAGCACTTCTCCACACTGGGGCAAAATTCAAATAATTAAATTAGCAAAGGTCAAACCCATGAATGTGCAGGGAGGACTGTAATTATTTGAAATTTTGGATGACCAGAAGTATATGTTACAACACTTCTGATGCTTGTAAGTTTAACATATTCTGTAAGGCATGACCAACTTTTATCTCTTTTGCCTATATTTAATTTAGTATAAAGTATAATCTATTTAACCCAAATAATTCTGTACTACACTTAGGTGCTTAGTAGTGAAATGGAATTCAAAACAAAGTTGTCTCAACCTTTGGTACAAACTGGGGTTCTTAGTTTTCTCAGGTCAAACACACTTGAATTTCACAAATTTGTGTTCAGGACAGCCTAACCTGCACAACATTTCAGCCTACTTAATTAACCATGTCTATAAATGTCCATGTGATTCATGCAGCATCTTACATGGTTTTGTTTTCGTTGAAGATAATGAGGTACAACCGCCTACTAGCATGCAGTTGACTATGCTTTTTAGGTAATGGATATTTACAGAATCCTAGTAATAATTGTCATTCTAAAGCCAGAAAACAACTTCTTGCCTGATTCCTTTTAACACTTACACATTTATCAGAAAGTTTTGTCATATGCTGGCCTAGCGGCAGATTGTACCAAAGCACCTCAGCTGTCAGCCTGCTTCATTCCATGATGGGCTATCAAGAATGAGCAAGGATATAGCAAACTACACTGCCTTGCCTTCCTCAAACAGTAAGTCTTATACAAATTGCTCCTGAAGCAGGACTAATGAGACTTTGGCTTAAGTATCCTGGCCATTTTTCTGCAGTTGCAAACATTCAAAATGTTACCTTGCTACTTGTCAATAGTGAAGTTGGTTGTTTTTTTTTGAGGATTATATCAAACAAGTGATCCTATTTCCTTTTGTTTTGTAAATACTCAATTATGCTTGTTTTGCTTATATCCCGTACTTAATACATAAAGACCAAGCAGTACCTGGTAAACATGAGTAAAATCTGTAAAGCTGTCTAGTTGAAATACTAAGATTTAAGCTGATTTGAGTTCAGTCGGTATAGCTGCAATTCTGTGAACACAGGCAGCTTAGATCTTTGACATCAACAGAATGTCAAGACTGAAGTAGCCTTGTTTGCAAGATTGCAACTGAGCATACTTATCCATGCATTCATTCCCAATGACCTCAGTAGCACTTAATCCGCCAGTGTAAGACACTGAAAATACCCTCTAGCTTGTGGACTGGGTTGAATGAAATGAAAACATGGTTGTTGTTTATATACCGTATGGAAAAAATATAAACGAGATTCATAGCATTGACATTCTGCAGACATGTTTTAAAAGGAAACACTGAAACAAGTACAGAAGACAGCCCCCGTGCTAGGACTATAAAGTAATTAATTTTTATCCAGTAAACTGAATTTGTTCCGCTTCTACTACTTTCTGAAAGAAAACAAAAATATGTACTGCTGCTCCATGTATCCTGGTATTGCAATAGCTCTACAGCATTTTATCTTAGGCAAAACTGGAGCATTACAAACAGAGTACATTCTGTATTGCTGACTTTATATAGCTATTTATGCTGCACTGGCTACATCCGTTTCAAAAAGGACAGTGGACTCTATGTTGGAAAACCTCTTCTTAAACTTCTCCTTTTGTTACTGAAAGAACAGGCTCTCCTAAAACAGAGCTCCTACTGACATTTGTGAGGATATATTTCAAAGTATGTGCAAGCAACATTGAAATCCCTTATCATAGAAAGAAACAAAAGGAAAGAAAACACCTTTTCTTAGTTATCACAAACTTGTGAAATGTATTTATTTTTAAAAACATCTTAATCAAGAATATGTTCTAAAAGAAAATTCCTAGCAATATGGTAAGTGGGATGTCAGTGGGCAGTTTTATTTTGTTTGTTAAGTAATTGGAACATCATTTGCTTCTTGCCTTTTGCAGCAGCGAACAGAATACTGCTCTTACAGCAAAACACTAAAAACAGTATGTTGTAGCTTTGCATCAGATACAGGGAATTCCCCCTTGGTTGATGATGCTTAAGCAGAAGGCAAACCCATAAAATATTCACTGTCACTTTTTTAAAAAAAAAAATATTCTTGAGTTAGTGCAACAATTCCTCTCCCCCACCCCAAGTTTGTGAAAAAAAGGCACTCCATCCTTTGCAAACATCACATTTCACATTGTTTATATACTGCGTGCTTAAGTACCACTACCAAGATTTAACAGCAACAATTATTAATATATACATTTTGGCTAGGAAAGTATAGCTTATATTCTCTCATGTTGGAATCTGTAGTAACATTTACCTGCAGATTTTCTGTACTTCTGATTAATAAAGCAGTTAAGATTGGTTTAAACCAATATAAATAATTTAATTTAGAATAATTTAAAATTATCCACCTGTTTAAAATGTGCACAAGTATTTTATAAGTTTCCTTGATAAACCACATTGGCAGTTTACATTAAAAAGGGCTATTGCACCAAACTTAGTGTTTTACTAAAAACATGTTCCCACCAAAAAAATTAATGCTGATACAAATGTAATTCAGAAAGACAGCTGAGAAATCAGTATTTGAGATCAGCTCTCAACAATATAAAATGAGAAAGTACAGCTAAAGTTAAACAAATTTACTTCTCAAGTTCTACACACATACTCAAAATCTAGTATGAAAAATTATTAACAGTTTCTTACTTCATCCTTAAAACTACTGTGTCTCATATACAAGCTACAACCCTTAACACACTTAATATGTATGCTCATTGCTTTTGATGGTATGTAATCAGTAGCGAGTGCATTTTAGGTTGCAGCCACACTGTCTACCCAACCTATGAAATAGAAATTTATCAAAGACATAAGCAGGGAAATGATCCCTATCTTCTCTGTAACAGAAATCTGGAAAATCTGAAAATACCCCTAAACACAAACAGTATATATTTCACCCTATGCCACCACAGTTGGCTATTCTCCAAGATAACCATTCAAGAAGTTCATGCGGGATCAGTCTTGTGAGCCAGTGTGCAGCATTAACACATACAAAAATGAAGACATTCCCTTTCTTAAATTATCTTTACATTAGAATTTCTGCTACCACCACAAATGTCATCATATTTGTGACCTGTCACTTCCACAATGTCTCCTTGCAACATGCTAGTTTAGAGCACGTAAAAGTCTGATGTACTTCAACTTCGGTGAGTAGGAGTATAATCTGGCCTCCTTGTTTGAATAATTTTTGGTTTTGGTTTCTTGGCTGTTTCCTTCTCTTCTTCTTCCTCAATTTCATCATCACTTTCACATACATGGACCACAACACTGGGAGTAGTTTCAGTCGCAGCATGAAGTTCATATTGGTCACCTATTTTTTAAAACAGCAAATGTCATAAGACAATAACAGCAACAATAAAAACAACAGCTGTGCATTTTTGCTAACAGAGGAATCAAAACAGTTAGGGGGAAGAGGGATGAGATGTGTTAATGTGATTCTCTCAGTTCCTCTTCCTATTTCTTCAAAGCAACTGAATGTGGCTGCTTTGGATAATATGAAATTTCTCGTGCATTATTGTCCACTTTGGTCGTCAGAAACCAGATCTCCATCCCACAATTTCCAGTAATGAAGTCATAAATCAGAAACAAGTTCTCTCTTCCTGGAGAACCATGGGATATGGGAATGCTGAGCTGGGAAACACAACAAAATACTCTATATATCCTGAATAGCATCACCCACTTGTTCACTAACAATCTTATTTATTCATTAACAATAAATTAATTTTTATATATCCTGTCTTTCATACAGGATGGGACCTCCACTTTCCTGTATGATTCAGAATTTCTGATATCCCAAGCTATGTAAAATGGAGGAATATCTTTAACATGATCATAACAGAAGTCATGCAACAGTTCTCAGGAAGTTTTATGCTAGCAATTTTTTGGAATTCAAATATGCACCTAATTATCTTGGATTCTTTTGGTTTGAAGCAAGTTAAAACTATTCCTCAAAAGGAATCAGTATATTAAATGTTAGACTGGAAGACTTCTGATGTCGCCTTTAAAATTTTTTGGACATGGTTGGCATAAGTTAGGATCGACCAAGTAACTTACAATTGAAAAGAGAAGGAAAAAAAAAGAGACACATTTCTACATACTAAAAAATATATACATACAATAGCTTGACTTCCTATCCATTTTCTGTTGGAGTGTCTATTGATGAGTTTTGATTCCTGTTATCTACATGATTTGGAATCTCTTCCTTACCGTGCAATGTAAATTCTGGTCAATAAGTGGTTATTCATTGCCACGGTGTTAATAATTTGTCGTCACAACAAAAACAAGCTATGCAGCATGAGAATTATAGTTCAAAACTTATTGTTGCCATTCTGCCCCATCTAGATTCCCAAAGGGGAGCTATGTCTTTCCATTCCTGTTTACATTGGTTGTTGGACCTATTATCACATAGTAGTGTTAGTTTATCCATCTCAGCTAAGTCGTAGAGTTTTAATAACCATTCTTCTATTGATGGTATCTTTGAGTCCTTCCACTTTTTTGCAAGTGTTATTCTAGCTGTGTATATCATGTAGTATATGATTCTATAATATTTCTTCCTTAACCCTGGTTCTAAACATGTTCAATAGATAAATTTCAGGCAGCATTTGACATTCAAATTTTAATAATTTTGTGATATTTTTACAAATTTGTACCCCAAATTTTTTTCCCTTCTTTGCACTGCCCCCAGATGTGAAAAAAAGAACCTCTTTCCTGACATTTCCAGCATTTGGCATTATTACTATGTTTTTTTCACTTCTTTGCACTGCCCCCAGATGTGAAAAAAAGAACCTCTTTCCTGACATTTCCAGCATTTGGCATTATTACTATGTTTAGATATTTTAGCTAATTGGACTGGGGTGAGGTACCACCTGTAATACATTTTAAAGAAATTCTCTTTAAGGTCAAAGCTCCTTGTAAATTTTTGGTTCATAGTCCATGTTTTTTCCCAATGATGCAATTATATTGTGTGTCCTATTTCCTGCTCTCATTTTATTATGTTGTCCTTCTCTGTTTCTTGCTCCATTTCTCTATGCAGTGGCATTTTATAAATTTTACTTAGTAGGTGTTCCACTCTTGGTTTTATTATTTTATTAGTTTCTTCAAACGATACACCCCTCACTTTCTTATCTATTTTGTACTTTTCTGTCAGTTGTCTATATAATAACCAATGAGTTGTATAACCTTGTGATACAAATTCTTCCCTAGTCTTCAAATAAATATTATTGTTTTCTACTTTAAGCATATTTTTATATGTAACCCGTTTCTTTGTATGCAACCTTTCTAGTCTATAAAAATCTTCATGAGGGGAAACCCAGGGTGGGAGGGAGTGATAAAATTTATCTTTATTTATCTTACCATTTCAGCGAAATTCTAAGTAAATAAGTTCTAATATAATGATCTTGAAGCTCCTTGTTTACCCTATGTTTCTCATACCAAAGGTATGCATGTCAACTGTGATATAAGTTGAAGCCTTCTAAATTCAATTATCTTGCATCCAATAGGGTTATCCAGTCCATTATCTGGTAGACCCATCCCCCCTTTCTCTTTAACCTCCTTCGGGTATTTCCACTTAATTCTGGTTTTTTTCCTGCTCCAGATAAATCTGGAAAGTTCTTGATTCCATATTTTGAAAGGTAGATCATTTATTAGTATAGGCAAGTTTTGAAATAGAAATATTAGCCTGGGTAATATATTCATTTTGAGTGTTGAAATTCTGCCTAACATCAATAGTTTTAGTTTATTCCACTTTCTCAAGTCTTTATTTTAACCTATATCTTTTTATAATTGTTATCATATAATTCTGAATTATTTTTTGAGATAATTATACCCAAATATTTCACTTTATTGGTTAATCTAAACGCAGAGCATTCTACTAATTTTAATTCCTGGGATTTTGTCATATTTTTTGTAAGTAATAAGGATTTTTCCTTAATAGCCTTATATCCTGCCATGTCTCCATATTCTTGAAGAAGCTCTAATAATTTCTGAATGCTATTTAGGAGTATTTCCAAAATTATGACATCATCTGCATACGCTTTTAACTTCTAAAGTTGGTCTCTTATATGTATACTTCTTATCATGGGGTTACAAAACACAAATATATTCCAAGCACATGTCATTCTTGAAATAAAGAACTATCTAGGCTCTTGTCAAACAGATGGGTAATTGATTATGGATTACATGTGTACATGTACTACTGCAACATTACAAACATATTACTATTTTAGTGGGAGCTCTACATAATTTATGAATGTTTTGATGATACTGTATATTCAGTTGTATGTAGTTTGGATTATTTCATTACGAATACCATCAAGGTTGTATGTATTCTCACTTTCATACAGTTGGGCTTGTATGTTTTACATGTATTTCTGTGCATAAAGACTAAATCCAAAAAACTAAACTAAATATACATTATAAGTTTTTTTCAAAAACTGAGTCTACTTCATCAATGCATAACAAGTTATCCCAAAGTAGCATGTATGTATATATACATGGGGACAAGAGAAAAAAGCAAAAAGCAAGAACAATGAGGCTAGATGCAAGTAAAATGCAGGACAGAATGACTATCCCCTACACTAAATACTTAAATATAAAATTAGTGACTATTCATAAAACAATATTCATTATAATAAAAATATACCGGTATTAGGAAGCTAGTTACTGTCTGCAATTGTAAAAAATGCAGTTTTAAGTTAAGGCTATAGGTGATACAATAATAATAATAATAAAAAAGCAATCCTACTATGCAAATACACATAGCCCACACAGGGAAACAATCAGTAAATGAATTTTTAAAGTAAAGTGATCTTGAGTTATGAAGAGTAAAGGCACAGAATCCCCTTACCTGGTCCTAGCTTGGAGATGGCATATAAAAGATCATAATTAATGGCAGGTGTAGCATCATCTGATTGTGTCCAGCCAACAGGGGGAGAGGAGGGAGGGGAAATCAGGAATTGTTTTTCTGGATCTGGTGGTGCCAAGTGGGGTCTTCCAATGTGCAAAGACTGGAGGGTTAAAAAAAAGATTAACTATTATTGCACTGATTTTTAAACATATGTATATGGAATTTAAAGGCAACACAAATGTAGTACTGAAGTGGCACCCATGGGGGCAATCTTCAAGGGAAGGATAGAACAGAGTGCTGACAACACAAACAAAACATTAAGGAACTCCTTGCCTCTCTCAGCAATGTAGCTATTATGGGCAAAATCCAACACTGCAGAAGTGGAAGTCGGGCCTTTCTTTCTATTCCCCTGCAACTTCAACGTTCTGCCTCCTGTAGCTACAACAGAACTGGCTAGAGCACAGTCCTGATCTTTCCCAGCTCAAGCTTTATTGCGTTGTCTACTGCACAGATGTTGTTTTTTCCTACCCCTCCTCTACCATCCACCCCATGCTAGCACTGCTAAAAAGCTTCCAGCTAGACAAGGGACAAGAGGAAAAAAGGAGTGTCGGAAGAGATAAAAAGATTTTGTACAAAGGAGATTCTCCATCAGAAGCTTTGTTACTGAGATATGCCTGTACTCTGCTAGAGACGGAACAAGAGCTCTTCTGGATTAAACCAAGAGTCTTATTATCTCCACCCTCCTCTATCTGATGCCTGCCTAATGCTTTGGGCCAGTGATGAAAGTAAAATTTCTGGGACTTTTAAAGACATGGAAACCACCTTTCCTTCCTCTCATCTTGTTTTTAAGAAAACACCTAGAAATGTTGGGGAAAATGGAATTATGTGCAAGATTTATTTTACAACTTCAAAAACATAAAGCATTATCTCATACTTCAAACTAATCAATTACCGTATCTGTTCTATTCATACAATTTAAAGAAAAAAATTGTAAGAAAAAAATGAAACAAGAAACCACAATTTTTGTAATTATTATTTATTATTCATAAAGAAGAGAGACAGTATAGTGGCTTGAATGCAGGACTATGGAAGGCAGGGTCTGAATCCCACTCATCCATGAAAAATCCACTGGGCGACTTTGTGCAAGTCATACTTTCTCAACCTACAAGGAAGGCAATGACAAACCTTCTACATCTTCCCAAGAAAACCTAGGATATGATTGCTGTAAGTCAAAATTGACTTGAAGGCACATAAAAAGAATTAAAAGGAGCAGTCACAGATTTAGGAACTATTGCAATACATTTGGATATAAAGTTTAATCCAATACTGAAAATACTGTACTCTTCTACAGGGTATTATCACCAGCAATGAATTTTCTCCAGTATAGCTCTGCTCATTAGGGTGGCAGTGCCCAGTTGGTGGAGAAATCCATCTTGGATATGTGTTTTAGGTGTCTCACATATGTAAAGGAATTATGGCTCTCTCTAATTCTGTAGATTACCTCAGACACAAGTGTTCATTCTATACACCGTATTTTCCGGCGTATAAGACGACTGGGCGTATAGGACAACCCCCAACTTTTCCAGTTAAAATTTAGAGTTTGGGATATACTCGCCGTATAAGACTACCCCTCTTCCAACACACACCAAATAAAAAATAAAAAAATCAGATTTGATTTCAATATGGTAATTTTAATTCAAATGCTTATAACATGCAGGTTCTTAGCAGGAAAACTGTCAGTTATAAACATAAGGCTGTTTGTCATCAAACATGTAAACATAAAACAGTGCAAGTGGATTAAACTTTTCCTAATTCACTCTAAAGCTGAAAGGAAGGATAAGACAATAAACAAGGGCGGGCCAGATGGGTGAAAGAGGTGTGTTTTTCTGGGCACGGCGCTGCTCTATGGTCCTTTTTGCAGCGCTGGCTCCACCCCCCGTCCTCCTCCTCCTCTTCCTCCTTCCCGGCGGTCCTCTGCCTAGCAACAAGAGCAGGACCAGCCTCCCTCCCTCCACGGTCGCTGATAGGCTGGCCCGATCCAGGAAACTCGGATGCCCCAGTCACCGTGAATGATGTGTGCTGCCTTCGCCAGCACCTCGTTGTCTGGAGGGAGGGAAAGTGGAGCCGGCGCCTTGGAATGCCTCTTGGTGGGATTTAAAATATATGTGTGTGTGTGTGTGTATATATATATATATATATTATTGCGCATCTGTCATTAGGAATTCCTAAAATGAGCACATGGCAGCACAAGCCACTACTCTATGCCTGTCTCTGGGTGGTAGACCCCCAAGAGTCTGGGGAAAAACAAGCAGATCTTACAAAGCCTGACGTCTCTCCATCTGCTTTAGGCAATGTTAACCAACAATCATTACCCTTCCGGCTACAGAGAGAGGTATTAAGTAAATGCAAATAGCTAGAAAGGTCAGACTTTCCAAACCAGCTGTGTTCCAGCTGAAACTCTACACGTTTATCTTACAAGAGCCCAGCGAAGGAGGAAGCGGCAGAGGAGCCAGAAAGGCCGCCCGGCTCCCATTCTTGGGGGGCGTGCCGCTGAGAACTCCTCCTCTCCTCCTCCCTCGCCGCCGTTGCTCTGGAGGAGCCAGCAGCCAAGCACCGGGCTTGCATCCTTGCGAAAAGGGGCAGCCTTGCCAGCCCCGCTGGACTTTTGAGCAAACTTGAGCCGCTCCCTCCCTCCCCCCTTTTAATATCCCTCCTCCTCCTCCTTTCCTGGGAGGATGTCCTCTGGGCAGCGCTGGGAGGGAGCGGCGGCACCCTAGCCGAGCGAGCGAGCGAGCAAGCGAAGTTTCAGCGAGGCAGGCGCAGTGCGATGCCCCCTTTCCCTCCCTCCCCCGGGCCCCCCATCCTCCTCCGCCGGCGAGGGAGGGAGGGAGCGAGCAAGCGAGAGAGCGGCATCCCCCCACCCCTCGCCCTCCTCAGTTCTCGCCCGCTTTCCTCTCGTTGGCCTCCTCTGCCTCCGCCGGGGCTGGGAAGGAAACAAAATGCCTGCCTGAGCCACCACAGCTGCTTCCACCAAGGTAAGTGGAGGAGGAGGAGAGGGAAGGGGGCAGTGCCCCGCGCCCGGCTCTTTGGGGCTGGGGGGCTGAGGGGTGGGTGCCCGGAGGGGAGGAGGGTGGGGGAGGCTGGCACCGGCCCTCGCCCTCCATGCGCCCCGCCGGCCCGGAGGAAGCCCTCCTTCTCCCCCTCTCTGTCAACTTGGCTGGACTCTTCCCCACTTCCGCCCGCCCTCCCTCGCGCGCGCACGGTGGCGGCGGTGCTGGTGTATCCATATGGCGCCCCCAGTTTCTGCAGCACTCCCTGGCCTGGGAGCTGTAGACGGAGCTGGGGGCGGAAGCGGGAAGGCAGCGCGACTGGCGCTCGTGCGAGGGGGAAGAGCGGCTAGAGCAACAAGCCTCTCCCGAAACGCCACCGCTCCCCCGGCACCGCATATGGCGGGGATGCGGCCGTGGCCATTTTTGAGCTCCCCCCACCGTATGCGGTGACCGCAAAGACGACACCTGGCGTATAAGATGACCCCCGACTTTTGAGAAGATTTTCCTGGGTTAAAAAGTCGTCTTATACGCCGGAAAATACGGTAGTTCCCGGAATTTTGGGTGAATAAAACTATGTCTTAAAAATATTTCACTAGTTTTCAGGAATAAAAATATTTGAGCCCCCCCCCCGCCCGATATGAACCTCAAGGGTCAATTATTCTACTGGAAAAATCAATTCTTCTCCTTTGGATAGAACAGGGAGAAAAACCACATCCCCCCATTCTTTTAGGCTTTCACATCTCTAACTACCACTTCAATCATGGTCGACTCACAACCAGTGACAGATAGTGGGGGATGATAGCAGATTCAGTCTAAACCACCCAGAACACATCATTTTGGGAAAGGTCGGTCTTCCTGTCCTAACATTTTGTTTCCTGTATTCGACAGCCGTATGTTCCTGGAAAGTCCAGAAGCAAGGCACGAAGGTAATAGCACTCCCACCAGTATACAGTAACTGAATACAATAAGTGCCACATCTAGTAGCAGCAAGTTACCTTAAGTTATAGGAACTTAGATAACTACTTTTACTGGGCCAGACCACCAACTAGCTAGCTCACTCTTATCTAGACTGAGTGATAACAAGTCTTCAGGGTTACCCAATCTCACCTGTAGATACTGGAAACTGAACATGAGACTTTTTACAAGTAAAGCATGTATCTGTGTCTGTTCCTTATAGTTATACACCAGGAAATGGTCTTTAATGGACCTTTCTTTTTAACTACTTGCTTGGATATCATATGTGAAGTTGCTATATGCAAGAAAATTCCACTCAGGGAAGCAAATAGGCTGGTAGAGAAAAACAATTCTCTCTGAATTCTTTTGCCAGCCTGCTGGGCTTCCATGCTGGCTGCAGAGGAAGGAAAACCAGCATAGTAACATGGTAGGCTGGTGACGAAGAGAAAGAGTAATCTGCCTCTTCTCCATGAACCAACTGGTAAGCCACCTTTTGCTTTAACAAGCTGTTAGTAATATGAATTTTCATGCTGGCTCCACACTACTACTCTAAGATTTTTTAAAAAATCAGCTGATTAGTTTTCTTAAAAAATATTTATGCTAGGTTATTGTTGTTGCTGTGTGTGGACTTACTCAAAAGACTGGCTTGAAGAACAATCTGAAAGTAGAATAATGGCTGCTTCTAATAAAGCACTTTGAACTCGAGTACAGGTGCCAGATTATAAAGCAGCTATTACATCTGTTTACAAACAGGCATGTAGATAATATAGATCAAATTATCATCTTTCAAAATATATACCGATGCCCATACCCTGAACAGCTTGCAGATATTAATTTTAAACGTCACAATTTCTAGGCTGCCATATGCCCTCCATAAGTCATTCTGTCTTAGATCTGACACGCAGCTATGCACTATTCTTTTGAAGGAGGCTTGACTGTACCTTTTCAAAGGTGTTTTTTTGTGCAAGGTGAAAACCCTTCTATTTACCAAGACTTTTTTTTTTTTAAATCGTGGTCCTCAAATTTGTGATCTTGGTGTTTGATGTGAAATTCACTGTGCTATTAAACTGGTTTTTATCTTTATGGGCTGACTTTTTAGAATACCAATATTTATTTACTTTGTTCTTATATTTTATTATTGTGTTTGATTCCTTTTGGGGAGAGGAAGTGAGTTGCCCAGAGAACAGTTTATAGGGCAGTCTTTATTTACTATAACTATAGTAAACAAAAATAAATGCTTTAGGTGCACCCCTTTAGATCTAACAGTGGAGGGAGGAGAACTGGACATTTACACCAAACAAAGGTCACCTATCATAAGGCTGGCAAAATACAGCATCAACAGTAAAGATGGGCAATCTCACACTACGGTCCCCAGAACCCTGCTCTGGAAGTTTGCAAAACAGCCCTTGGAGCTGCCAAACAATGATTTACAACATGCCAGATCACATTGGGTTTAAAACATGATTTTGAGTAGAAATCACACACTGGGATTAAGCCAACATTGTCACTAGAAATCTTGATGGAAACTTTTATGGCTGACTAATTAAAACACGCAAACAGAACATTAAAAAAAATCATTTGCAATAAAAGTATTCCAGGGCAAAGTAATACTCTCAATGGCTCCCAACTGTGTATTTATAAGGATTTTTGGCCCCTGGAAGTGGTACAAGACAAATGCTTGCATGCTATTTTGGAGTTCCATCCTATCTTCCAAACATTTTGCTCAGAATGGAATCTAGAATGGTCCCACCTGAGGTGTGTGCTTGGTTTTACACGTTCAGTTACTGGCTTACACTGAACTTTACCCCATTCTGCTTTGCACCCCCATCCTAATTAATAAATTTTGCTCTGTCTGGTTGAGGTATATTAAGGAGAAGCTACAGTAATACTGGTTCTCTTCCTTAGGCCTACTGTGCTTAGGATTCCACAAGGCTAAGGAAACAATTTAAGAATGAATGTGAGATGTAGCTCTGTAGGCTGACAGAGCCAGAATCCAACATTATCCTCTAGCTGGTAACTATTGCAGGAATTTTGCTCCAACTGACAATCTTTACAGTCTCAATATTCCTAAATATTGCAGAACCTTTGCTCTGGCCCATTTTAGCATCTCACCATCTGCTCTATTGGAATGGAGTTATGATATTGTTACTGCAGTTTAGGCCTACCTGGCAATAGCACCCGATATCACTTTGATATCAATAATTTGGCTTTCTTTCACCATCCCTCTCCACGTGTTTGTGAGGCCCCCAGACAAGCCCAGAACTAGGCTCAGCCATCAAACGCTGCAATATCCCAAGACAATACAGGCAGGCCAGAAATAGCCAGATCACCACTTTAGGAGACCTCTCTGCAAACACCCTTATTATGTATGCATGCTGTTTACCCTGAGCAGGTAATCTGGCAAGCTAGGAGCTTAAAGGCCAAGCACTGAGCATTTGCATACAGTCTACCTCTTTGTCAATTCGGACTTAACTCAATCATGCTAAATTGTGACCTTTCTGAGACATTGTCTCGCACCCAAAACTCAGTGTTGTCCCCGAGTAAGGCATAGCCTGCAGTCACACTTCTCCCTATAAAAACCCCTGATTCCAAGACCTTCCTCGGATCGCTCCCGAGTTCCAACCACCTTGCTGCCGCCATTGCTTGGCGAGCTTCCCCTCAGCTCCATATGCTGAGCCACACCGAACCCCAGCATCACTCTCTATCTTCTTCCGGGCTTCAGGAACAGATGTCGTATCACCCAAACCAACTATCCCTCTGAAAATCCCATTATCTTACTCACACCTTTATTTCCCTTAGTTATCTGTGTGCGTGTGTTGCTTACATTGTGTGCCTGTATTTAATAAAGATCATTTACTACTTTCAAACCGGTCTGCTTCTTGACTTGGCCTGACCCCGTAAACATTGGGTTACAAGATCCTGCTAAGTTACCCTGCCTCTCGTAACGCTAAAGCAGTGCTCTGAGCTAATTTTCCCCACCTATAGTTGAGCACATTTTGGTGTCCCTCCCGGGACCTCCAGTAAACAGGGTAACAATATATCCCCTGTATCCATATCCGCGTGACCAGCATATGCAATTACACTTACCAGTGCTGAAATGTTGTCTCTTTTTGAGCACACATTATCGTTAATTTTTATATTTTTATCTGTTCTACACTGGCTGTGGACTGCAAAGAATGGCTACAAACCCTTTTTTCTTAGTTCTAAAGTTCTCTCCAGTTACAGGGCCTCCTCTGTAAGCTGCATACTTGCCTCCATATCTATGTCTCTCATTTCATTGAAAAAAATAGTGTTTGCTATTATCCAATGTTTTTTGTTATCACAGCAAGTCTAGAAACGTATCCTCCACAGATATGTGGGAGACATACTGCACTTATGAATCTTCTTATTTACAGCATATCTGCCCTTCCTGGTTAGGAATGGTTGAAAGAGTGGACCGTGTTCTGCTATATTGCCTGTATTTTAAGAACATTTGTTTCCAATTGATAGACTCAATTTTGAAGCAGGCAGGTCTGATAATTTTTATATTTCGATTCTTCTCTCAGATTCTTTCAAAAGAATCTGTTCTGAAGGTTGTCAAGTTTTGTAAGTTAGCATGTTCTAACAGAAGCAAGCTGATCAAACTCCACTGCAGGATGTCATACTTCCAAAGAATGTTACTAGGCTTGATTTGGTACTGGCTGCTGTACTGCCACCGATGTATATACACAGGAATTTTTGTACTTATGAGCTGTCTTTTCTCTTCTTTGATTTCTCACTGCCTTGCAACCATCTGGCTTGTGCCTGATCTGTGGTCATAATAATAAAATATGTTTGTGTTTCAGAAAACCGCTTCAGTTCTACTGAAGCAGTAGAGAAAATGCCAAATATCCACAGAGCTTAGTGGTAGAGTAATGAATAGAAAACTTTACATATCCTAGTCCTGGTGTGTATCTCCAGAGCTTTTATACCTAATGCTTGTGGGAAAGTAGCCCACGTAACATTTCTGAAATGAGTGGCTCCTTAAACAGACATCATAGTTCTGCTCATAGTTCTCATAGTTCTGCTGCTCATATCACGGCACAGTGAAAGACAAGTGAGCTACAATGAGTTAAAATACTCCATAACATATTGTAATTGTAGGTTTGGATACTGGAAATTCAGGTTCAAGTTGCCACAAAGCTATGAAGCTCATAAGGCAAATTGCCATCACTTAACCTACCTTACAGGGTTGTTGCATGACTACAACTCTGCACTGGGTTCAGCTGAGGGAGGATGGAAAATAAAGACAATAAAGTAATTAAAGCATTACCAAATAGGAGTCTGTATCTTACCTGAGCAAAAAATAGTTTTAGTTCTTTTCCAAGAAATTCCGTCTTATGTAACCGAATTTTAACATCTGCTGCGGACAATGGGTTGCTGAAGTTTATCCTTATTCTTTTAAAACTCTTAAAATAATGAAAGGTGACGTCCTTGTCATGTGCTCTAAAGAGAGCTTCAAATCTGGCCTGAAAGATAAAGAAAGATGCAATATATTAAAAAATATTTATGGCTCTAGTGGCCTGTGAACTCCGAACTATAGCAACAACAAATATTTGTTTTCTCTTTCCCCACTGAAACAAACCCTCTCAGAGCCAACAACCAATCCACATCAACAAAAACAAGACCAAAACACAAACAATTTTCTGGAACCTTTCAGTTCTGGAAGAAACAGGTATCATCTTTTCCTTCTGGCCACACCTTTGCTGTGCATAAACTGCAACTCAATTTTGCTGGTTAAGAATGATTCTCCTCCCACTCCTGCTAGTGCTTTTAAAAACATTTTAACTGGGCAATAATCATCAGAAGATTGCATTCTATCTTTTAGGATACCAAATTAGTCAGATGATTGCATTAAGGAAATGCTAGAACTTTAACCAGAAGGAATAATTCATGTAACAGCCTACAATGGCTTACACAAAAAGCACACATATAAAAATGGAAATTTGGCTTTATTTGTTGAGAAGCTAATTGAGAAAGCAGTGGTGAGAATACCAATTTATAGGTACTAACATGTTTGTTTTCTGACACAGGCTCTGTGTCTTTAACAAGGGTATGACAGAACAATGTTCAAAATGTGTAGCTTTCTTTCACCAAGAAAATCTGCACCAGCAGAATTCTATCATGCAGTAGTTAGGAGACACATAATCCGCACAAGAAAATAATCTGGTGATCCTATTTAACAAGCATAAACAACACATAAATGCTGAAGAGTAGAACACGTTTCCAAGCTGAAGACATATAAATGGCCAAGATAAATAAGTTGAACATATTGCCTTCAATACCAGTATAGTAATTTTGCATTTAAACAGCCTTCATAAACTAAATTGCTTCTGGCCTCAAATCAAACCAAAAATAAACAAGAACAAAACAAAAGGAGTATAACTGTATGGTAGGCAATGACTTCAGGCACAGTAAGTCTACCAACAGCTGACAGCTTTATACTGAGCCTGAATGTTCAGTGTATGTGCTATTGGAACATCCAGGCAACTATCCAACTCAAAGGTATTTTTACACTGTTGACATAAGGAGATGCTCTTTTAAATTCACAGGGGGGCAACTAGCAATGGAGCTTTAGGAAGGAAGAAAAGTTTGTATTCCACTCAACCTGAACTTTTTACTATTTTTTTAAGACATTAAACATAACTAAGTGCACTTGCATTATCCTACAACTGGCTAATGGGCGTGGGGATCCACAAAACTTTTTCTGAGGCATTTTTTTTCTGAGGCATTCAAAGAATACTGAATTCAAAAATAAAGCAGGTTTGGCATAGAGGATATATTACATATTATCCATGAAATTCTACATAAAGTAAGTATTCAGACCTAATTTTATCAACCCAAATTTAGGTGGGGGTTTTTTCCTGTCCTAACAAAGAAGCAGCCTGTGTTTTGCTTTCCCCACATTTTTGAGACTTTTTTTTAAAAAATGGCAAAAGTTTCAAATATCAGATATGGGGATTTCTGAAAAAGTTACAGGAAGTACAGCTCCTGTCATCTATCTTAATCTTGTCATCTATCGTAATCCATTCTCAATCAAAGCAAAAAAAGAAAGATATGCAAGGAATAATTACTATTCAAAGCTGCAAACCACAGTTCTCACCCCTTATTAGCTTCCTCCCACAGCATTCTTTTGCTGTATTCTTACCAATGAGAATGCTAAATTCAGAAAGAAAGAAAGACAGACAGACAGACAGACAGAAAGAAAGAAGGAAACCACTCATCTTGAACATTCTGACTACTTTCTACTTTAAGTGGAAGAGATTATTCCTTTTTATGTAGCTAGATATACAAACATACTCAACAGATTTTGGAAGGTTATGACTGCTTTGAAGCTACTTGGAGACTTTATACTCACATGAGAGCAACTCTCACTGAACTTAATGGAGCTTACTTCAAAGTAGACATGCAGACACATGCCCTGGTACCTTTTCATTCTCTATACAAAATTGCCAATAAGACACTGCAGTTCAACCTCTAGCCCTACTTAGCTATGAAAATTATACATTAGAGTCTATTTGACTAAACAACCATAAATATTTTGGAATTTGTAGACAATTATCAAAAAGTATTTTAAGAATATAATACTGATATCTGACACTCCTACAGAAGTCTAATAATTGATAAAGCATACTGAAACACAAGTCACATCAATCTTTGCCTCTAGTATTATTTTGACATTGGAGGATCTAGTTTACATTAACAGCTAACCTATTCTGCCTTTTGAACATATCAAAATTTCCCAGTATTTAAAACAAATTCTTTTCATTTTTTTTAAAAAAGCATAATACACTCCCAAAATCTTACCCTAATATCAGGCTGACTGAAAATCTCGTTGTCTGCAACACAAGCAATTAAGGAGCCAAAAGTGTAATCGAAGTTCCTAAAATGCATCTTGTGCTTTTAAAAAATGCCAAGAGCTCAGAACTATATGAATAAAATACGTTTTTAAAGAACTACTTTTGTACTGTAGAGACAGCTTATAAAAAGTACCAAGTCCAACCCCCTCAAGAGCACACCCCACCCACCCCCAAAAGTTTTCGGAGTATCCTGTGTGCGACAGCAAATTCCTGAACAAAGTCCTGCAACATGGTTTCAGGCAGTCAGGGACAAAATGTAAGCTTCGACTGGAAAGAGGTGACGTAAGCACATTAGTCAGTTTCCCTATGCTAATTAAGTTTGCTCTGGAGGATGGAAAAAACAGCTGAGGTTTGCACAGGCAGCTGCTTTATCAACTCCTCTTGCAGCATAGTTTCCATTGGTAGTAATTCCATTTAGCACTCAGACAACAGGCTCTTCACTTGAATGGGACAACCCACTTTAAGATGGAAAAAGTTACCGTTTGAGGACCAAGGTTTACTGCAATAAACAGCAATTAGCTGGCAGAAACATTGCAAGACACTGTAGCACTAAGAACAAACTTTAGTCACCAGAGTCCAAACCTAACCAGATTTGCTCAGAAGTATGGCACTTGCTCTCAAGACTGCATACAAGTACAGCCTTATACTTTCTCAAAGAAGTATTTTCAATAGAGGCTTCAGGGAGTCTGATTTGAAGAGTTTTTCTTTAATGTAAAATGCTCAAAATAGCAAGAGTACACTTTGGGCCCCTCTTCTCTTTCACCTTTGTTAAGTTTATTTTTTCATTCTGAAAACACGCACACAGTTCAAATCTAAATGGCATTTCAATGCCCCTTACATATTTATAATGATAACACACTCTGCCTTGGAAAAAGGATCTCATGCAATTTACACTGCATGCACCCACACACAAACCTTGAAGCTAAGTGTCTGCAAATTGGTAAGATTTAATTTAGAAACCTGTGCATTTCAATTCTATTGATTTACTTGTGATTTCATTTTTTTTCAATATTTTCCAGATTACAACAAAGCTTGCACATTTGTTTGCTGCGTGAAAACATATAATGGGGTTTTCTTGGCAAAATTTGTTCAGAGGAGGCTCACCCTTCTTAAATGTACAGAAAAGGAATGGAAGTACTGTAAGTCCACAGAAGCTGTATTTTAAACTACAGTTTCTAGTCCTTTCATTGTTCTAGAAAACTAAATAGTACTCTTTCTTTCCCAATCTGAAGGTATAGATTTGCATGATCATTTACACTACATTGTGCTGATAGCATATCAGTGCCAGGGAATCCAAAGAGCCCCTCCTGGCCACAATACAAGGATTGTACTGAAAGTAATGGCTGTGTGCCATTTTCTCTAAAACTATTAAACCAAATGTGATGCTATTATATCACCAGATAGAGTAATTCCTACTGCATGGCTATGTGGTACATAACTATGGCCATGAAGCAGAAACAGTGTGTGTGTGTGTGTGTGTGTGTGTGTGTGTGTAGTATACAGATATCAGCCAGTTATAACTGGGCCTCTTATATTTTCATGCTTCTAGAACAAAAGGAATTTGAAATTATTGGCTTAGTATTTTCAGCAGATATTCACACGGGGGTAGCACTAATCGTCAAAAGTTTGTAAAAACCCATGTCACATGAATGTTTGTGTGTGCACGCGCACACGTGCTCGCCTGTGTGTAAATCACTCTTCCATCTTGAGAACAGAGTATCAATTCATTTTATAGGTAGATTTCTTTAACTACCTCCCTGAGAAAGGAATTGATCTGTTTTCAGGAAGAGTAGCTTTCATATGTATATGGAATATATACAGATACAGTCAGTCCTCCACATTTGTGGGTTTAACTTTCACAGATTTGATTATTTGCTAGTTTTTCTAACCCCTGACCCACTATGTCAGGCGGTTGTTTTCCAGGGGAACTTTCTCTCTTGGCAGCTCTGATCATGGCACATAGCTCTTTAAAAACTTGCCTCTGCTCATTATTGTTGTGGTCTTCCTCCTCCTCCGCCACTGCCAGATGCTGCCTGACAAGCTAAGGATGGTTCACAGCCCAATTTCTCAGCACCACAAACCCTCTCTTGATGCCCCCCCACACAACCAAGGAAAGAGATGAGCAAGAGAAAGTACAAGACCACCATGCTGACTCACCCCTTTTCCTTAATTGGTTTGGAGCCTGGTTGCCCATTCTCCTCATCATGACTCGGGCTCCCTTCTCAGAGAAAGAGAGAGAGAGAGAGAGAGATTTTCTACTTTTGTAGTGGTTTTGTGCCCCTAGCCCTAAAGAATATGGAGGGCTAACTCCTTCCCTCTCTCTCTCTGGTACAAACACACACACACACACAAGGTAAATAACTCTATGCATCACATTTGAAGGTTAAGGGGAAAAACCCACAATCAAACAAAAAGCTCTGCATTGAACATTTTTCCCCCAAAAAGAAAGAGTGCCCTTTGACACACACAAAGTTTACTTTTAGTATATGGTACCAAAAGGACTGCATGGAACAGGAGGGTCAAGCTGTTAACCTACAAGCAGTACAACTATTTTCATAACTTACCTTTGTCCTCCCTCGCTTCTGTGATATAACCTCCAATCTTGCACTTGAAACCCAAATATTGCCATCACATGCTAATCCATGTTTTTCAGAGTACATTTCCATTCCTGTTCCTGGTACACAACGAATTCAGGCTTTTACTTTATGAAAAGTTGTTCACAATATCAAAATGCTCCTCATCAATTATACTGATCAGAAGAACAAGAAGCCTTATTAAAATATGGATTTCTCACGAATACAAAGAAACTTTACAATGAGCAATCCTGATTCAAATTATTCAGACAACCTCTGAAATGTTACCACAGGACTATATTGCATATTACACTCTGCCCTTATAATGCAAATTCAATTTAATGCTATCAGAAGATAAAGGAATCTTGATATAGCTCTGCATTGACTGAGGTAGTGTAATAATGGGGATATTAATTTAAATATACAATGATGAAGTGCTCAGATGAGAGCTGAGTGATGTGTGTTAGGAGGAAGAATACCCTACCAATTAAACCTGTGGTTTATCTGTTAACCTGCAGCCACTGGCTGTACATACTGAGGTGTTTTTACATGTATTTTACTGAAATGCAGGGCTTGGTAAAGGAATAGGATGATCCTATCAGTGTAATCCTGGGAAGAGAAAGGTATGGCATTGGACACACCAAGTAAGAGAAAGATGAGATAGATGCTTGAAACCAATCCTGTTTCAATCATCTCTACACTCTTCAAAATCCAGGCTGCTGCTGACCACCAGATGAGTCTATAGTAAAACAGTTACCATCCATGACTTGATTATGGATGAAGGGGCCAATCTATTATACATCAGAGACATGGGTAGATGAACTTGGTAGAGTGGGTCTGTACCAGCTTTGTCTACCCGGGCATTTAGTACAACACAGAATGGAAAACTAGGGAAGCAGGAGAGAAGCTGCCATCATCTACAAGGATTCCCACCCCCTCACAAAGAAACCCATCCACCCTTTTGCCAATTTTGTGGGTCTGAACTTTGTGTTAGCCGAAAGAGACAGAATGAAGATGTTGTTGGCGTTTTGCCCACCTCACTGCCCAACAACCTCCCTGACAGAGCTGATGAAGGTCTTGGAGGTGGTGTTGGAGAAACCAGGACAATGGTTTGGGGGGAATTTGACATTCACACTGAAGCTTATAGGACAGCTCAGGGCTTCACGGCTATAACCATGGGGCTGTCTCAACATGCTGTTGGTCTGGCATATGTGGCAGGACAGATCCTTGATGGATTTTTTGTGGTTGGGTGAATGGAGAATGATCTGGTTGCAGAGAAGTTGCAATAACTTCATTGCCATGGTCAGATCCTTTCTTTGTGAATTCTGCTGCTGCAGGTTTCAATCTTTTCCTCCATGCTGTTCAATAGCTATGAGACCACTGAGTCTGGTCAAAAGGAGTTTTGGGCTCAAATGCAACCATTATCCTGTTGACAGCTGGCTCTATTTCTTCTCGTCACTGAGATCAGTTGGGGCCGTGTAGGCACTGCACCAGTGCCTTGATGCTTTAATGTGCTGGGCCAATAAACTGAACCTAATTTCTAATAAGACTGGGTAAACTACCTGCCCTGGGTGGAATGGCGCTCCTCTGAAGGAGGAGGTACATAGCTTGGGAGTATTCCTAGATCCCTCTCTGTCACTGAAGGCCCCAATGGATTTTGTGGCTCAGAGTGCTTGGGTTTGACTAGTGCACTAACTATTGTCTTTCCTGAACACAAATAACTTAAGTCACCATAATCTATGCCCTGGTAACTTCTCAATTAGACTGTAATGTGCTCTATGTGGGACTGCTCTGAAGATAATTCAGAAACTACAGGTAGTATAAAACGCAGCAGCAAGACTGCTGAACAAGTTACAATATGGATACTGGTTTTCAAGAAGCTGCACTGGTTGCCAGTTCACTTCTAGTCTGAATTTAAGGTGCTAGCAATGACTCAATAAGGTCTTAAATGGCTTGGAAACTCAGTACTTAAAAGGAGTACCTATACATACCTGCACAAGACCTGAGGTCCACAGAAGGCAACCTTGTGTGTGCCACCAATAGGGACAATGTGGAATGTCCTCCCCTTGGAAGTCTGAAATATTGGTTTATTTCCAGTGGCAAGTCAAGGCATGACTTTTTATCAAAGCTTCTCAGACTTAGTTTATTTTTAAATGTACACAGACATGGTTTTTAAATGTTGCAACCTTTTAACCTATTTTAAATTGTTCTATTTAATGTGTTTTTATCCTGTTTACACTATTTTATTGTTTTATTCTGGAACTGTTTCAAACTGTTTATTTTTTTATCTGTACCTTGCCCTGAAATCCCATGATAAAAGGTAGCATACTAAATATTTTAATAAATAAAATAAATGAAAAGATGACTAAATAGCCTGCAGGAAGCAACATTTTCCTCTTGATGAACTAAGGAGACATAAAAGACATTGAGAAACTAGAAACCAATACTGCAAATAACTCACTTTGCTGGCTTATTTTGTTGTTTTCTGTTCCACTGCCAGGAAGAAAATTATTTGAAGAGAACATCCAACAACTTAAAGGTTGGTGTGTGAGTCTTTTAGGAAAAAATCCAGGATAATGTCCTTTTTAGTACGAACTAAAATGTCACCAATAATAAGCAAGCTTTTGAGTTACTTAAAATGCTTCTTTATGCAGGCCATTTTTAAAACAGGGGAGGACATAAAAAGGTGGGCATAAGAGAAAAGACATACATCCTGCAGTTTTTAAACAGTGTGGAGGTGTTATACAGACTTCATTAGCTTATAGTTTCTGCCCACTCCATTATATCTCTCCATGCTTTCAAAAACAGTCTTAGCTAAGGATAGTATGCCTTCTCTGAATGAATGCTTGGAGGAAGTAATGGGCTGAATGAAAAACGAATTGAAACTGAATCCAGACAAGACAGAGGCATTAATATTTAGAATCCCAATCTGGGGTTGGAGGTGTGTCAGCATGTTCTGGATGGGGTCAAACTCCCCCTGAAAGACTGTGTTTGCAGCCTGCAAGTGCTCCTGGATCCATCCCTCCAAATGCCAGCTCAGACAGACACAATGTTCAGGAACGCTTATTACGAGCTGGCTGGTACGCCAACTGCTACCCTTCCTAGAATTGGAACACCTAAAGATGGTAGTACACATGCTGATAACCTCAAGGCTGGACTTACGCAATGCGCTGTATATTGGGCTACCTTTGTACCAAGTTTGGAAACTCTAGCTGGTCCAAAATATGGCATCCAGATTGTTACAGCTACATCGAGGAGTGAGTACATCATACATCAAACCACTGGTTGCAAATTAGTTTCCAGGCAAAGTACAAAGTGTTGGTTAGTACCTTTAAAACCCTATATGGTTTGGGTCCAAGTTACCTACAGGATCACCTCTTCCCATATAAGCCGCCCTGCACACTCAGGTCCTCTGGGGGCCATTTACTTAAACCAGCCAGGACTAGACTGGCAACAGTCACCCAGAGGACCTTTTCATTGGCCACCCTTAGACCTTGGAATGGCCTGCCAGAAAATTCAACAGTAAAAATCACTGTCTGAAATGATGATGATGATGATGATGTTATAATATCATCATCATCATCATCAACAACAACAACACCACAGTTAAATGGATCTGCTTCTAGCCCTATGCTGAACACATGGGTTTTTTGAAAAGATTGTTTGATCTCCTATTCTGAAGAAAATTAAACATGTCATAATCAACAAAGTTTGAGATTTCATTCCTGTATGCCTTTCCTGCATACTGAAGCACACCCAGTGCTTTGACCAAAAGAGATGGCAGATATATAAGGAAACGTGACTATGCAGCAGTGGCCCCACTACCATAGAATACTCTCCCCAGAGGTTCATTTTGTGACTACTTTCAAGTATTTTTGATGCCAAGCCCACTCTGCCTAATTTTACCAGGTTTTTTAAATGTTCTGGTTTTAGCAACTGTTTAGCAAAATGTGTGTTACCAATTTGTGGCAAGAAGGATACAGCTCCAGTAAATAAACTTGTATCTTTGTTCAGTATCCTTCAGGTCTGAAATCCTCTTCAGGATGGTTAATACTCCAGAATATTCCAGAAGAGTGTTATCTGCAATTTGTATGGTTGTTCGGGAAACATTAATGTTATGATCATAACGATCTCTAACCAGTTAACTAGGGAAGCAATTAGATGTTTGGTGGTAACATTTTAAAATTAGACCAGCTCAGCAGAACTGTTCCTTTTCTTGGCTGGAAGATAAAAGAGTAAAATGGCAAGTATCTTCTTCAGTCTCTGAAGAAAACAGGAGAGGCTACTCAAGTTCCTATTTAATAATGCTTCTTTCTCAGAAATCTACCTCTGTTTTGTAAGGAATTTCAGCAGGTTCAGCTGGAGGGAAAAAAAGAGCAGCCATAGGTTCATATTTGGAGAAAGAATGGAGAACTTGTTGGGAAAGGAAGGACATGAGACTTTTTGTAGCTTGATAAAAGAGTCTGACAGAACGAGGCAGGGATAGATGAGGATTGCTTTGGATCAGGACATCTCTCTTTGACTACATATTATGTTTTCAAAGGTGATGTGTTTAAATCTGAAATAAATTCTGGGGTTTATGCCTCTACGAAAGTCACTTACGCAATGCACTGTATATTGGGCTACCTTTGTACCAAGTTTGGAAACTCCAGCCGGTCCAAAAGGTGTGGGAAAGGCAGATAAGCTAATGAGGGAAGAAAGGATTGTACATGTTTGGAGTCATTTTTAGTAATATGTTATAGGACTTAGTCTGGGTACTGATAGAGATTCTAGGCTTAAATCTTAATGAGCAGAACTATAGTACTTGGGAAAAGACGTGAGATTTCCCCTTTCTCCATCTGTAGCATTAAAGTAAATGAGAGGAAAAAGTAAAAATATGCAGCCAAAATAGATTTCCTTCTTTCTCTCTGCTACAAGGCACATCTACAGACACTTCACTGACTTCTTCCAAAAAACCCAACAGCCAGTTAATTGTGGAAGTGGCTTACGGTAGCCCCTTATTTTGGGATTCGCACTTGCTCCTGAGAAAGAGGGTGCTGTGGTTTAAAGAAAACAACAGACCTTTAAACTTATTTTGAGCTGAGACTTCTTAACCTTTTCTAAGAGTGACAAAGAAAATTTAAGCTTTTTCCAAGCTATACAAAATACCTAACTACATATATAGCTTGGATGATTGACTTTATCATTATATTATGGCATTACAAGGAGAGTATGAGGCATCCTCTCCACTGATTACAAAAGAAGGGGAAAAATAAAACCATTTGACCTTTTCCCGTGCTTTAAGCTAAAAATTCAGTTCTGGAAAAATCTGTAAGGAACATTATTAATCATGTTTTCCCTGGAAATAGCACAAATCAATCTTTAAAAAAACTAGTCTAAAAGCAGCAACTAATGTCCATTTGGGCAAAAGAAGGTACAGGTTCAAAGACCAGGGAATGTGGGTTAAAACAACCTTACAAATATAACAGCAGATACTATTCTGGAGGTGTTGCAAGCCTATTTGTCCAAGGATTAACAGCTCTCCCCACCACTGTGATCCTCCAAACTATATCTACTAAAACAAACACAACCACACAACTGCTAATGGTGCACTTATTTTTATATCTAGTTTGGTCCTTAGCTATCTGTTGCACATAGAACCTGCTCTTGCAATTGAAGAGTTTCTGTGTGTACATTGCCTAGGGCAGTGCACTTAGAATTGTGGTTCCTGGACTACTGCTGGTCTTGGAGCCACTGGCTGCCAGCCACTGATGAATTTCAAGGAAAGAAACAACTGGATCAATGAGCACAAATATGGTATGGTCCCTGGTACGCTGCAAAAAAATTGCTGGCCCCCCACATCCATAGCACTGGCCTAAAGGCTATAATCTTACTCTCCACAGGTTAATGGTAAATACTATTTGGTGAACCCCTGACCCCCAAAAAGAGAAGGGTAGCGATCAGAGGGGAGCCAGTGAGGTGTACTGGTTTGAGTGCTGATTAGGATTGCAGAAGACCAGGATTAAATCTCTACTCATGGAAACCCACTGAATGACCTTAGGCAAGTCATACTCAGCTTAAGAGGAAGTCAGTGACAAACTTCATCTGAATAAATCTTGCCAAGAAAACCGTGTAATAGAGTTACCATCCACTAGAGTCAACTTGAAGGAATGTAATAATGACACAAGAGAGAAAGAACTTTTCCAGCTGAAGCATACCCCAATTATGGAACTCATTCTGAAAGCAGCATGCCTGGTATCCACTCTTATCTTTCAAGAGCCAAGCATAAACCTTCCTACGCTCACAAGTGTTTTGAACTACTTCTTCTACACACCTGAACACGAGCAATCTTTATGTAGCTCACATTTAGTATTCTTCATATTTTGATCTGTATTGTAAATTGTCCTGAGAAGGTATTCAAAATAAAAAGACAGTGTGTGTTTTAAACACAATACAATGACATTATTACCTTCTGTGGGTTTAGCTACTTTTACAGTCCAAAGGAGATATATGTCAGGACATACATGAGTTGACAAACAGGAAAATAAAGCAGAGAGAAAGGAACAAATAGAATTTTAAAAATATTTGTGAGGCTGTACTGCTGCACTTTGGGCATCAGCTTCCTCCAAATTAGGTCAGGCAGGTAATACATATGGAAGATTTTGCTGCTCAAGGTAGATGGAGGATGTTGACAGAGTGGTGGTCAATCCATGTCTGCACTGTTTCAGACCATGTGATGGGATGTTCCTTCAAATCGAAGTGGGGGAGCCCTATAGGTAGAAAGTTTGCCCACAGCATGCCATAATTGCTTCTAACCACTATCCTGAGCACAACTGTAACTAGAGCTGAAATGGTACACATTCTGCTTTATATGTATATGTCAGCGAGGAAAAACTAAAAATATTTAAACCGTAGACCAAAAATTATAGTAGAAGCAGTTAGTGAACATGAAGTTTTTATTTATTATTTTATTCCTGTCCTGTCTTTCATCCATTTTAGGACCCAAGGTAGCTTCCAACATGTTTTATACATTGCCCTATGAAAAAAGGAAGGTGTTTTGTATAATTAGGGTTTCTTTCAGAAAATTTCTGCTAACCAGTTAATTAAGGTCATCTACTTTAAATGCTAAGCACTGTACTATTACATATACCTGGAGGCTTGCTCATATTGTGCAGTTTTTCCATTAGACATCCTTGGTTCAAGCAATCTTTTAAACACTTCTTTAGAAGCATTGTACAAAAATCAGAGAGTAAAAGAGGCACAGCAAATGGGTAGGTGTAACACCAACCTGAAATGGTAGCAATTCCCCACTCAGTACAAATTACTAGCACAGATGTTCTTAACTATCACTTCATAGTATTTAGACTGGGTAGGTCACACACTTTCACTCCCAGAAAAACCCGTGATAGGTTCACCTTAAGGTTGCCATAAGTTGGAAATGAGTTGAAGGCACACAACAAGAAGAATGAAACAAGAGAGCCTGTCTAACTCACTGGGCACCCCAATAAAAGATTCACCTATTCACACAATTTCTGGATGTGCAGCAATACTAGGATAGGGTCAAACTGCTTTTAAAAATCCAAACTAAAACAAACATACAAGCACTAGCAGTGAGAGGTTAGCTTATGCAAGCCCAACAGCAGACAAAAAGCCAGTGGGGAGGATCTAAGGAGCAGTAGAGTCACACTGTCAGAACAATGAAAGAGGTAATAATTTTGGCAGCAGAATGCTAGATCACTGTGAATGGATATGAGTAGATGAAGATAACAGAAGAAGATGAATACAATAGTGAAGATAACTTTTCAGTGAAGAGACAAAGTGTTTTCTTTTTCTTTGTTACCTTGTAAAGCAGTGGTTCTCAACCTGTGGGTCCCCAGATGTTCGTGGACTTCAGCTCCCAGAAGCCCCAGCCACTATGGTCAATGCTCAGGGCTTCTGGGAGCTGAAGTCCCCAAACATCTGGGGACCCACAGGTTGAGAACCACTGTTGTAAAGAAATACATAACACAATTTGATGAGAGACTGAATTTGGGACAAAGAGTCAAAAGTGAAAACCAAGGGGCTGTGCATATTCAACAGCAAGGATGATACTGCCAATGGATAATGGAGTGACTGGAAAGATGAGAAGTTTGGTTGTTGGTATGTGAAATCTAAGATGACGATGAAGCAAATAAGCAGAAAATAGCTGGAAATAGGGACTGAGATGGAAAACAAACCATCTGAGACAGACAGGTAAAACTGGGTGCCATGATGTATAGGCAGAGTTCTTTTAAGTTATGCAAATAATGCTTGATGCAGTGCATAAGACAGTGAAATACTGTTGTATGTTGTTGTAAATTTTGTTGTTACTATTGCTAATGTTTCAATAGGCTTTTCAAAGTCATCATACCCAAGAGCTTTATCTACAATTTCAGGAACTGAGCTGTAAACATTTCTCGTGCACTAGAAATATTTTGCCTTCTCTAGGTGTTTTAGGGAAAAAACAAAGCATTACCAGCTTCTGGTAACTTGGTTCCCAAGACCAATGTTGCCTGTACAAGATCTGTGAAGCCATTTCAGATACCATTTTGGTTCTAAAGAACCATACTTGTGTTGCTACAAGTCACAATCAATTATCATTCTATCTTCATAACCCTAGTTCTTCATAAACCTTCATTGTGTTTTCACAATCCTAGTATTTATAGAACACTTGAGATTAAGCAAAGAAAGTGAGTACTGTCAACCATCCACCTTTGTGGGTTTAGTTTTCACAGATCTGATTACTCATGATTTGATATTTGTCTAAATGTATACGGCCCCAGAAGCAAGTGGTTAACACCCAATCTGCCCAGTTGTTGATCAGCAGAGCAGCCAGGACCTGAAGAAGATGCAGAAAAGGGATCCCAGGCCTGCATGTGAAGGTGTCTAATAACAACTTAATGGCCTGATCTCTTGCCAGCACAGAACAGATCCCTTGCACACAAAGGTCCAACCCCGTTCCCCCCACCTCAAGAACTTCCTTCCAAGGAAATCTTCCCCTTTGGTGTCTCTGATCAGACCACGCAGCCCCTTAAAAACCCACTTCTGGTCCTTTTCCTCCTTACCAGCCACTGCCTCGCACCATGAACCTTCTCCTGATCCCCCCAAAACATCCAATGAAGGGGAAGTCAATAGTTTTTCTGCTTTTGCAGGGTCCTGTGCCCTAACTCCTGCAAATATGTAGCTCCAACTGTCCAAGGATTGTTGCAGATCCAGTTTACACAAGTAGAAGTTTAAAGTGTAGCAGCATCTCAAGACCTTTTACCACAGAAATCTGCAATTAAAAAGCCCTTTTTCTTTCTTGAACTTTCTTTCTTCTGTTTCAGTTTGTCAAAATATTTACACAGCTATTTCCTATTATCTGTTTTATTATTAGTTTGTAAGCCACACTGAACAAAAATATCAATAAAATCCAGCAAATCAAACGAAACAACAACAAAGAGATTTCAGTCAAACAGCTAGCCAAAAGGAGCAGGTTTGTGTCACTTCATAGAATAAAGAGGTAGTTGTCTTAATGCCTACTACAGTCATCCTTCCACATTCACTAGGGTTAGAGGCATAGGACCCCTGTGAAAGTGGAAAAACCGTGAATAACTCTAGACCAGTGGTTCTCAACCTGTGGGTCCCCAGATGTTAGTGGACTTCAGCTCCCAGAAGCCCCAGCCACTATGGTCAATGCTCAGGGCTTCTGGGAGCTGAAGTCCAAAAACATCTGGGGACCCACAGGTTGAGAACCACTGCTCTAGACCCTCCCAAATCCTATTTAGTACACAAAAAGTATGATCACTATATCCAACCCACCATGGATTCCTTTGAGGCATCAGGGTTCCTTCAGAAGGCAGAGGTGGCTGGCTGGTGGGGCCTACTGCCACCTCCACTGCTGCCCCACACCATTTTTAAGAGGGACTTACAGGCCTTGTTCACAGTTTCTCAGTCTCAGGAGGCTTGCAGTCCCTATTAAAAATGGCTTAGGGAGGCAGCAGAGGTGACCGTAAATAATCTGTGAATGATCAAATCGGCAAAAGTAAAACCCGGAAACGTGGACTGTGACAGGAAAGGGTTCAAAAACTCTGGAGCTCTCCAAAGCCCTCACTCATAGTCTGACACAGCTCAATGGTTCAGATGGCTAGATTTGCACCTTTTGATAAAATAGTCCTAGACTATCTGAGACTTTACATTTTAAAAGCAAGTGCTTTAAACTAAGTCTAGAAGCAAATAAATAGCCGGTGTCTAACTGGCACAGAGCAAGTCTAATATATTTGGTTATGCCTCTGACACCTGATATAAAGTCTTTTCTACACCAATCGAAGCTCATTAGCCAACTTTATGGACAGTTCAACATGGATTAACATAGGAAGATTTGATGGAAGTCCAGGAAAAACAAAAGCCTCCTAATGATCCAAACATGGAAAATACTGCTGGCAACCATCTCAGACTGTTCAAAAAAAAACACCAAAAAAAACAAAACAAAACTATGGCAACAACAACAACCCCAAATGCAGTCAGATCTAGGTCAAGAAGTATCCACTGTTTCTAATTTAACCAGAGATTATGGAATAACACTTATCACAGCCAGCCTAATTCTGGCCACTCCCCCAAAAGTATCATGGACAAAAATCAATTATTTAAATCAGTGGTTCTTAAACTTTTCTTTACCAGGGACCACCTGTAAATATAATTTGTTGCCAGAGTCCCCCAAAATTTAAGAGCTAAATCTGGATTTAAATATTTAAATTGGGCTTTAAATATTTAAGTATTTACTTATTAAAGGCTTCTGGACACTAAGATTCAAATTCCTGCCCAGACAATGAGTGACTTTGGTCAAGTCACATTCTCTCAGCCTTAGAGGAAGGAAAATCTCAAGAAATCCTGTGATAAGTTCACCTTACTGTTGTCAGAAGTCAGAAGTGACTTGAAGGCACACAACAACAAAGTATGGCTGATGGGAGAGGTCCTTTCTAGCCATCAAATCTCTCCCCTTTGAAAACTGACTTATGGAAGCTCTAAGGCAAAGGTACCATGGGGGTTTTCTTGGCAACATTTGTTGTCTTTGCCTTTCTCTGAGGTTGAGAAGTTGTGAGTCGTTTGGGTGTGCGCACATGCCTGCTGCCATGTCCTTTTCATCAGAGATGCAGCAATGGTGTGTGTGCGTGTGTGCAGGGGTTGAAGCAGCTCCCCACTCTGGACATGTGCACGTCTGCCACTGTGTCCCTTGGCAGCCACACTGCCTGCTGCCTCGTCCCTGTTGCTGCCACTGTGTTGATGTCCAGTAGCAGGGCTTTGCTTCAGCTTAAGAACCACTGATTTAAATCATTGTTTGAAAACAGTCCACTTTGCTTTAAGCCATAGGATACCATTTTCTACCAGCTTCACCCTCCATCTTTCCCGGATCAAATTCAGTCTATTCTTCTTGAAATAATCAGGGGAGAGAATAGGTTCAGGACAGAAAAAAGTCTCTCCTGGGTGATTTCTTAACTATATATTTATAGAAGAAGATGAGTATAAGCAACTTCATACAGGAATTGAATAGCATTAATGATAACAGAGTCATATGAAGACTCATATAACTCTTACTGAGATGACAACCTCAAATGTACAAATAAAACCACTGAATAAACTAAGCCTTGATAATTAATCTGTATGATATCTAATGATCTAAGGACTTCATCAAGAAAGCCATGGCCCAGAGCTTGCAAGGCCTGAGCAGGGTTGTTTATGACAGGCTAACTTAGTGTGTCACTCATTCGGAGGGTCACCGCAAGTCAAAGTCAATTTGACAGCAGTTAACAACATGAGTATCTAAGGAACAACAAGAATATCACTTCATATCAAAGTGACAACATAAATCAACTTGAATTTCTGCATCTTAAGACTCCTTAGCAAACTTATTTACAACAGCAATAACAACAACAACAACAACAACAACAACAACAAGGCTATAATGTGAATAAAGATTGTAGTTTTCTAAAGGGGACACTAAACTATAACATGGCCTTCATCTGCTTCTCCCTAATTCTGGCAGTTTAAGAGTATTTTTCTCTGTTTATGCTATAAGCTATGGATGAGTGGGTGTTATTTCATCAATATTTTTGTACATTTAAGTTTTTTTTGAAAGGAATAAGTTCAAGAGAATTTGCTACTGCTTATTCCATCACAGTATGTGGAATGGCAGGCTTACAATGTTAGATGTTACGGAACTGCCTCCCCAGCACATATACAACTTCTTAAAAACTGGTCGTACATCATTTTCCTAGGTTAAAAACTACTGCAAAGCTTTTTTTTCTTTATGTTTATAAAAATTTCCTACTAGAGGAAAGAATTAAGCATAGGAAATAGTTACAAAGAACGATTTATTGGAAAATTATTAAGATATCTGAAGTGCTGGCCAATTATTGTCTGCATCTCTTCCTTACCATGCTGCATGAATTACATCATAAAACCATGGAAAGTCACACAGTTTCCTGATAACAGAAAAAACGACACAGCCTTTTCCATCAGTGATTCACAATTATATTCTAGTTTCCAGACAACCTGGAAAACCTTTCACAAAGTTGCTCTTTCTCATAGGAGAAAATAAGCAAACCCTTCATGAAAATGCAGTCAAACTGGACATTTATATCTGTTTTAAGTCCCATTTCTGATGAGAAACGAACTCGTAAATCTTCCAACTTTAGGCCCTTTTAAACTACACAATTATAGCAGTATGATTCTACTTTAACTGCCATGGTTGTGTCCTCAAGAATCCAGGGGGTTGCACTCTAGGGAGAGGTAATCAAATTCTCAGCTAGAGAGCTCAAGCAGCTTACCCCTATAAAACCCATAGTATTCCACAGAATGCAGCCGTGGCAGTTAAACTGGATGCATAATACAATTGTGTAGTGTGAATTCACTCCGGTGAACCTGGAGACTACAGTAACAGCCATTCTTTACGACCAGTTATCTGATCCAGCAGCTTACAGTAGAGAGTAATGAGCATTCATTACTGTCTTCTGGTACCCAGTGCACGTTAACACTGTACTTACTATTCATTCAAACAGATCTTTGACACAAACATATTTAAAAAGCATGTTTGCATTAGCCACACAATTTTGCCTAGTTATATGTATAATCATTATGCATAAGA
This sequence comes from Iguana delicatissima, assembly GCA_948472985.1. NCBI lineage: Eukaryota > Metazoa > Chordata > Lepidosauria > Squamata > Iguanidae > Iguana > Iguana delicatissima. The sequence goes on along the minus strand of CAOKZL010001124.1, from coordinate 151,277 downwards.
AGAAAGCAAGCCATTTATTTACTTTTATCTGGCCCTTTAAAGAGTGTACAGTTCAGCTTATAACTGCAGTACAAACTAGTACAAGTATACACTTTTCATTTCAGTGCTATCAAACTGAGAAATGTGCTGGAGGAAACAAGGAAAAGCAACCACCTATAGCTCCTTTGCCCTTCCATCTTAAGTGGTAGAAATCCCTATATATGCTGGACCTATAATTTCAATCGAAGCCATGTGTGGGCATCACACCCCATCAGATTATTTCACAAATACTTCCCCAACACGCAGGTCTAGGGACTTTATTCCAAAAGAGATAGTTCCTATGGCTCCCATTGCTGTTGCATACAGAGTGGAGTGGAAAAGGGGAGCATCTTCCCATTTCTACCCAATGACAATATGTTTTGTTTCACACTTGGTATTCCATGCAGGCTGGCTCATTGGAATTCCATAATGGTGAATAAGTGGGCTGTAAAGAACAGATCTTGCTATTCTTCCTCCAACAGTTTGCCTGTTTTCATTGTCAGCTACCAAGAAAGCAACATCTTTTTCTCCAAAGACCATCATGAAAACTTGGGCTGGCAAAGGAAAGATGAATGATCTGGCTCTCTTTTACCAGTCTTGATAGAAGGCTTTTTTGTCTTTTTCATGTAGCCTGCAGAAGGTCTAGTAGCCTGTACTACTGTGCTGACTAAAGATTTCTTCTCCCCCATGGCTAGCATGGAACCATAGGCTATTGGCTTGTCCTTTAAAACAAATAAACAATATTATTTAAAAACTTTAAGCATGTAAACACACAAAATAGCAAATCAATATAGCAATAAACATAAAAGCCAACAATACAGAAAGTACATATGGATGGATGTATACATACATTCTCATTCTCTCACTCTTCTCCACACTCCCTCCCCGCCGGAGAGAAAGAGAAGAGAAAGAGCTGTCTTTCTTTTTGGAGAGCCAGCATGCTATCGTGGTTTGAATGTTGGATGCGACTCTGGGAGACCAGGTTTTGAGTCCCCACTTAGCCATGGAAAACCACTGAGAGGCCTTGGGCAAGTCACATTTTCTCAGACTAAGAGAAAGGTAGCAAACCCAGTCTGAACTAATTTTGCAAAGACAATCTCATGGCAGGTTTGCTCTGGGTCACTGTAAGTCAGAAATGACTTGAAGGCACACAACAACTCTCTCGAGGAATGAGCAATGTGAAGCAGGCTGACAATGCTGGCTATTAACCATTAACGTGCATATATTTGTCTACTGGAAACTCCTGCCGACCAAAGATAAAATTCTACATTGATTTATGAAGCATGCTGATCTATGAACACAACTGCTACAAAGAGAAGTATTGAGCAATACAAAATATTTCCCCATCTAGATTAATTTTTAGTTATTTCTGACTCTTTATTTTGAAAAACAATGACGTGGTCTTTCCTGGAAATTTTCTTATGCCTTAAATCAATTGATCCAGTTTAGTATGTCTATTTAGTTTTATTTTTTAAGCCAAAGCACATCATAATTTTGTATGGTGTGGAGATATTTCCTGAAGTTCTTCCAATAGTCAGGAGTATTTGAATTAAAGAACTGAATCAAAGCAAAAAAATCAGTTGAGTATTCTTAATATTCAAAACAAACATTCTACATAATAAATACAAATTTATAATAAAAACAAATTCAAAGGTTTACTTGGAAATTGCACAGTGACTTGATCTGAATAAAATGATAACTTCAGGTTTCACCGCATATGCACAAGCCTCAGGCTTGCACATTCTTGTCACAAAAACAAAACCCCCACTGATTTTCTGTGAGTTGCTGGCAGATTCTAGTTTTAACAGATAGCTTAAAGAATCAGACCCAACTGTCACTCATATTTCGTCAAGCTGAACAGGAGTGACTGCCAGACATCATAGAGGCTTGTGATACCATTTACCATGGTATCCTTTCAGGGCACCCTTCTGCAAGCACTGTTTTACAATGCCTTTAGTCCTTCTTGGAGTACACTCAGTTCTGGGGACTCCAGCTCCCTGGCCATTAAGTCTATACATTGTCCCTCAGGATTCAGTTCTGTCCCCCATGCTGTTTAACATCTACATGAAACCACTGAAAGAAGTTGTCTGGAGACTTGGAGTTTGGCATCACCAGTACACTGATGATTCCATATGACTCCAAGGAAGTTGTTTTTGTACTAAACCAATCATGTAGTCTCTTGTCAGTAATGGACTGCATGAGGCCAAACAAACTGCATTCTATGTGCGGCTGCCTTTAGAAATTTCAGGAGGTCCAAAATGCTGCAGCTGGACTGCTGACTCAAGGCCGTGTTAGAAGGAACATTCTGTATAACTTTCTTGCTGAAATAGTTTCTCTGCTACCAGTCTTTTTCCAGGTAGAATTCAGTATGCTGGTTATGATCTATAAAGCCCTATATGAATTAGGTCTAGGTTATCTGAAAAACCAGATCTTCCCACACAAACCTGCCTTTGGGGAAAGGCTTTCTCTCGGTCCCACAACCTTCACAGATACAGCTAACGAGGAACTGGGAGACACCTTTCTCAGTGGCTGCTCACAGGCTATGAGCTCTCTGCCAAGGAAGGCTAGCTGCCAAGGAGAGCTAGTCCATGCTCTCCTTCAACTGGCGGGCAGAGACTTTCCTATTTAAATAGGCTTTCAGTTTTTCATTTGGTTGGAGTAGCATAATAGGTAAGTTTTAAAGTGCTTTTAAATGTTTTAAATTAATGTTTTATTTAAGAGGATTATATTTAATGCTTTTGAAGTTTTTGTATTTGTTTTTAGCTGTGTTGTTTTTGGCTTTATTGTTTTAAGATTTGTTATAAGTTGCTTTGGGTCTCATATAGAAGAAAAGCAGGATATAAAACAAACAAACAAACGAACTCTAGTTGGGATTAACTAAGAAGAATCAGCTCTTCTGATTGATACATATATATCCTCACACTCACACACATCTTTTCTGGTGTTTTCATTTCTGTTTTTAACCAACTATAGTTTATTATTATATGCAACTCCAGACAAAGTGTGGCTAGTCTTAGGATGGTTCAGGGAAACAATGTCATCATGCTAAGAGTATGTCTGTGTTCATACATAATGGCAAACTGCATTTAACTGAAAATGGATCCAAACCTTCCAGACTGTTCCACAGAATTGTGCCAAAGGAGAAGATATAGGCCCGAACTAAGATCAGGGTTTCCCCCCCGCCAAAGAATTATAAACAATGTATTTTTAAAATGGAAACTTTTCCATGGGAAAACACAGTAGTGAGAAGTTTCCTATGTTTTCTTCATCACAGCTGGAAACTGTCTCAAAGTCATGAATGAAGCCCTAAAATCCTTTCCACCACCCACTTTTCAAAGCAAAGATCTCCAAGTCACAGATGATTTTTCCATCATTTTTTCACTAGAGATAGATGTAAAGCAGGACTGGAGAATCTTAAGCTTGAATAAGGCCTGTAGGGGCCACTTATGTAGCCATGGCATCCCCTCCATGGGCCTACCCACCGCACGACAGTCAAGCTTTTAAAAAATCTTGGTTGGCATTCTGTTTTGCATTTAACGATTTTTAATTTAAATTTATTGGTCTCAGAACTGCTTCATATTCACTAGCACTGCACAGTTACAATTGTGGCACTCTTGTCATGACCATAAATTGCTTCCCAAGCCTACTTTACCGGGCAACAGTCACATTGAGAGATAGATATCTGTTCTGCTCATAATTAGGGTGCAGGAGGATACTGTTTCTATCTCCTTCTGCTAGCAAGCAATCCTGCAACAATCAGAAGGAGGACCCCCACCACAATTCCTTGTTACAGCTTCCCTCAATGATGGGAGAAGGTAGAAACATGACCCTTCTGTGTCCTGGTCACCAGAAGAATAGACTGCTGTCTCTTGGTGCAGCTGCTGCCTGGTAAAGTAAGTTGCAGGAGAAGCCAGGCCAGGAGATGTTATTCAGTTACACGTATGTAACTAGCTAGGCAATATGGGCCCAGCCTCCACTGGAAAGCTATGTTCAATGCTCCCCTCTCTGAAAACTGATTTCCCACCCTAGCAATTAGTTTTTTAGGGATTCTACTGACAGCTATGAACCCCTGATGATTACAGAGAAGGCGACAGCTGGAGAGTGAAAGAAAGAGTGAGTGAAATGGATATGTGTGTATAAGGAACAGCTTTAACAATACATCTCTGGTGCACATAAATTCATGGTCAATTCTTCCTCAGCTTAAGTGGAACAAAGCAATTCTAAACCAGAGGAGATAAGAGATCAATATTCAACAGATCCTTCTATTTATGCTCTATTCCACTAAGAAGAATTTCTAAGCCATGTTGAATGAAGCTGTAATTAACTGCTGTTCTTTGTGCAATCACACTTAGCAGAAAATATATCTTCAGTGTCTAGAAATTTAGACAACTTAATATTATATGGGTGTTATGACTCCTCTTCTATGTAGCAGCAGGAGGTACAATATCCTGGAATGACTGATTATATGAGACGGACTTTCACTCCTTCCAATTCCTCGGTTCTCCAAAAAACTTATTCTTAAAGTAAATTAAAATTACAGTCAGACCTCCACATTTGCAGGTTTCACTTTTGTGGATTTGATTATTCACAGATTACTTGCTGTCACCTCTGCTGCCTCCCTAAGCCATTTTTAATAGGGACTGCAAGCCGACTGAGAAACTGCGAACAAGGCTTGTAAGCCCCTCTTAAAAATGGTGTGGGGCAGCAGTGGAGGTGGAAGTAAGCCGCACTGGCCACCCAATTCTGCCTTGTGAAGGAACCCTGATGCCTCAAAGGAATCCATGGTGGGCTGAATATGGTAATCAGACTTTTTTGTGTGTATTAAATATGGTTTGGGAGGGCCTATTCATGTTTTTTCCACTTCCACAGGGGTCCTGTGCCCCTAACCCTAGCAAATGTGGAGGGATTACTGTACTTGTTAGCAATCACTTTCTTCTCTCCCCAAAACTGAGTTCCCAATAGAAAATATCAGATGTTGACAAAATACAACTGTCTTTACCAGTGGATATTCTCAAGGAATACTCAAAACAGGGAAAGTTATGCTAGGGGGACTGTTTGAAAAATTTAAACTATATATGTATTTTTCTTACCAGTCCTGCTTTTTTTCTTCCTCCCACTATTCAGTACATTTTTAAAACAATTATGTTATCATTATAGTCTCGGTTAGTAACTCCTCTGTTATTCTAACGTAAGAATAGCTATGTATGTAATCAGTCACATTCTATATGGTTTAAGTATTTTCTTTTCATTCTCTCCATTTAGCTGTCCATTCCAAATTGTAATTCTTGTTTAAACTACTCCTCCATTTACTTCCCTATTAACTTAACTAACAATTTGCTATAAATTTCTAAGAATACGTTAAAACATTTGTTGTTTTCCTGAAAATTCAGGAGAAACACTATTTCCTCTCCAGTTGCCTAAAATTAGATATGCATAGAAAACCAGATTAAAAAGTCATACTAAAGATGCACAATTTTTTAACACTCATTTCTACAATAATTCTCTAGCAATAGAGTATTTGATCCAATACAGTTTGAAATGTAAGTTAAAAGTTTAAGATGCCTTTCCTGCAAACAATTCCTAGTTTCTGGGTAAAACTTTCAAAACACAGCTAAGAAGCGACTTAGACCTAGTGTACAATGAAGAAAAACATGATTTCTCGAAAGTTGCCATATAGCTTATTTCTACTGAACATAGGATTAACTGTATAAATGAACATTTCATAGTCTGCTTCAAGAATTGTTAATAGAGTCATTATTAACAGAATCATTATTAAATGAGTGAAATAAGACTGCCTATCTAATTCATGAAATCTGGAAACTCAATCCTATGTAACAGCACAATTACTGCTACAAACAGTTTTACCCTCACACAATTAATGTTAAATTATGAAAACTGCATTTTTCCTAGTAGTCAGCACCAGCTATTGTCCAAACTACCTTAGGTCAAAATGGCTCCCTTTCAAGAAGACTGTACCCAGACCATTAGGTCTTCTGTCTCCATCATATTTCCTAATCTTGTTTACACACACAGTTTCTATTAATATCTAAAGTAAATGTTGAATGAAACTTCCATGGAATATCTTAAATGCAATACCCACTTCATAAAAGAGGCAAACAACAAAAGAAAAGACTGAAATCTTTCCTGTGAACAACAAAAATATTTCCTGTTCAGTTCTTTATTCTACTGATAGAGGTCTGTACTCACATTTTTCCGATTATCAAAAGATGCTGGGGTAGTTTGCACATAATACTAAATTACAGTTTAATGTTATGAGCAAGAATGAGTCTACTAAAAGTGCTCACACACTCCTCCCTTCCCAATTTTCTTCTTAATAGACCAAGATCAGGAACAAACCAGATTTCACTTTACGTTAATATATTGTGCAAAAGAGCAAATACAGGTTTAAAATAAATTCTAGTTTGCTAATCAAATCACAGAAATTGGTTTATTTGGCTACTAACTAAAATTTAAAAGGAAAAAAAAGATCAAGAAACCAAGAAATATTTATCCCATTCTTTCTCTCCCGTTATTTTCAGACACTATCATAATAGGTGTTTGAGAGTATCACCAAAATGGTGTGGTTTTAAATGTAACTGCAAGAAATTAGTGTACACAGACACAAGAAGACAGGTTCCTGCCAAAGAAGCTGTCAATCGAAAACAACCCAGGGATCAAAACTGGGGGGAAATCTAAAACAGTATGAGAAAACAACAGAGAAAGGAGAGACAGAGGTTAAAAGGGTAGCAATAATTTTTCACTTCACATACTTTCACATGCTGTTACTGAGATTACAGTGCTAAGGCAAAGAAATGTATAGGGCTATACCAATGCCTTCATGAAAAAGATGGTACTAAGTAAAGCTCAGAAGGAAATGAGAAATTCATACCTGCTTGCTTCCTAAGATAAAGGAAAATAATGCAAAAAAGTGCTTGGAATACATTAAACTATTTAATTAGCAACTGGAATTCATTGTGAAAATACAAATTATCTTAATAGTTTAATGTAAACACAGTAATTTCTCAATTAATTATTTGTATTCCAGATCTTTTAAGACCCCTTTTCTTGCCCTTTTTGACAATTCAAACTGGAAAAACTAGTTGTAGCTTAATGCTTTCATATACTGTACTGTCAACTTTTCTTTATTTAACAGATACTAAAAGTGCAATTAAATTAGTATTTCCAGTGAATTCAGAGCCACCCAATAACAACTAACTGCACAATGACCTTTAACATAAGTTGTTACATGATACATCAGGGAAGGGCTGCTACAAACTAGCTGGCTAAGTACACAGCAACAAAGGATTAAGTGGAATAATCTTCTTAAAGTATCAAATGGAAGCTCGGAATCACGCAAAACGCAAAGCTATAAATAATTGGTTTCCTTAAGGAAAGAAAAAAAAATAAAGGCATGTTAATGATTCATGGGTCAATTTCTTCAGATCGCCTGTCATTTCTCCCTTTCCCCATCACATGACTTTGTGCAACCCCATACAAAAGAGCTGAGACATATGAAAATAACTTGATAAGAATTTCTTCCAGTTCCTGGCAGAGAGATTAGAGAAAGACATTGTGTTTATTAACGATTTGATTTAAAATTACCATCTCTGCCGCCTTTTTCCTGTTACTTCTCTACAGTGCTCCCAACTCCTGATGTTATTTTTAATACAAAGATGTCCCTGGATAAGTGGCAGAAGCTATACCTTCAAATAATTTTAACTAGAAGAGAGAAAAACTTTAAGAGGAAGAGAAACAAATTTGTTTAAAAATAAAAAACAAACACATTCAAAAGATTATTTTAAGAATCACAAACACGTAAACAAAAGCCAATTCTAACTATGTTCCAAAAAATAAAAACCAACATATGAACACTAAAAGAAGAAAAAAATTGGAATATTACAGCTTACAGAGTCATATTACTATTGCCAAGGTACAAATAATTTAGCAGGAAGCTGCATAAGGGCCACCATTTACCTACAGACCCAAGTATTTTTAGAGAATGGTAGCCCAGAAATGATATTCATTCTAACACTGTAAATACTGTCAGAATTTCAACCCAGAACGGTAGTTCCCATGTATTTCAGAAGAGTTCTACAACACTATGGAAAAAAGTTGGGGGAGAGAGGGAGATTGCAAAGTGGAGAAGGAATCAGTTAAAATCACCTTCCTTCCTATTTTATTAACAGAAACCACAATGGATTCAAACAGCTTTCATCAGCACAATGATGCTGCCCTTGGAATAATCAGAGATGCTGTAGAGTAATTCACCAAACAACTTCTTAAAATGATTCATGGCAGACTTGTTGTTGTTGTGCACCTTCAACTCATTTCCAGCTTATGGCGAATCCAAGGAAACCTTGGCAAGATCTGATCAGCAGGGATTTGCTTTTGCCTTCCTCTGAGGTTGAGAGAATGTGACTTGCCCAAGGTCACCCAATTGGTTTCCATGGCTGAATATGGATTCAAACCAGAGTTGCAATTCAATGCTTAGACCACCACACCATACTGTCTCTCTTTATGGCTGAATACAGGTTTGTAAATAACCACAGAATTTCTGTGAATAAACTGATACATTTTGAAAACTAAGGAGAACTATTCTTCCCCCGTTCCTTTAAAGCCAAAACACTACATATGACCAGTATAGCTATCTGCCTAGTAATTTAATTTACTATATTTGCTGGTGTATAAGACACCCCTGTGTATAAGACGCACTCAATTTATATACTTGAAAATACTATTTGCCAGCATATAAGAAGCACCCCATTTTCAAACAGTACTTTTTTTGGGGAAAAGTGAGTCTTATATGCCAGCAAATACAGTAATTAAAAACCTTTGTGGAATTATTTGTAAGGAAAGACTAGTAATGTGTGTGTGTGTATATGTGTGTGTGTGTGTATTATTCCTACCACAAACAGCATGTTTAGCAAAATAAGAGGAGTTTAAAACACACAAACAATTAAGTGGCTGGTGCAACTTCACCCTCTTGTGGCTGATTCAGAGGAGTTTTCATTTCCTGATTTTTAAACATAAAAGTGAAGCATCCTGAAATGGCAGGACAGTGGCAGAGAAGAAGTAGCCTTGTTGGATTTTTTTTTTTTTTTGGTTAATCTAGCTCTGGATAAGAATTCCAGCAACTTATTGGGGACATAAAACCAAGAACGTGAAAGAATCACATGACTAATCAATGGGGATATCAGTACTGTGCAAAAGTACTATGTCCGTGGCCACACATAAACACTAAATAGCATGACAGATAACATCTAGAGAAAGAATAGCAACAGAACAAAACATAATGGAAATTCACTGCCGTCCAAAGTAGCAAGATGCTTCAATAAATGATGAAGAATATGCAAATGAGTAAAAACAGTGGCTGGCATCTGGCTCAACCTTATAAATTTTGCAATTCATATTTGTTATCATAGTATTACCACAACTGCTAATATCGCCCAAACCCTACTTAGAAGTCAGGCAGCCACACCAAGGAAGCTAAGGAAGAATGAGTATCTGGCAGCCTCCTGCCAGTAAGTTGCAGTGTAATAAGCAATTGTGACAGGACCTCATTGCGCCGTGGTTTATTGGCAGTAGGGAGCTGGATGCATGATCCTTCCTGCACTCTACTTGGTAGTACCTCAGAACTCCTTGGTTGGCATACCTGCCTGGCTTCTAAGATGCGCTTAGGGGGTGGTGGTGTTGAACTGGGAGACAGGTCATAGGCATGTCATTATAGCTACATTTCCCATGCAGGATCTTAGCCAGTGTTAGTATCACCTGGACCATTTTAATCATCTTCAGCCTTTCTATGTGAGGATGCAGCTACCATGTCCTGATGTCAGATCTGACAAAACCTTAAAATTTTAAAGGAATGGGAACCAGTTTAAATTTGGCGTTTTAAGAAGTAAGCCAGCAAATAATATATATTTGAAAAAATAACTTTGTACGTATATAAGAAGCACCAAAAGTTGGTCAAATTAACTGGTAATGGTAACTATTAAGTATAACTATTAATTGTAACTATTAACTTTATTTAAAAAAGACTTAACCAATACAAATCTGATGGTTAGAAATAATACATTTACAGTCTTCCCTCCACATTTGCAGGTTTGACCTTTACAAATTTAATTATTTTGAGGTGCGCATGTGCCTTCCTCACCCCATTCTTCCCTCCCATTTCCTTGCCTTTTGCCTGGGTGTGCGTGTCTTCCTTCTCTGCACCCAGGTACAAGACAAGCAAATGGGAGGAGAGCCCCACACATGGAGAAGGAAGGCACAGCATGTCTTCCTCCCATTCTCCCCCTCCCATCCCAGTATGCTTTCCTTTTCTGTGCTGGAGAGAATAAGGGGGAAGGAGTCTCCTATTTTCTTGCCTTTTGCCTGGGCACAGAGAAGGAAGGTACATGCACACAGGAAAAAGTCAAGGGAACTGGGAGTGGTGAGCCCTAAAAGAGAATGGAATGGGGTAGTGTGGGGAGAGACGTGCATGTGTATATGTTCCTTCACTTGCTCATTCATGCCAGGGGAAGTTATTTGCAGTTTTTCAACTTATACAAGGGTTTTGTGCCCCAAACTCTCATGAAAGCAGACGAACCACTGCATTCCCCATCTCAGAGATGCAAGTATTATAAAATAGCATTAATTGACAGGAGGAGCAGAGAGAAGAGATAAACAGCAACAGCAGCATGCTTCCCATTCCTGACAAACATTTGATTGTAGCTGAGGAGAGGCTAAAGTTATTTTGAATATTATATGGTACAGGGAAACAGTAAACACAAAGCACTTTTGTTTCCCATTATGCATTCCTTTCCACATTTACTGTCATTAATGACCAACTCCTATACATTGTAAACGTAGTGTAATGCGCACTGGATCCCACAGTTGTGCAACTGATTGTACAATGGGCACCAAGGCCTTGTACTCACTCATTGTGCAACGGTCAATTAGCTCCCATCTATGAAGTCAAAAGAAGAGCTTCCTGTGGGATGGGCTACACTAGGGGCTGCATATATGCAACCTCTGTAGGAACACAATTCTTTGTACAATTAATTTTATGCTAGTTAGTAACCCAACAGGATATGAGCTCATATCTGTACTCTACAATCAGTGTTCAATCCTATACATGCCTACGTGGGAGTAAGACCCAATGAAATTACATACCTAACTTCTGAGAAGCCATGTCCAGTGATAACAAGACATAATAATCATTTCATCTAATAGGAATCTTAACAAGTGGCACTTAAGGTGCAGGGTATATATTTTAAAAATACAAATATGTAATTATGGAAGTAGATGGCTCAATGTCAATAAAGAAAACTGCTGAAGGAGCTTGGAGTTTCCAAAAAATTGAGAAAGCCCCAAAATAGGTAGACCAAGGATTGCATATGCATGCTCCTCTCATATTGCTATGACACCCTGAGCACATAATTCTTCCTACCTATCTTATATAATCATAGAATCATAGAAATGTAGAGTTGGAAGAGACCACACGGGCCATCCAGTCCAACCCCCTGCTATGCAGGAACACCCTCAAAGCATTCCCGACAGATGGTCATCTAGCCTCTGCTTAAAAACCTCCAAGGAAGGAGACTCCACTACACTCTGAGGCAGCATATTCCACTGCTGGACAGCCCTGACTGTCAGGAAGTTCTTCCTGAGGTTCAGGTGGAATCTCCTTTCCTGCAGCTTGAATCCATTGCTCCTTGTCCTGGTCTCTGGAGCAGCAGAAAACAAGCCCTCTCCTTCCTCTACATGGCATCCCTTCAAATATTTAAACATAGCTATCATACATCTTCCCTAAGTACATATGTTTCTTGGAAAAAAGAGTCCTGCTATTAGGCTTACACAGGAGAACCATCACAACAGTGCTTCTGAATAGGGGCTGGCCTGAATCCAGAACAGGAGCCCTATAGCATTAGCACAATACAGTATTCATGCTTGGAGCTGCTACTAATAATAGCTGAGGTACAGCATGCAAGAGAGCCTGGTGTTCTGTTCAAAGCTCTGCTCAGGCTTTGCTAATTAGCCCACCTAGAGAGCTTTATAGTACTACATGTTTAAATTGATACCCCACATTTTGGTGCACGTTCCTGCTTTTTACATTAAATCCGCCATTACCCATAATGGTACTTTTGAACAGAATATGCATACCTTTTATTAAAATTATAGCTCAAACTTATCCCATACAATTTTTGGCAAAATTAGCTATTTTTGGGTCAATTAAACTTAGGACTGGAACGACAGACATATGTTAACGCAGCAACAAATCATGCTTAAGGGGACCGGAGATACTGTTGTGGCCCATTCAACCCCCACAGTAGAAACAAGCAGGGATGGTTTTTCTCCCAGCCAACTCTGGACTTGCGCCAGCTCAACTGGCTGATCATGGGGGAGAGAACACGGGTGCAGAATCTTGCCCACACATTTTTCCTCAGATAGCACAGATGTCTCCCAGAAAGGAATCTAATTTTTCACAGAACACTTTCAATGTTCACCACTGAATACTATACATGTAACATATGGAACACACTATGAGCTATAATAAATGTATGTAAAAATTATACATTTATTATATGAGAATTGTCACAATATGATATCCAATAGTCCACAGGCCCTTTACAGCTTGAGGCCACATGCTGACTATGGCCTTTTCTGCACTACACTGTTATAGTGCTATTATCCCACTTTGAACATCCTGTGGAATCCTGGGGTTTGTAGTTTACTGAGGCCAAAGAGCTCTCTGGCTGAGAATCCTAAAGGCCCCTCCCTAAACTGCAGGCCGCAGGATTCCAAAGGATGCTCAAAGTGGAATAATAACACTGTAACAATGTAGTGCTGAAACCGCACAAGTCATTCTGCGCCCTTTCTTGGCTGCTTCTCAAAACACTGTACCTGAAGAATGAAATCAGATATCCTGAAGGCTTGCACAATTTTTTATGCTTCGCGGGGTTGGCTTAATAAAGGCATCAGCGCAACAGGGAATCCCTGGACCGTATCCTTCATAGGACAAATATTCTTACAGGATCCCACTAGTCGCGAGGCACATCACCGTGGCCATTCCGTTCACGACGCGACTGGCCCCCAGGACTCCCGGCAAACCGAGCTACCACGGCGGCGAGAACCAAACACGGCTGGCTAAGAAGCAGTGCCGTGCCCACAGCGGCACCCTCGCTCATTTTACCGGTGTGTTAGCCAGCCATCTTTAGCCGGCCGCGGGGCCGCTGCCTACGAGCAGGCGGGGCCTGGCTCCGGCGGGGCCCTCGCTCCCCGAGCCTCTCGCTCTCGGGCGGGCGGACGGGCCGGCTCCGCCTCCGTCTGGCTCTTCAGCGCCACTTCCTCGCCCAACTGCCCGGGAACCCGTGAGGGGCAGCCCCTCCACCGCCCGCCCGCCCGCCCGCCCGCCCTGCCAGCTCACCCACCCTGCACGGGCCATCGGGGAAGAAGACGGCCAGCGGGAGGTTGCAGGCGATGAGGGCGGTGGGCAGGTCGTGCAGCGACATCGTCGTCTCCATGTCGACGAAGGTCCAGTCCAGCGGGTCCTCCTCAGCCGCCTCCCTGCAGCCCTCGGGTTCAGTGGCCGCGACCACGCCGACGCCCGCCGTGGCTGCTGCTGGTGCTCCGGACGCCGCGCTCTCCCTCTCGCCGCCTTCGCTTCTACTCTCTTCGTCGTGCCGCCTCTCCCGCTCCTTCCAGCGGCCGCCCCCGATCCTCCATGCCGGGTTGAAGGGGAGGAGCCGGGGGTGGTAACCGAACCCGCCCGCCCGCCCGCCCGGCTCGCCTTGGCTCCGGCCCGACCGACGCGCCGAGCGAGGAGGCGAGCGGCGCGGGCGAGCTGTCACCTCCCCTCGGGCTCAAGCGTTGTTAACTCTTTCCCCTCGGCGGCGCTGCGGCTGGAAGGGCGGCGGCGGCGACTCGGGGCAGAGGCCAAGCCAATCAGACACCTCGCCTTCTCGGGCAACAAGTGACCCGTCTTGAAGTTCTACGGCCACCATCTTGGATTAGGGCAGCGCCCGCTTACATGCACTTCGTGACGTCTACGCCGGCCATTTCCCTCCGCCCCGCCCCGCCCCGCCCCGCCCCTCCCTGTAAAGGTATGCATTGAAAACGTGGTTTAAAGCCAAGAACTGTCCTCATCTATACTAGGATCACTATTTACCCCGCACAGTGCTAGAGCTCCAAAGCAGAAATTAAGGCCATTTCCACACGACACTGTTACAGTGCTATTATCCCGCTTTCATCCTACGGAACCCTGGCGTTTGCAGTTGAAGGAGGGGCATTGAGAATGCTCAGCCAGAGAGCTCTTTGGCCTCAGTAAACTACAAGTCCCAGAATGCCACAGGATGTTGAAAGTAGAATAGTAGCAGTATAACAGTGTAGTGTGGAAATGGCCTGAGAGATAAAACAGGTAAAGCATGCAAATACAGGCTAAAACAATTTTAAAGAAGGTTTTTTTTAAAAAAAAAAATCTGAATGTTTCCAAAGCATCCTAAGAGTACTTGAGTACTCATCCTCTGCAGGCCAGCTTGTAATCACTGTAGAGCAGTGGTTCCCAACCTTCAGCTCCCAGAAGCCCCAGCCTTTATGGTCAATGCTCAGGGCTTCTGGGAGCTGAACTCCAAAAACATCTGGGGACTCACAGGTTGAGAACCACTGCTGTAGATCATTTGTCTGGCCAAGGCAGACCTCAACAGTACTTTGCAAACGGTAGAGAGAAGAAATATTCGACACACCCTGTTCTCCCACCAAGCATCATTGCCTAGGCACCCCGCTTTGGCTGCTGCATATTCAGCTCAATATAACAATTCCCTTTTTAAGAAAATGTAACTATGCTATTCAGATTACAGTTTAACACACATACGGGAGCAAGCCCCCTTGCCAGGAGTGGGCCCTCTTTCCAAAACATGCATAGGGCAGTCATGCACATTTTGGAACAGTTGTACTGGAAAAGGTGCAGCTCAGACCTATCTATTTGCACAAGCTGCTCTACGTAAGTGGAAAACAGAAGGCTGTAATGGCCACTGGTTTGGACAATTTTAAAAGCAAATTAGGCACAGATGGAGAAATCGGACAACTCCGTCAATGACTGTGAGTCATGATGACTGTATATTACCTCCAGTATTAGAGACAAATTCCAGATTGTTCTAAAGAAGCAAGAACTAATAATATACCACTTGGATTTTCCTCTTTATCGTTGCTTCCTTGCCCACTCATTCCATTCGGAGGGGGCTGTTTGTAGAGGTCTTTTGGATGTACACTAGAATTGTTGTGGCCAGAAAAGAGACGAAGACCAGGTTTCCAGGGAAAAATCAAAAAAGCCTTTTTATTGTAAACAATTACTTGCGCAAGGACGACAAATATTCAGGAATTGTCGTGCCAATTAATTGAGGTAGCATCACTATATACCTTTGGTCTTCTATGTCATCAATCAATCATTCATTTAGCCAGCCCATCACAGAAGAAAAGATCTTTTGGTTAACTTTCCCATTACATCATTAAGTTAGCACAGAAGAGAACAAAGAGTTAGTTAGAAAATGATACAAAATGATGCATGTGGCCAAAATGAGATAGTAGGGAGTATGCTTACTCCCCCTTAGTTCCCAGACGCCTGAGTGAGTGTTGCAAGGCCATTCCTAAAATTTGAGATAAGACAAAGACATCTGCTGTTTCACTCAGAGACACAATTCAATTCGCTTATTTTTCCCTATTCAAGTGGCATTGGATTTAACCCCTTCAGAATGATAGAGCTGAAAGAGACCACAGAGGCTATCGAGTCCAACCCTTTGCCATGCAGGAAAGCACAATCAGAGCATTCCCAACAGATGGCCATCCAGCCTCTGTTTAACCTTCTTTGGAGGCCATCCAGCCTCCAAAGAAGGTCCACCACCCTCTGAGGCCACATATTCCACTGTCAAACTGCTCTCACTGTCAAGAAGTTCTTCCTAATGTTTAGGTGGAATCACTTTCCCTGTAGTTGGAAGCCACTGCACCATGTTCTAGTCTCAGGAGCAGCAGAAAACAAGCTTGCTCCATCTTCCATATGGCCTCCTTTCACATACTTAAAGATAACTATCATATCACTTCTTACCCTTCTCTACCTCAGGCTAAACATAGACAGCTCACTAAGCCATTCCTCAAAGGGCAAGTTTTCAGGCTTTTTACTATTTTGGTCACCCCAGGGCTCTTCTAAAACTTTTTTTAAAAACTGAAGTGTGATTTGTTAGTATAGTCTTATGGTTTGAAGGGCAAATTTTCTCCTCTCTGTGTTTTTTTTTAAAAAATAGAATTCCAGTACTATTGTGCAGAAGTGCCATTTCACTGCTCCATTAATGCTGTACACTCTAACTCTTTAAAAAAAAAAAGGCAAAGGAGCAAAGAATACATTATTCTTTTGATATGTCTAATAATTAAAAAGAAACCCACTTAAGGATGGGAATAAAATGCTGCAGCTGATGCTAAGAGTTGCCAGCGAATAGCCTAGGACAATAAAAACATCATTTGGATTTTTTAAAAAAAACAGTACAGCAACAAATGCCACAACCTCCAGAGACATTTGTCCCATCTGAAGGAGCCCAAGTTGGTGTTATTACATATAGGCATTGGGTTTCCCATAGGGATTTATTCAACTCCTGTGAGAATGGAGTGCCGGGTCAAATATGTGCACTTGTTTTGATTTTTGCCACCTTTTATTAAGTGCTTCCTCACACAACACAGAGTTAAACTAGGTAATTCACTACCACAAGTTGTGATGATAGTTGCCAACTTGAACAGCTGGAATTAGATAATTTATAGAAAATGACAATTACTAATCATGATGACTACATATTACCTCCACTCTGAGTAGCGCTAGGGTGTATCTTGGTACAAGTTGCTGGATAATACAAGCAGGATGCTGCTATGGTACTCAGTTCCTCAGTTTGTGGCATTCCTACAGTCATTTGTTTAGGCTTCTGTGGAAACAGAATGCTTGGCTAGAGAGGCTTTGGGCTTCAACAAGCAGTGCTCTTCTTATGTTCTTAGAAATCAGAGCACACTTGACATTTGTGTTGATGGTGCATTATGAACATCCCCTTGAGCTAGGATGTATCTGTTCCCAATTTAGATATTTCATTTATAAAGAGAGTAGTGTTTTGTTAAGGACTAGCGTATATATCCGGTTTTGCCTGAGACTTTATTTTCTCATAGATGATACTTGTTAGAAAGATTTGAGATCCTGTTCTCTGATTCCCCAAACTTTTTTATCCAGTACCTGTAACTTTACCCCATATTCCCCAATCCAATCTGTTTTCAGAGTTATTAAAATACAGAGGTTGGGTTTTTGGGGAATACAGTCTCCTCCTCCTTGCTGCTAGGCCTCATCTCCATAGAAACTGGCCTATTCAAGGCAGGCGCATTTGACTGAGGCCCAAGAGCTCTCTGGTTGAGAATTCTAAAGGCCCCTCCCTCAACTGCAAACCCCAGGTTTCCATAGAATCTTCACAGGCAGACAATCATATGAGGTCTTCGCCTGCCACAGCAAACAGACTAACTTCGACTTTTATATATTAGATTAGCCCTGGTGCATAAGGATAAATGTAAGTTGTGATCTCCAAACAAAGACTGCAATCCTATGTACAGGCTTCCTCTGCTTATCTGACAGGTTAGGGACCAGAGCACTGTCAGAAAAAGGAATTGTTTGAAAAGCACAATTCATATACTGTATGGAGCATGAAAGACTTATGGAGGCTCACTTAGGACCAACACCATGCATGCTGCTTGCAAAGTTTCTCAGCTGGCTTAGTACCTTTTTCTTCCTCTCAGCTCACTTTGCAGGCAGCATGCACACGCAGGTAGTTCCAAGCGATCTTCCATAGTCAAGAGGAACTGATGAAAGAGCAGAACCTCCATCACATTAATCGATCTTGTCCTTAATTTGGAAGCATCGAAAGGGTGAGTCTTCAGATAACATGGCATCGAAAGGTGGGGTTTCCTGCATCTTTTCTTCTAAATAAGCGCCATTGAACACACTGGAATTTATAACTATGCATAGGACTACACTGTAAGTCATTGATTTCACACACACACACACACACACACACACACACACACACACACACAAAACAGTCTAGATTTAAACTTGATTTTTAAAATGCAGGTAGACAACATTATTATTATATCCATACTGCAAAAGATGGGGGTGATGGTGAGAGTCAGACCTGCAGAATTGTTCAGTATTGTTATACCTGTTTTCTGGAGGAGGGGGCAGATGAATGATGAAGATACATTTCAGCACTGTGTGTGTGTGTGTGTGTGTGTGTGAGAGAGAGAGAGAGAGTAAACATGCTCAGTGAACACAAGAATGCAAGGTTTCTACTGAGGGGGGCAATTCCAAAATTGGATGGGAGGGGTAAGGGAGCAGATTATTGTCCAGGAGCACACAGTTGATTGGAACAGTAAATAGGAATACACTCCAGTAAAGTGTCGCCATCCTTATTTTGACACACAGTTTAAAAAAATCATAGTTTTATCATTTTCTAGACTCCTCTAATATCTGCAACTGTGTTGTTTACTGTTGTCCCTTCATCTTCCTTCTGCTATGTTACTTAGTAATATTAATAGATTTGTCCTTGCATAAGCTTTAGCCTTGTGCAGAAGTATCCTATTGGACTTCTATAATAATAATATTTACCAAGTCTTTCATGAACAGGGTGGATCCAACTAATGGAATGCTGTTCAAAGTATAGAAAGATTTGCTTTACTTGGGAGTAAATATACTCCATTATTAAGTTTTTGCCAGGAAATTATCTTAAACTAGAATATTTTCCTCTTGAAAGCGCCTAGAAAGGTACACATATAATTATCTTGACACAATATTACAGCACAGTTGTAAGTTGTAATTTGGAAGCAAGTCTCATTGAGTTCAAGAGGAATGACTAAGAGATGCAAATGTTTAGAACCGCAGCTCAAAAGCAGTATATAAAACTCAGATCTTCAGAACAGGACAGAGATCTCTTGAAAGATACCTGTTGGAAATACCAGCCTCCTTTTTACATCTATATATTGCTATAGAACACAGAATAACTGTAGTCTAAACTGGGGAGGGAAGGATTTCAAATAGGTGATCAAACACCACCACCTAGTGGTTAATAGGGAACTATACCAATAGAAATACAGAGTTTAACTCAAGATTTTATTCCCTATCAGGTACCGTGGGCCCTCATTAAAAATTCCACAGGCAGATTCCACTTCTGTAATAGGATAAACACATGAGCATATGGCAGCGTTTTGAGTGGTATTCCTTTTACACAACACAATAGATAGTAGGATCTATAACAGTAAAGAAAAGTACCAGTAACTGCTGATAGACTCTTTGTTTGCAGCTGATTCCCTACATCAAACACTCAGAGGAACTCAAGAATGAAAGCCTGATGCTATTGTATAGAGGGATTGATAAGTACTCCAATTATATGAAGGAAATGCTGTCTAAATAGCTGTCTATTGGATAGAAGAATGTGAATGTTATCAAACCTCCCTCTTTATCCTCTGGAATTCCATCCTTTATCTGATCTCCTTACTTTCTCAGTGTTCTGCTGAATTTTTCACCCTTCTTTCTAATACTTGCACCATGATTTTGTGTGCTCTAACTTCTTACTTTTCTCCTCTTTCCTCCTTCCCTTTTTTAACCTCCTCTACATCCAATTTATCTTGGAGGAGGGGAAAATCTTTTTTCTGTCACTGGGCTAACTACTCTGACGCCAAGCTGAGAACTAATGTGTTACAAGCAAAGTAGTTATCTCTGTTTACTGTTTGGGTATCAGTGACACATTGAAGTTACGTTTAAAAGTAATACAAGTGGGAATCAAGTTAACTTTTGGGGTGTAACAATTTTATAGTTACTATTAAAGATTGTTTTTGAAGAGAATCTCTAGGCATTTTTATAGGTATTTTTCTCATCAATCTCAGGGATTCCCCTCCCTCCCAGTAATGAAAAATGATAAGCAACAAAATATGTAATTTTATAAAACTTTGCTGTGAGTCCTGGCAATATATCACTTTTTGAACACCACAACAACCTGCTTTTAAAATGTAATTTTCCAAATTCTCCTCTGATGATACAGGGAATCTGTTTTATCTTAGCCTAGGCATGTGAATGATTGTGGTGAAATTGGGAGATACTTTAAACAGTACTAGATATTATCTTTGCTTACTAGGTTTTGAATAAGACCTTGTCTGACTTATTCTTTCTGTATTGTTTTTGTTTTGCGTGTAACACTATACTTTTTATTACCCTGCCCCCAGCATCATTTGCTGGAAAGTCAAGCCAGAACTGTGGGAAATAAAATTAATCATGCTGCAGCTTAAGCCATTTCAGCGCTAGGCAGTTATAGTGCTATTATTCCACTTTCAACATCCCATGAAATCCTGGGGTTTACAGGAGGGGCCAAGCGGCCCCTCCTGAAACTGCAAACCCCAGGATTCCATAGGATGTTGAAAGTGGAATAATAGCGTTGTAACAGTCTAGTGAGGAAATGGCCTTAGTTAGAAATTCTCAGAACCTCTTACCAGAAAAGAAAGGCTTTTTCCGCCCAGGTGTGTAAATACAGAACTTCTTAAAATCCTTGCCAGTAAACATAAAGCCATTTAAACCACCATAATATTAAAAGCCAAGAATATCCAATGTGCTTGAAATGTGGTCATGCTTATTAATTTTTCTCCATGCTCCTCCATCAGGCCACCTTCACTTTCTGCTCATATAAATACTTTTCTTCCACCTCATGGAGCAAACTCCTTCTCAGCAGGATGAATTTAAGCAGCTGGGAAGGGAGCTGATTGGCTCTAATCAGCTTACTGAGGGGGAGCTGAGAACATTATACACAGATGGCATCTTTTTCTTTCTTTTTTGGGGGGGTCAAACTAGACACTAAATGTAATATGATGATGTGCACCACTGAAATAGTCTGAGATTTTAAGGTCTGAGCACAGGCTTGATCTAGACCCAATGCCTAGAAGGTTCCTAGGGGATAATAGCCCAATTTTCAGATCCCCCCTCCTCCCCTCCTTTCCCTTCTCATTCCCAAGCAATTAGTGTGCCAAGCATTTGTGCAAAGTGGGAGGTGTGTGCCAACTTGCCAATTCCTCCCATTTTAGCTTACTCAAGGTATGCACTCATCAAACTTACGTTCCATGACTGAGCAGAGAGTTGCACATATCCCATTCTGCACCTTGATCTCAGGTGGTCCCTCTGTGCACTTTGTTATGCCTTATGGAAGTTAATTCCTCTCTGGTCATGTCACTGTCAGTGGACTGGATCACTAAACACTAAATAATAGTTCTTTGATAATAATATGGTGGTGTTGGTTTCCCTGCTTAACAGCCTTATGATCAAGGAAATCTATGTAAAACAACTCAAAATCATGTTTATTGTAATATGACTTGTTCCTGTCTCAAGAGAAAAGATGCTATGTCTTCATGAAGCTAAGAACATTCTAAACATTTTTATCTATCTATCTATCTATCTATCTATCTATCTATCTGTCTATCTATCATCTATCTATCTATTTAGATATCTTTTAACTCACAGAAAGATAGTTGTTTTTGCCTATTGCAGAACCTTGTAGAATTTTAATACAGTAGTTCTTAACCTTTTCTTTACTGGGGACCCCATGTAACTATAATTTGTTGCCAGGCACCCCCAAGACTTAACTCAAGATTTGAATATTTAAATTTAGGTTTAAATAGTCAAATATTTATTTAAACAGTCACAAATTTATTTATTTATTTATTAAAGGCTTCTGGAAACTAGGATTCAAATCCATGCTCAGATACTGGCTGACCTTGGAGAAGTCACATTCCCTCAGCCTCAGAAGAAAGTAAAGGCAAATCCACTCTGAATGAATCCTGGAAAAAAAAAATCCCTGTGATCAATTTACCTTAGGTTGGGAAGTGACTTGAAGGCAAACTATGGAGAAGTTTCAGAACCTGCACCTCCCACTCCGCTGCCACATCCCTATTGCTGCGTTGCTGTTGGTGTCCAAAACCAGGGCTTCAAAGATCCCCCTGTGAGGACTTTGAAGACCTCCAGGGGTTTATGGATCCCAGGTTGAGAACCACTCGTCTAATATATTTATTTTGTCATGGACTGAACTCAATGAAAGAAATATTGTCTGTATTTGTGTCTAAAGGCAAGTAAAAGTACATCTGGAAGATAGGTACTCTGACCACTCATGACAGAGAGGTATCTGGAAATAATGCAATGCTCTTAGCTTTCTTATGATAACACAGATAATTTGGGTCTGTATGGTGGCCAGAGAGACTGTGGAAAAAACTAAATGGGATAAAAATCTGTCACAAAGAAGGAAACATTCTCAAGCTTTTGGAAAACATTCCAGTCTCCTATGACACCCTGCTGTTGACCTGAAAGTCCTTGGTCTTCAATAAAGGACTTCAAAAGAATTCTTCAATCTGAGCCAGCTTGACTGGAATTTATCAGCAGGTTTGATTGCCTTTGTTTAGGACTCTCAGAAGCAGCCTTTTTATCCTGGTACAGGTACTATATTAGCATAGCAAAGCTAAGAAGATAGTATTATCACCAGTTACTGCTGTTGTGAATGTTTGCAGGGCAGCTTATCTTGCATACATTTTAGCTTCGTGTAGAAATACTGAAGACTTTTCTTGTTTTACATCCCTTTCAGGAGACCTCGCTATTTGCAATTAGTGGTCTCTAGTACCACTACTAGTTTGATTTTAGTCCTGTACAATGCAGTTTTAAAAACCAAAGGCCACATGGAACAATACACTTTTGACTGCCACTGAACTCTTAGCAGAAATGCAACCATTTCTCTCCCTTAGGGGAAATCTTGCAATTGCTATGGATACATTCCTCTTAGGCACTAAGCAACCTACCTGCTGAGGGTGGTCGGATGTGCAATAGGGCTCCTCCTGAACTCAAATTTATGCAGGCTTATTGAGGAGGTGGCGATCTTTCAACTGTCCTGGCCCAAAGCCATTTGAATGGGTGAATTGTTTCTTAATGATGTTATTTACTTCATGTCTTGAAAGTGCAATAAGACCGTCCACAAGAGGTATCTTTTTCTGTTCTCATTTAGCTAGCTATGCTAGAAGAGAAGTGAGTGACAGTAAAACCAATGAATGGAGCCAGTAATGGTGTAGCGATTTGAGACTTGGACTACAGTTCTAGAAGACCAGGCTTTGAAACACTGCCCAGCCATGGGAACCCATTGGGTTACCTTGGGCAAATCACACTCTCTTGGCCTTAGAGGAAGATGGGCAAACATCCTCTGAACAAATCTTGCAAAGAAAACCCATGATAGGTTTGCTTTAGGGTCAGTGTAAACCAGAAACAACTTGAAGGCACAAACAAGAAAACCAATAAATATGGTTTCGCTTTATAAAGAAACACTGGTACCAGTTTTAACCATTGTATACAAATAGGTCCTACATTATTGATCCCTCTTTCTTGAATATGTTTCTGTCTTGCTCTTGACATGTCTCCTCCCTCCCTTGAATAAGGATAAAGGAACTTTTTGATGGGGATACGACCTGCCCTGGCCTTGGTGTTGTTTTGTGCCATCAAACCAGCTTTGACTTACAGAAACCCTATGAATGATTGATCTCCAAAGTATTTTGTCGTTATTGGTATTGCTCAGGTCTTGCAAACTCAGAGAGAGTTCCTTTACTGAGTCAATAAATTTGTAATGAGATACTTCTCTTTTCCTAGTGTCTTCAAATTTTCCTAGTATTTCTAATATTCAAAATACACTTTACCAAGATGATGTTTGATCAGACAGTGGTTGATTTCAAGCTTTATTTGTTCTCAGATCTGTTTGTTTGTCTTTTTGGTTGTCCATGGTATCCGCAGAACTCTCCTCTAGGCCCACATTTTGAATTAGTTGATATTCTTTCCTGCGATCTTTCTTTATCACATTGACTTTGTTACACTTAATGATCTTACCTAGTTTCTTCATAGATGCCCTTCCAAATCTTAGGACCATAGGACAAAATCTTAGGACAAAACAAGTAGGTCCCAATTGCAGCAGGATAATACCGTCTCTGGCTGGGACTTAGCGCATGATGTCATTTCTCTTTTGTTCTTCTCCAGGTGGGTTACCATTTGAAAAGTGTTTATTAACACAAAAAATCCATTAATGGCCTCCTTTGTAAAAGAAACACTTTCAAAATGGTCTCCGACTGGGAGAGCAACAGAAGAGGAATGAAGAAATGTGACAAGTTCCAACTAAAGATGTTATTATCCTGGTGTAATTGAGATTTACTTCCCTTGTGTGATATAGTTCTTAGTCTGCTTCTGACTTCGTGCTTGCAGTTTCCCTTTTGACTGATGAATAAGCTTAAGTATAGAAAATCTTTAATAATTTTGATGTCTTTATCATCAGCTTTAAGTCTTCTGTCACCATTCTCTTAATATTCATTTGTAACCCTGTTCTTGTACTTTCCTAAACTTTGTCAGTAGTCGTTCCAGTCTTTGCTATTTTCTGCTAGTAATTTGGTGACACCTGCAATATCTTACATGTTTCTTCCTCCAGTTTTTACACCTCCTTCATCAAAATCTAATCTTGCTTTCCTTGCGATATCTTCTGCATATAATTTAAGCAGATGAGATGACAAAATGCATACTTGTCTGACATTCTATTGTTGTTCTTATCATTATCATTATCATTTTTATTTATACCCCACTTTTTCCTGATTGGGATTCAAAGTGGCTTAAAATAATTTAAAAAAATCAAATCAAATCATAGAGTACAGAAATTAAGACACAAATTAAACTCTCAAAAAGAATGAAAATAAAGTTAAATACGTAATTAAAATTTAAACATTCATAAACTCAACACAGTTAACAATAATCAGCACCTATCAGACAGGCCATAATCATACACTGAATGCCTGTCGGAATAAAAATGTCTTTGCTTGACTGTGGAAAGAAAGTAGGGAGGCTGCCAGTCTGACTTCTCTGAGAAGGGAGTTCCAGAGCCTGGGGGCAGCCACTGAAAAGGTCCTGTCCTGTGTTCCCACCAGATGCACCTGTGAAGGTGATGGGACACAGAGGAGGGTCACTCCAGCAGATCTCAAAACCCAGGCTGGTTTGTAAGGAAGAATATGGTCCTTCAAATAACCTGGACCTGAGCTGTGTAGGGTTTCAAAGGTTATCACCAGCACTTTGACTTGTGCCCAGAAACAGACCAGCAGCCAGTAGAACTGTTGCAACAAAGGAGTTGTGTGATCCCTGTAAAAATAATTATTGCCTATTATTATTCAGGTTTATGAGCTTGATTGCTTTTCTTCTTCTTCGCATCAGGCCTGGGTGGTGGTACTTAATGCTCTCCAGACACTCTTTAGGAGTTGCTCCGAGATCCAGTTGTACAACTTTCTGCATATAAAACATGTGCTCTACCACTAAGCTACTGCCTTCCCCAAGGGGCTACACACAAAACCATAATAGCAATGGTGGCAATAATATGGGGGTAGGAATTGGGAAGCCCACAGCAATTGTGTGACTGGGAAACTGTAGCCCTCAGTTTCCAAGATCTCTCAAGACCCCCTTCCATTAAAAAATGGCCAATTTCCTATCACTTTCAGCCCCAAAGTGCCTCTGGATCTCTTGCAACAAACCTTTCCAAAAATGAGATATTTCTAGATAAGCTTTTAGATCCATAGGACAAATGAGCATCAAAGAAAGATTGTTGCTAGGCTCGTCTAGCAAAGATTAAGCACTTTAAATACTAATTCATTTCCATAGGAGATCGTTAAATGCAGGTCCTTAATTCTTGCTCAAATGAGTGGGATTTATACATGCTTAAAGCTAGCCCTATTGTACTTTGTTAACATATTGTGAAACCAAAATATTGTGTGAAAAGTTATTTACTGAGTGACCTCTCTATTAAATAGATCCCTGTATTGATGTCCTACATTCTTCTCCTTGAGGCAAAGGTCATTTTTAAACAACTTTCAAATATCACTTTGCCTGACTCTAACAAGTACTTGTAAAACTAATCTATTGTTTCATGGAATACTACTGAACTTTCATGAGCAAATATTGTTAACCTCTGTGAGAGTGTTTGTGTTTGTCCTTGAAATTCTCTCTCTCATTTAGTTCCCACTTCTGTGTTAGTTTCAATCTTCATATTTTCTATGGTTTTTATTATTTAAATTATTTCTTCAAGGCCAAGTCTCTCTAACACAGTTAACAACATAAAGAGACAGGGAACAAAGTGCAGTTAAACAAAACAACACTAGGAAGATGGGATTTGGTCTAATTTCAGCTCACTGGGATCATATCTATTTATCAGTTATGTTTGTGCCCTGCCTTCCCACCAACGAGCTCAAGGCAGCATACATGGCATTCCTCCTCCACATTTTATCATCACAACAACCCTGTGAAGTAGGTCAAGCTGAGAAAGAGTGACTGGCCCAGAGTCATCTAGTGAGTTTTGTGGCTCTGTGTTACTTGAACCTCAATCCACCAAGTCCTACTTTTACCATTATTCCAGACTGGCTCTATATTTGAGTGGCTTTAGTAAAATAACCAGAGCCTCTCGTAAGCCAGTGAGTTGAGGACTATGCCCTTTCATGGTGCTTGGCAATGCTGCTAACAACCTTATTGTAAGGTAGGTTTGTTAGGCTTTCTGGAAATCAATATGGGCTGTACAAGGAAGGCCTATATATATACGGCCACTTCAAATCTTGCAAAAGGTGGCCTCTCACAAGATACCAGGATTCTTATAAGAATGGAAAAATGATGAGAATCCCAAAAGGCCAGCCAGTGCAAGATGAAAATTGTACTGTGCTGTTTGGTTTCATGCTGGCTGGACAGAGAGGAGAAAGAGTAGTGCCATGCCAGCTGCAATTCCAGCAAATAGGTCCCTGGTATTTGGTATGTATGTTCTGTTTGTTACATGCATACTGATATGGACAAACAAAAATCGTGGCAGTTGAAACTTATTCTATGTGAAAAATATATAGGAAGGTGCAGAGAAGGTGGGGTTTTCTGTTCAGAAAGCAAGTTTCCTGTGCAGATTATTGTGGGTTTTGTGCAGAAAATGTGCTTTTTTTGCAGACTAAACTCTGAACTGCAAACAATCCTTGAAAATTTCTCATAGAGAGGAGAAAAACTGTAAAATTATTTTTACCTTTAAGAAAAAAGATTATGAAGATTTATATTCCTGTTTTCAGACAAACATGTTTAGGATAGCAGTCTAAATCTGAAGGCGTCATTGGACCCCATTATATAATTGCCCAAAAAGAAGGGAAGGAAGGAAAAGAAAAGAAAAGATGAAGTGATGGAAACAAGAGGTAAGTGTACTCCATATGGGAAACAGAAGCTGTGGAAGCTGATTCAAAATAAGGGAATGCTCATCTTCAGAACATGTCTAATATTCCAGAATTTCAGTGGATATCCTCATATACTAAATAACGAAGAATTTGCACAAAAATATCCATGATGTTCTGATTATTTGTTTTGCATTCTTCTCATTGCATACCATCAAGTTTAAAAATGTCACCTTAACATTCTGAAGGGGGAATTTAATTCCGATCCAGACCTTGAAAAGTTGCATTAAAAAGTAATTAGTTTAATTCATAGTTCCAAGAACCAGAGTAGTTAATTCTCTTAATCATTTTGTTCTCTTGAAAAGTAATCCTTCAGTGGTCTGTTTCTCAAAAATCACTACAAGTTACTTGTTTAAAAAGTAACTGATGCCTTCTGGTATAAAGCTGTTGCTTCTGGTATAAAGCTGTTAAGTACACTCACTTCTCAAACTAATAACAAGACAGCAGTGGAAGGCACTAGATGAGCCACCACTAGAACCATGCAATTATCCTCTCCATCATATAATCAATCTATACCTAATAGTTATGAAAGTAACTAAAAGATTACAGTTCACTCCAAAGGGATATTTGTCCTTATCAAGTTCCACTTCTAAAACTAGTTATTTATAACCAATCAACTCCCAAGTTCTGTTTAGATTCTCTGTTTAGATTGTTTGCGGGGACAGCAACCCCTTTATATCAGTGGTGGGAAAAGTGCAACTGTGGGCCACGTGTGCCCTCTGGACTTTTTGTCCACATGCACTCCTCTAGCACACCTGGATTCATTCCTATTTGGAAGAAAAGATCCAGATGGCTGCAAAGAAGATGAGTCTTAAAGTGTGGTGAAATGGCCCAAAGCAAATGGCCCTCCAGGTTTGCAAACTGGGGTGAAAGTGAAAATGGAGGTGCTCTGGCTCACTCTTGCTTCATACACACAAACTATGAATCAGCACATAATTGGTTAGGCACAGTCTTTGCTGTCAAAAGTATCATCCTGCTACTTTGCTAGCCTCCCATAGATACAAACTGATAGCTTATTGAGGGTTGAGGATCAAAGCAAGGGACTTCTTTTTATGTCAGAACCTGACAGTATATCCCTAATCCTAAACATATTTATTAGGGAGAAGGCTTCTGCGGAACATAGCATACTGTCTTATACCAGATACTTGTCCATCTAGGTAGCCTACAATCCTCCAGATGTTGATGAATGACTGTTCCCATCGTTCCTAACTATTGGCCAGGATGACTGCAACTGATGCAAAATAGAGTGCAGTCATAGTTTTCAAACCATT
Source organism: Iguana delicatissima (assembly GCA_948472985.1). NCBI lineage: Eukaryota > Metazoa > Chordata > Lepidosauria > Squamata > Iguanidae > Iguana > Iguana delicatissima. The sequence continues at coordinate 122,661 of CAOKZL010001124.1, read as the reverse complement.
CCCTGCTTGGATTACCAGAAGCTCTCCAAACTTTCAAATAGGCTGTTCCCATCAACTGCTTTGTTCTTGTTAACTGGCACCAAGTTGACTTTGACCTATAGTGACCCTATGAAGGAGAGACTTCCAAGACACCTGTCATCAACTCAAGTGCCGCAAACCCAGGGCTGTGGCTTCTTTGACTGAATCCTTCTACCTAGAATCATAGAGTTGGAAGAGACCACAGGGGCCATCCAGTCCAACCCCCTGCTATGCAGGAATACACATCAAAGCACTCCCAACAGATGGCCATCCAGCCTCTGCTTAAAAACCTCCAAATGGCATGCAGTCTTCTTCTGTTTCCACTGCTTCCCACCTTACCCAGCATTAGCATATTATCTGATGATGTCACCATATGATGTAGCCGAAGTATGATAACCTTAGTTCTGGTGAGAGTTCAGGCTTGCTTTGCTCTAGGATCCATTTATTTATCATTTTTTTGGCAGTCAATGGTATCTGTAGAAGTCTCTTCCAGTGCCACATTTCAGATTGGTTGGTTCACAACAATACACAGAGATCATAAATAATTTACATTTGAGGATCTTATCTAGTTTCTTCATAGCTGCCAAAATCCTAGTTCTCTTCTGATTTCTTGAGTACTTTTACATTTTAACTAATGACGGAGCCAAAGTATAGAATGTTTTTGATTATTTCAGTGTCTTCGTCATCCACTTTAAAGCTGTGTAAATTATTTTTGTTTTCTTAATGTTCAGCTGCAACCCTGTTTTTGCACTTTCTCCCTTTTCCTCAATAGTCTTTGCTATTTTCTACTAGTAGTATGGTGTCACTTGCATATCTTAAATTGCGGATGTTCCTTCCTTCTTTCTTCCAACTCTAATCCTGTTTTACATATGATACATTCAACATACAAGTTAAACAGATAGGGTGATAAAATGTAGCTTTGCCTGATTACCCACATTTGCCAATTGGAAACCACCATTTCTCTGTATTCTGTCCTGAGAGTAGTGTTTTATTCTGAGTACAAGTTACATATCAGGACAATCAAATGTTGTGGCACACTCATTTCTTTAAGAGCAATCCATAGTTTTTCATGATCTACACAATCAAAGGCTGTGTTGTAATCCATAAAGCACAGACTACCTTTCTTTTTGAAATTCTTTGATGCACTCCATTATCCAATATATGTTTGCAATAAGATCCCTAGTGCCTCTTCCTTTTCTGAATCTAACTTAAGACATCTGGCATTTCTTGTTCCATATATGGTAAAAATCTTTGCGATAAACAAATACTGCTACTTCATCTTTCTAGAAAGCCAAACAAAGTGGAGATGCCAGAGATTGCCCTTGTTATCTTCTGCATCCCAAGCATGTGTTCTACCTCTGAGTTGTGACAACTATCTCTTCTCAGTAAAAATGTATAGGACAATAAATTTAACATAACACCCTCCAGATGGTTGGGACCACAAACTTCATCATTTCCCATGCTTACTGGGGCAGACAGAAGTTGGAGTTCTACACACCTGGAAGATACATTGGGGGAACACTACTGCAAAGGATTTGCAAACAATATCAATGGCCACTAAGCCCACATTGATCTCGGTGATACAAGTGGATTTAATTACTACCATTTCTTTCTTTTTTGTCCAGTTTTGTGAACTCTCTAGTCAGGTCCGTTTCTAAATGTGAAGTGAGAAACTGGCTACATTGTGAATGTGAACTGAGTGGTCAGGACTGACCCAAGACATTTTACTGCCTGAAGGAAAACAGGAAATGACCATCACCCACCCATCCAAACTAGGAGCATAGTACCGAAAGCCAGCCAAGTTATTTTGGTATATGAGACATACAATCTGACAAATGCAGCTTCTCCTCCCTAGAAGTGAAAATACAAAAAGAATAAAAGAAATAACAGTTTGCTGTCCAATCGTGGCATTCAAGAGTCATCTTGGCCCAATGACAAGGCTGGCCCTTGGTGAACTACATTTATTGTCCTATCACAAAGTACTTCACAACTACAAGTACCCCCGTGGGTTGAATAGTAATGGTGGGATAGTTAATTGTGTGCTGAGCTGGAAGCTGAGGGTGCGCTGACCTGAATATCCATGGACACTTTGCTGCATGCAAATGTTGCACAGTAGTACCCAGGTTCAGAACGTGCGCTGTATGTTGGCCTCCCAACCCAGTTTTCTATCAGGACAAAATGCCTGTCTGAGTTCTAACACAACAGCTTGAGTAGAAATGTTCAAAACCAGCCAGAAAAGAAGGAAAAGCAACAGTGCATGTGAAACTGCGTGTCACAGGATTGCTCAGTATAGAAAGCTGCAGGATAAGTAGCTGCACCCCTAACCCTTCTGTCCCAGTTTCCCCATCTGCTCCCTTTTGTTCTTAGCCTTTTGCCACCTGTTCTCTTGTCTCTCCCATTTGGCCCCTTATCTCAGTATTATCTTTGAATTTCCCTGCAGTGCACCCCCACCCACACAGTTTTTCTGTTTTACGCCACATTGTTCTCTTCGTCCACCTCCCTCCCCTTCAGCCCTGGGAGCAAAAATCCCCTTGAAGGCAAGATAGGAAAGGTGAGGGCGACCGCTTCCTCTGTTGCCCGCGAGCATGCGCAAGCTCCTCCGGCGCGCTCCCTGATGGGGAGCTGAGAATGTGACCCTTGGCGCGGGGCAAGTCCCAGACTTAATCCCACGGTAAGCGCAGGGAGGACAGAGTCGCCATAGCCGGGAGCGGGAGCCAAAGCGCCCAACGGAGCAGCGCCCTTGGCCGGCCGACACCGGGACGCCGCGCACCTGTCCCCGCGGAGGTCAGCATGGCAGAGGCGCAGGGGCCGCTCGAGCCAGCGGTGGCACCGGCGGCCAACGCAGCAGCAGCAGCAGCAGCGCAGGAGAAGGGCGGGAACGAAGACGGAGCGGCGGTGGGCGACGGGGAAGGAGAGGAAGAGGCCACGGCGACGGCGCCCTCGGCTTCTTCCACCTCCGAGGAGGACGAAGCCCGAAACGAGACAGCGCGGGAGGAAAGGGACGAGGAAGGTGGGAGCCGCGAAAGCGGCGAGAGCGGCATCAGCAGCCAGCACCCCGAGCAAGGGGACGGAGAGACGACCCCCGCGGGCGTCGAGGGCCGGGAAGAGGCGGCGGGACAGCCCGAGGAGCGGGACGACTCGGAGGCAGCGCAGGAGGGTCCGAGCGCGGAGGGCGCAGCCGGCGCCGAAACCCCGGAGGAAAAGCCCGAGAGCCACGGCGCCCCCGAGGCTCCGGTGCCAGCGGAGCTCCCGCACGAGGAGGGGGAGGCGGGCGAGAGCCTGAGGGCGAGTCCGGAGGAGCGCCCCGTCTCCGGAGAAGGAGACCCTGCTGAAGCCGGGGGGGGCCCGCGGCGGCGGAGGGCGGCTGCGAGGGAGCGCAGGACCCTCGGCGCCAGGAAGAGTGCTCCGGGGGCGAGGGAGGGGGCGAGGCGGCCCAGGACGGGGGCGAAGAGGGGGAGCCGGGCGGCGCCGAGGGGGACGAGAAAGAGGAAGCGGAGCAGGAGGGAGAGGAGCAGGCGGGAGTCAAGGCGGAGGGGAAGGAGCCAGAAGAAGGGGAGGCTCAAGAAGCCGAGGAGGGCGAGAGGGGAGGAGGGGAACGGGAGGCGGAGGGAGCGGAGGAAGGGGGCGCCGAGGTGGGGGGCGACCAGCTGGAGTCTGCGGAGTCTCCACCGCTAGAAGAGAGTCGGGTGGGGGAGAGCTCGTCGAGTGCCGCTCAAGTGGGAGAAAGTGCCCCGGCGGAGAAAACCGCTTCGGCAGAAGAGGAAGACGCAAGCGGGGAAACTCCGAGCGAAGAAGACTCCGCGGCCGCCGCCGCCGCCGCCACTGAAGCCCAGGGGGATCCTGAGGCGAGCGCAGCGGGAGTGCGCGGAGATGAGGATCGCGCGGCCCCCGGAGAGACGGAGACGCCGAGAGGCGAGGAGGAGCAGAGCCCCCAGGTGCAGCCCCGCGGTTTCTCCGAGGGACCCTGCCAAGAGAGCGAGGAAAGAGAGGCTGCCCTGGAGATGAACGGCATGCAAGGGAGGGAGGAGGAGGAGGAAGAGGAAGACGTGGCGGAAGATGAGCCGAATCTGCTCGCCGCGCCCCTGGAAGAGAAGCAGGAGCATGACATCTCCCTCTTCGTAAAGGTAAAGTGGCGCGCCCTCGAAGGCGAGGCATTTTAGGGTCGTTCGTAGTCGCAGGTCGTCGTCGTCTGACAGCACCGCCTTAATACGGAGAGCGAATAGGTGCATCTAAGTACTGTCCAAATGCACCGGCACAAACTCTCTTATTTGGACCAGTGGTCGTGGTTAGGTAGTTCTACACTATGGAGTTAAAGGTCCCACAGAGCTCCTCTTTAGGCAACAGCGTGCATCGTGGGTTCCCTTCCTCCAGGGCATGGAACACCACCAGCCCTGTTATGTTCAGGGACCCTCCCCCTCATAGTTTTGAGTTGAGGGCCATGTGCTTGTGCCCCCAAAACCCTGCCCTGATGGCACCCTTACTTTGGGCTTCATATTAAGTAATCTCCTAATTCCCTGTAGGTTACACGTGGTCTACAACTGCTACTTCACACGCCCTGTAAAGACCCACCTGTCTAACTTCCTTTCGTTTTGATTTTGTTGTTTGCCATCAGGTATACTTCTACTTATGGCAACCGTGTGAATGAAAGACTTCCAGAAGCCCTGGTCATCAACAGCCCTGCTCTGATCTTGCAGACTCAGGGCTGTTACCTGCTTTATTGAGGCAATCCATCTGTAAAGTGCTTGTCCTCTTCCTCTCCATCTGTTAAGTGGTTGTCCTCTGCCTTCCACTTTACCAGCGTTAATGATTTTTTCAGTGAGCATCTCATCATGTGTCCACAGTACAATAGTTTCAATTTAGTTTGTTTGGTTTCTACAGAGAGTTCAGGCTTCATGTGCTCTAGACCCCCCCTTTTTTTTGGCAGTACATGGTTTCTGTAGAAGTCTCCTCCAGCACCACATTGCTGGAGGTTATTATTGGTGATTATTATACATTTTTTAATTTGCTAACCTGCATAGTAAAGAACAGTTAGTAAGTGCTGGTTAAATATGTCAAATGAAAAGCCAGTTTTGCTAAGATGATTTAGCTGTAAAACCTTCAGATAAATCTATTTTTGAGTTCCCGGTTAAATGGAAGGATATTATAGAGCTGTGTCTCTTGCTGAGAAAGTACCACATCACTTAGAAACAGTAGATATGAGAACTCATACCTATGTCATTAGGTAGTAAAACAATACAAAAATAAGATATATTGAAGTTTTTGGCATAATTATCTCACTATAATAATTCAGAGCGCTTTTAAATGAATAAGCAGATTTGTGGTATAGTGTTTGTGTACGAAGCTTTATTGTTTCTGTTGGTGGGTTTTACCCATTTTTCTGAGGTTATCACAGTCTTCTTGTTCTAAAACTCAGTGGTACCTGCTGAGGTTTAAACTGTTCTGTAATGGAAAATCAGCCTCTACAAACATCTGCAAAATGACACCTTGCATCTGTCTGTTTCCCTACAAATCCGTAAGATTCTGCAAAGGCCTGATTATGTTATCAGTATGAAAATTGTTACCTGTACATACGTGGCAGCTTGAAGCCTAAGGTTATCCTGGAACAGAGTACAGTCTCGTATGAATCGTAGTGAAAAACCTGTGATGTTTGGCCAAAACTTAGACCTGATTTTGAACTATTTTCCATGTTCCATTTTAAATCCATGAAGATCACTCCACTGACTGAACAGGCATACTTACTTTTGTTGTTAAGTAATGAGTGTATTTGGAAATTAATTAGCTGGGTTTGTTTACCGTGCAAATAGTAATGAGAAGTAAGGGTGTTACACAGGAAACTTCTTGTGCCATCGTTTAATGTGAGAAGTAGCAGTGAGATGACCTGTTAGAGATCCTTGTAATCATTTCTTATTTGCACACATTAAAGTTATATCAAGGACTGTACCTTAATTAAAATTATGTTAATATCCTGCTTGGAGGCTTGCCGCATAAACTGTAGTTTAACATTTGTAAAAACTTGTCTTCAGCCTCTTGTGTAACATAGGCCATGTCTGCACTAGCCTGTAATAGCACTATGATTCCACTTTCAACATCCTGTGGAATCCTGGCCCCTCCTGAAACTGTAAACCCCACGATTCCATAGGATGTTGAAAGTGGAATCATAGTGCTATAACAGGCTAGTGCAGAAATGGCCATAGTGTAGGATGGCTGTACACATTGCACGCACATGTGTGGATGAAAAAGCAGTGAGGGAGGATGGAATCGAAAGAATCTAGGCAAGTAGGTACGCATAACTTTTCCATCATGCACCGCTTCTCTATTTCATATTGCCCCTTCTCTGTGTTGTTGGTTTCTACACATGTGCAACATGTTAGGCATGTAGAAATTTTCAGAATCCCAATAAGAACAAAGTACAGACAGAAAATCATGCTGGTGGTATTCACAGCCAGCCCAGGTCTAGAGAAAGATGGGTCACGAAACCTCAGGAAAATGGTTTGCTACCCAAGGCAGAACAGCAAATCCTGCCCCTGACTACACACAGTGTCAAAACATATAGTACCTGAAGCTGTTCAACTTATGTTAGCACCTGAGGCAGAAAATGTCACAAGCAGTAATCCCTTTACTTGGCAGTAAAAACAGTAATAGAATCGTAGAGTTGGAAGAGACCCTGGGGCCATCGAGTCCAACCCCTTGCTATGCAAGAACACCCATCAAAGCATTCCCAACAGATGGCCATCTGAATAATACACTGAATAATTACAGGTTATTGCCCTTTTATGACATCCAGAGTATGAGACCACAGGTATTTAGGAGTGAAGTATCATGTGAATCTGTACCTGTATTATATATTCCTGTACAAATTGAGGCCTGACCTTGCTAAAATTATTGAAGAGCTTTTATATTAATCTCTTGGTCTTCTCTTTAGTTTTCTAGGCTCAAAATATGGTGACTATTGACTTTAAGCCTTTTAGGTTTCCATTGCTCTATGCCAGCTTGAGGGAATATTAAAAATACTTGTACTTACACAACATGACAAATGGCTACGTTAAATATATAATGCAGTTCAAGTGGCTAAGGGACACAGTAATTGCTTTGGTAACTGTGCAAGCACCTTTAAAGTAACTGGAGTTTGAAGAGTGTGCCATATGGGGATTCTGGGATTCAAACATTGTTGGGCAGTTGTTTGCTGCTGGTGAGAAACAGACCCCAGGCCCTGTGAAAAATCATACTGGGCAAGATCTTGCATTAGGTTTGCATAGAGTAGACATCTATCTGTAGAGCTGTGTGTTGATTGTGTTATGCAACCCTTGTGTTGAATGGCAGCATTGAAGCAGTGAATGCATACCTGAATATGTAATCGATTGCACAACCAAATGGACATCATAAACACATGTGCATCCATGCACATCTTGTATGCGAACATATGAACATTGGCACACAAAGTGGCACAGCATGTGCAACTGTACTTCCACAGCCTTGGACTGCATGCACAAGTCATGCTTCAGACAGAAGTGTCCAACTGTTAAAGCAGAGGGATTTTCTCATGCATAAGATCCAAAAAGGATCCAGGCCACTGCTTATCATGGGATGGGGTAAAATCAAATCCAGATGAATTCTGCTTATTGCAGTTGTGAATCTTCTGCTTATGTCTGAATGAGCAGTTGTGGCACAATTAGATATACTTTGCTACAGGAAGTATTGGGAGGTATGTGTCTTTGCAGTGAGTCTTGTATATATACACATCTACATTGACATCTTATTCAAGTTAACAGGCAATAAATGACAATAAATAATGGCAGGAGTCCAGAATGGGAGCTTGACAGAAAAACACTCCTCCCTCTTATCAGTATTCTATAGTCTGATTTTAGTTTTGGTTGTCTGCGTTTGGTGATTGTGTGTTTGTGTGTGTGTGTGTGTGTGTGTGTGTGTATGTTTAGCTTTGCTTTTTATACCATCACCCGTGGAAACACCAACTTTTTTTTAGGGTGGAGGGATGAGGTTCAGAGAAAGCAAAGTACATTTCTAGATGGACAGGTTGCATCCTTTTATTAGTGACAAATTGAAAGGTTAGTTGTTTAAAAAAAATAAACTTGGAGGGTGCAAAAAGGGAGTTGGAGGCCTCAAGCAGCCCACAGGCTACTCTTTGCTGATCCTATATTTGTTGTTGCTGTGTGCCTTCAAGTTGTTATGGGCTTGTAGTGACCCTAAGGTAAACTTGAAGCAGGATTTTCTTGGCAGGATTTGTTCAGAAGGAGTGTGCCATGGCCTTCCTCTGAGGCTGAGAGGGTGTGGCTTGAACATAGGTCACCCCATGGATTTTCATGACCAAGCAGAGATTTGAATCCTTGCCTCCAGAGCTGTAGTCCAATGCTCAAACCACTACACCACAGTGGCTATCTTTGCATACTTGTTAATAAAATATGAATGACTTTCTATTTCTTTGAATAATGACAGGATTCCAGAAATGGGAGGGACAGAAAGGAGTGAGCACTTTCTTTGGGTGGGACGCTTCTCTCTGTCCCCTGCAAATCATCCCTGACAATCCCCATTAATAGAAGTGGTTTTAAGAGCAGAGCAGCATGGTAAATAAAATTCAGTCCCATCCTAAAAGAAAACAGGAACAGCTCTACACAACCCATTTTTATCCCCAAAGAAGTAAAATAACAAGTTACTACATACTGAGATGTTTTATCTGCTGGATTTCATTACTTCCACAATAATTTTAGGAATGTTACTTTGAACAATATAAAATTCAAATAGTCAGGAAATCTTGGATTTCTAGCCTACCTTGATTAATATTTACTTGTAGTCTTCTTCCTCCTTTTTTCTTCTGCTGCCCCAGGGTCTTTAAAACCTAAATTGTTTAGTCTCTTCCTAATTAATCTCCCTCGACATCTTTCAGGTTGTTTCAGAATCATCAATTTTCTGTTGAATTTGTTGCAGCACTAAAGTAGAATGGTTATTTCAGATAAATATGGATATGTAGATATCTTGCAGGGACCCAATGTGAGACCCAGTTGTATTGGACTACAACCCTGAAGACCAGAGTTCAATTTTCCTGGTTGGCCATGGAAACCCATTGGGTGACACTGGGCATGTCACGCACTCTCAGCCCTCCAAATGCCACAATAAGTTCACCTCAGGGTTACTGTAGGTTGGAAATGACATATAAAGAAGTTTGGAAAATTGTGATCGATGATAAGTTAATATGTCGAATTAAGGTTAAAAAAGGGATAGTGAAAAGGAATGACTTTGAAGCAGTATTGAAAATATTTGTGGAAAAGGCTTTAGCAAAGAGGGAAGTGTCATACCTCCACTAGAAGAATTACAATTGGAAAGCAGAGTAAGCTGAAATATAATTGGCTCTGGGAATGGGCTCATATTTAGGGTTAGAATTTATTATTAATTTAATGGTTACTAGATCTTATATAGTATTAGCAATAGGTTAAATATAGTTGAAAAGAATAGATTTAATAATGAAATTATTATAGCAATAATGAGTATAAGAGAATGAGATTTAGGTACATGAAATAAAGATATATAATCAATATGATACATAATATGTTGAATAAGTATATGATGATAAAGGATCTGGAGAGAAATAGTTATGTAAGCTATTTGTGTTGTCATTTTTCTTTTTCACATATATGTTATTCATGTGGTGTTTTTGTTTTATTCTCTTACGTATTGTTCTTTTTTCTTTATAATAATAAAAATTTTAAAACTAAAAAAAGTTGGAAATGACATGAAGGCACACAGCAACAGATACACTGCATTTTTAAGCAAGCATTTTCATTCTGAGTAAAGTGAAAAAGCCCTAAAGGAATTTGAGAAATCTTGATAAGCTTGGATACTTATTCACATTTAAGAGCAAGGAAAGCTTACCTTCTCTATTCTGAGACTATGACAATAGTGTGCAGTTCAATTTGAGATCATAGGGTTTGAGATTAGAGCTTTGAAGTAATATGTTGTACAAATAACAGCATTATTCATAATAATGTTTGCTTTTTGCAACCATTATGATATTAGCATTAAAACATTTCTTGAGTGTGTTAAATTACATTACCTCCAAAACGTTGTTCTTTTAAACTATCGTTTTAGAGATTTTTAAAACAATTTTTGGTCATTTTCCTGTTTTTAAGCTTTCATAAAACAGTAATAATGGTACAATTAATTTTAAAATAGCATGGTAGTATTGCTTTAACTTGAAATGTAATGAATCATTCATACATCAGAATTTTCCAGTGTAACAACTAAAGCTAAGAAGTTGTTATTGTTGTTGTTTAGAAAATCACTGAGTGGAAAAATGGCAGATTTTCCAATAAATATCTTTTACCAAATCTTTCAAGTGACAAACTCTGAGACACTTTTGTTCTATGCCTTCTTCTTAGTGTATCTTAAAGAAGTGTTCTTGACTTAGCTATTTTGAATGGAAGTTGAATAAAACACATGCAAACTAAACCATACAACAGTGATAGAATGCTTGTTTTGTATCCAGCATTTTTCCCATCTCCAGATAAGGCTGAGAATGTCCAAAACCGTGGAGAACTTATTGGGTGCTGATATAGATGACACTGAGACAGATGGAATGATGGCCTTACCTGTAAAACATCAGCTTTTTGTATAACTGAGAATGTATGTTAAGATTTGAACATTATTATTTTTTAATATCATACTGAAACAATATACTTCGGAACTGGGTTGGTGTGTATTGTCAGACAGGCCAGGAAAACCCTCTGGATGGCCAACCTCTCACAAACAGTTGGCTTTTTAGTAATTTTGTTATAGAAGGAGAACGCAGAAACCTTATGGTTCTTTAATACAGCTTAGGAGAAGCTGGCATTATGAATTCCTTTCATAACTCTTTGAGAGACTGAAGTGTTCCCCTCCCCCTGCAGCTGATCCCTATAGCATTATTTATTTGTTTGCTTATTTATTTAACATGGAATTATTTTGTGACTTGCATTAGTGGCCAGTTATTTAGTAACCTGATGTCATTTCATTTGAAGTCTCCCAGTGAATAAATTCTGGAAGAAAATTACGTCTATGAATTGCTTCAAATGTCCACAGAGGCAAAAGAAGTTTAGGCTGAAATCCACACTGAAAGACCTAAATGCCCTAGAGGCACTAGATCCCAAGTGATCTTAGAAGCTAAACAAGGTCAGCTCTGGTTAATAGTTGAATGGGAGATTGCCAATGAATACCAGGTGCTGTAGACTATATTTTACAGGAAGGAACTGGCAAAACCACTTCTGAATATTCATTGCCTAAGAAAACCCTATGAAATTAATGGGGTCACTATAAGTTGACAGGCAACTTGAAAGCACATACACACACAAGTCACACTGGACACAATAATACCCCCTAGCATTTCACAGATGAAAATGAGGACGTGTATGGTCAAGCAACATCAGAGTGTAGTCAAAATGGCCAAAGTTATTAACGAGTAAGAATAAATAAGCTAGGAGAAGTGGTACCAGTTTGCTTGTACCTGATCTTATTGAGAAGAACAAAATTCCTACCTCCTCTCCCTGTCCCCTCCTCAATTAAGTTAACTGAATACAAATCAGTTTTGCACTTTAAATGCAGTTTGTACTAGTTGAAATAAACTGAGGGCAGAAAAAGAAAGTGGGAGGAGAGGAGGGAAACTGGAACATTTGAAAAGTTGGACAACAAGGGATTAATTGGGACAGTTGTGTATGACAGTATGGCTTACTCTAAGTAAACATAAGATTTCACTGCCCAATACATAATTTGATTCTGGGAACTTCAGACACATGTTCTGGGATTTTATTCACACCCTTTCCCCCATAATACTTTGCTGTGCAATTGTTCTGTGCAAATATTGTCTCAGTATTAGATTGCTGCTGAGTATACATTCTTGCTAAGTTTTTGAAAATTGGGCAGAAGTCACACATTCCTAAATGGTCCCTTTTCAAGGGGCTGTTCATGCTTGCCTGTTTAGTTTAAGAGATTATGTTTCGTTAGGTAGAACTTTGAACGTCTACTTAAGGAAGAAGAAATAGGATGACTTGCTGAAAGTACCCAGTAATGTGTCAAAACTGGGATGATGTTCTGAGACTCAGAATATTGTCCTACCATTGCTCGATTATAGGCAGTGTTAGCATGACATCTTATCCTTTGTTTTAAAAGTAACTTTCTGAGCTATTTCTTCTATGGCCAATCAGTTCAAACAGCTGACGTGAGTAAAAGTATGATGCATGGCTACAAAGAGCTAATATGTTCCTGTTTGTTAACTACTAGATTGCTTTCTAGTATGTGAAGGATACTCTGAGCTGGATGATGTAGTTAGTGCACTGAAATATAGGGGACTACTTAATTTTTACGATTAATTGTTTCAAATCATGGTTTATTATAAGCTGCTCTGACAGCATTCATAAAGATCAGCCTATATGTATTCTAAATGAATAAATAAAATATTATACTGAACTGTTTAATGGATTGTAGTCATTGTTAGCTGCCCTTAGAACAGATGGTTTGTTTCAGTTGTCTGGAGGTTGGTTGTATGATCCTATCATGGTAATGGTATCTATGAAAATATCTTACCACTCATTACTCATCTCCTCAGACTGAGCTACAAATCTTTGTTTATGTATTTATACTGCCCATCAAAACTATTTTTAGGAGGCTTACAATGTTAACCTCCCTGTCAAATGTTACAAACATATTTTCATAACACTAGAAGTAAAAGTTAGGATCTGCAGCTAAAATGAAAGTGTTAAACAGTACACAAAGGGACTTAAAAGCTTGAGTGAATACATTTTTGTTTGATACCTAAAAGAAAGGAATGTTGGTACCAGCAGGTGAGCTAGCGTATGAACACCTTGGTCAGCCCTTGTCCTCTGCCTCCTCTGCCTTATCCATGTGTTCCTGTTTTTATCTGTGCCTGTGTGTATTTGTCTCTTCTCTTCCAGAATACATTAGGGAGCTGAGAAATGCACTGCCTTTTTATCCCCATTCTGGTGAAAAATCTTTGTCCATCATTTATGCACTATGTAAACTATGAGGTTCTGGCATCCTTGTGGCTGCCTTTCTTTGAAGTATAACTGTCTCTGGCAGTCTGCTTTTCTCAGACAAAACCTTTGCCTTTCTGTACCACGACCTTGGCCTTTAAATTCCCTTTTCTGCTCTCCTGATGCCACATGTGGTCACCTCTTACACTATAGTGTCTCTGGCCTGTGTACTACAGGAAGATTGCTGTAACTGAGCTGTCACCATTGATACAGGTGATAGAGGAGATGCTTCTGTGAGTATAGGAGGAAGTCGCTATAAAGATGGGGAATTGGGAAGAGTAGGGGGCCACATCTGTAACCTTTGAGCATCCAGTTGGTCATCACTCTTCTTGAGCCATGCAGCCCTGTTCTTTCTTTAGTACCTGGATACCTGAAAGAATCACACAGTGTTTGTTCTTAGAACCAAGTTATTTTGAATTGTATTATAGACGGACTTGTGAAGGTTATCTGATTTTTGTGCTGATAATAAAATCCCATGATGCAGTAAGAACTGTATGCATTTCCATTTGCTATGTTTGCTTCAGTACTGATGAAAGAGTGAAGAGATTATGTGCCAAAAGATTACTAAATCATCACTTCAGCTGCAGATAGGTTTGTTTTTCAGAAGTACAGACAGAACCTTTCTAGCCAAGCTTTAGTTCAACATCAATATATATGAGTCATTAGACCAGTGATGTAGTGGTTCTAGCCTCTTTCTTTGAAATGGTGGAACTTTTTGATTAGCAGAGACAATGATGTCATCTGCCACATGCCTCACATCTCTGTTTTCTTTGAGCTGAGCTGGAACTCCACAATAACTTGAATTTCCCTGGAAATATTATATAATTTTGAGCATTGCCAATTGCAGTTCACAATATTTTCCTAGGAATGGCATGGGTTTTTCCAGAAGTGACATACTGTTGTGAGCTATCCCTGTTGTAACACAAACTATTCTAGGTACATTCATTTTGAATGAGCAGTTGACCTAGTGGCTTTGCCAAAAAATCCTGTTCCTAGTGAGATGAAAAACTATTAGAAATCTGTGTTGATATGGTTCAATGTATCTGCATGCTTATGTATTTTAAATCTCCTTTGGTGGACTGCCTTGATGAGTATTTGCATTTCACATTTTACCACCATACAGCTGCATCAGACATTTTACTATTGTACAAGGTGTTGTGGTTTGGGAGCAAGATACAGGAATTGTAGGCATTCTGAATGCAAGGGCTTAACTGTAGGCAGTTTTCTGAAATAATGAAGACAGGATTAATAGAAAGATGAGAAGTCCATTTTCCTTACCACTGAATAAATCTCTATCTCTTTTGCAACATAACTGGAGACCAAGGTCACATTGTTTGAGCTAGGAGCATACCTCAAGAAGACTGAACCTATTTCTGTGTACTTAGAGGCATTCTCTTATTGAGTAGCTACAGACTTACCAGATATCTGAATAACTATCCTTGTTCTTATTTATGAATATTATTTTATACTACCCTTCCATCATAATTCTAAAACAGAGATGCAACTACAGAAGTTTGTTCCACGTCTTAATGTTATGCATCTTGCTCTTGTATGGTGCAACATAGCTCTTTATTGTGTATGTTATAAAAGATGTAAGGAATATTAATATTTTTGACTGGCCTGCATATCTGAGGATGTTGCTTCTAGACTTCCTTGAACACTAGGTGTTGATGGGTAAATCATCATAGCTTCCTGGTAGGTACTGTTTAAATGCTTCATGCTCCTGAGTGAGGGAAAAATTGTAATCTTTGAAATTATACTTTACCCCTCCCAAGTAGGCAGTTGCAGTGGAACTGTTCGTGTAGTGCAGGCCTTGGAAAAGTTATGGTTTTGGACTGCAGCTTCCAGATTAGCGAGGTGGGGATTCTAGGAGATGTAGTCCAGGTATACTTACACACACGCACATTCAAGATCCATATATTGTGAGTGTAGGTCCTACCATACTATACAGTTATAGCACTATGATTCCACTTTAATTTCCATGGTTCTATTCTGTGGAATCTTGGTGTTTGCAGTTTATGAGGCTGTTTAGAAGTCTCAACTGGAGAGCTCTGGTGTCTCATCAAATTGGAATGCCTGGCATTCCAAAGGATGCAGCCATGGCAATTAAAGTGAAGTGAAAGAGCTATAATTAATGTAATAGGGTCCTGTTTGTCCTTCCTTGTATGACCATAGACTGTGATCCTGTAGAGCAAAAGAGATCATGAGCATTTAGCCAATGGTAGCAATAGCTGGAAGATGTGGCATCTAGTGCCTTAACCTCTGCACGGTACATGTGTGTGCGCGCACATGCACATGCGCCTTCAAGATACCGATCAACTTATGGGGACCCCATTAATTTCATAAGAAGCACAAAGAATATTCAGAGGTGGTTTTGCCAGTTCCTTCCTCTGAAATATAGTCTACAACTCCTTGTATTTGTTGTCAGTTTCCCTACCAAGTACTAACTAGTGCTGATCCTGCTTAGCTTCCAATATCAGACGGGATCAGGTCACTGTTGTGTACAGTTACCCATTAACTCCTCTGTAGAAGACTTAATTACTAGCTGTTGAAGAAGGGGGATTTATTAACCAAAACAGTTTACTCAATGCACATTTTTTAGCAGTGCCACTCAAAATGTTGGTTCAAGGACTGATGCTAACCCCTCAGTTATTGGCTGCCAGTCCCTGGCCAGTTTCTGGGAAAGAAAGAAATAATTGTAGCTAATTGACATAAAAATGGTAGTGGTCCCTGGTGCGTTGAAAGAAATAATTGCTGATCTCCCATGTTAGATAGCTTGAGCAGCACTATGGAAACATATATTCCTGTTTCCCTTGTCTATCTGAAAGGAGTGATTTATTTTGTATTTCCCCACTTGGAGCAGTGAAGGTCATTGTCATCTTTGTTGTTTGGGTGTGTAGTAGGGGTTAGTGCCAGACTTTCTGGAGGGGGGAAGGTATAGTGTGTGTGTGTGTTGGTGGGGGGGAATCTGCCCATACTGGGCTTCCTCAGCTCTTTTCCAAGCCCTGAGGTATGTTTTCTGTTGCCCATTTGTTTTTCTTTATTTTAAAGGTTCTCTAGAAATGTAAGGCCCAAGTGAAAAGAACAAATAACTAGAACTACAAAGGATGGAGGGAAGGTGTATTTATTACTATGCTATGAATTACTATGAATTTCTTGTAGGTCTCAGTTTTCAAGCTGTTTTATCAATGTTTTAATTTCTCATGGCAAAGCATCAAAATTCATCCTTTTGTTCCTAGCGTGTACCAAACACATTTTCTGTTGTATCCCTTTGTGTATACCTAAAAGCCCAGAAGATGAAGAACAGTCATTTTAAAGTTTTAAGTTTTCCATTTGGCCCCAAAGCAGGAATTAGGATTATCAGTACCAGATTTCTTCTTTCTCCACCTTGTCCCTGCCAAGTTTACCTCCTCTTTGTTATTAATGTTTCCCTCCCCTATGGTACATTATAGTTTCTTACTTTAAATGTGGTTTCCTTTAGGGTAGTGGGAAATACACAAAATGTGAAGTATCATATGTTAAACTATAAAACAGGATGTGTAATTAAAATGCCAGTTAATCTGCTTTTCCCAGCCCTATAATGTGTTCCAGAAAATAATGGCCTTTTGTTAAAATAATTCCCTTAAAGAATTTAACAAGGCTATAAAAGTTTTTTTTTTCTTATTGATGTACAATGTTCAGCTGGTCCCCTGCCATATTATTAAATACGGATTAGAAATAGCATTGGTGTAGTGAAACCATAATTCTTGTAAAAGGATAAATAGCAAATAGAATTTGATTTGTTGCTCGTGTACTTCTGACCTTGTCGTATTCAGTTTAAGACAAAACAGAATGACCTGGCAGAGTAATCTTGCATGGATCTTTTTAGAAGCAAGTCCCAATGGGTTCAATGGAAATGTAAGTCAGATGAGAATGCACAGAATTGCAGTCTGCGTTCTCAGCAGACTTTGCAGTGAAGAAGAGTTCACTTTTGAGCTATCTAGGCTAAGAATATCACACCCTTTAATCCTATGATCTGTAAAGGCGTCCAGTACCAAAGACTATCAGCTTCACGTAAAAGCATAACTTTCTGTATCAGGCTTTGTTGTTTTTAGAGCTGCTTATAAAATAAAACTATATGTGAAAGTTATACTGCTGCTACTACTAGCACCACCACTCATGGAATAATAAAGTGAGCTTGGAAGAAGGAATACATCTCTATTTTCTTCCTCTGGTTGTATATATTTAGCAGGTGATTAAGGCAGATTGAGTCACAGAGGGGGATTTTTGGCCTTATGACCTGATGGGGCAGTATTAGGGGCGTGCCCTATCAGCTCATAAGGCCAAAAATACAGGGCAAAGAAAGTAGAAGTTCATTTCCTTTTTCTGCCAGAGCAAGAAGATGTCTATTGCCACTTGCCAATCTGCCCTTTTATCACCAGCTGTATTATTCAAGAGCCTGTGAACAAGATAGACAAGAACAGAGAGACACACACACACAGGGCAAGATATTGCACACTTTAAGCATAGCATAAATATACTCCAGCATAGTTGGGACCCACAGTTATGCAACAAATCGTGCAACAGACACCATGCCCTTGAGCTCACTCGCAGTGTTATGTTCAACTAGTTCCACACTCACCAAGTCAAAAGTGAGAGGGTTGTGCATGTGCTTGTGAATTGCTGGGCTGCCCCAGGAGCCACACTCACCTCTGAAAAAGGTCGATAGCTTAATCAGGAGAGTCTGACACAGATTCTAGCCAAGTTATGATCAGTATTAACTCAAGGAATGGAATTCAAGTCATAAATTTTGCATGCTGGAGGGAGAACCTTAAGAGAACATTGTAAGATACTTTTCTGCACAGTAACAAAGAAAAGTTGCCTCTGCAGTTCTATCATACAGCCTGTTCCAAACGTTATAGGACCACTAGGTGGCACATTTTTACAAAATCAAGATGTTTTAACAGAATGCTTTCATGTGACATCACCTGAACACAGTATATTGAAGAAAGGGACAGTTTCTTTTTTTACCACACAGAAAACTTGGGTGCAGTCTAGCCAGAATTAAGCCTGAGTCCACCTTATTTCGGAGGGAGACATTAAAGTCTCTTTTTATTATTCCACTGAAATCAGACTGACAGACTTCCTTCGGTTTGGCTGAATTGTGCTTCTTGTTTTAAACAAATCTTGCTGGAAACATACCAAAGATACCCTTTAACTCATTACAATGGAAGTGAGTTTCTTTGGACACTAGTTGCATTGTAACCAGATAAATAAAAATAATTTCAGGCTGAAATTTGATAAGGGTAATTTTCTTATAACTATTAGGTCTGTTCCTAAACCATTATTACCTTCAGATACTGTCTTCAGTTGTGAATGATGCATCTGAATGCCAAACTAGTCCACACCAGTTCTCCTAATTACAGTGTGTCTTCTCTCCTCTCTCTGGAGGGAGGCAGTTCCTAGTGTGAGGGGTGAGCACATGTGACATGTCTAGTGTGTATGTAGCAAATGACAGTATTAGGGTGATGATATACAGTTCTCCCTCCACATTCACAGGTTTGACCTTCATAAATTTGCGAGATGCCCACTTGCCTCCCCCCATCCTCTTGCTCCTATTCCCTGTCTTTTTGCCCAGACATGCTGCCTGCCTTCTCTGCACCTGGGGGAAAGACAAGTGAATGGAAAAGGGAAAGGTTTGCCTGCCTGTCACCTTTTTGCACAGAGGGAAGGCAGAGTGTGTGGACAACAGACAGGAGAATGGAGAAGGAAGCATTTTCCCCTGTCTTTGCCTGCCTGTTACCTGCGTGTGCACAGAGGAGGCAGGGCATACAGGCAACAGACAGGAAAATGGATGTGGGGGGAGCATTTTCCCTCCGTTCGCCTGCCTTTCACCCAAGTGTTCCTCCTCCCATTCTTTCCTGGGGCTGCTTCCTCCATTCTCCTGCCTGTTGCCTGTGCACCCTGCCTTCTTTCTGCATGCACAGCCAACAGGCAGGAGAATGAAAGGGGGAGCCCTGGGGGGGGAATGGGGGCAAGTGCTCTGTCAGATGGGGGGCTTATTTACTTTTTTTTTTACATTTGCAAGGGTTCTGCACCCCAAACCCTCATGGAAGACAGAGGGTCACTGTATGCATAAGTGCTTCAAAAACATGGATTAGTAAAAATGCATATATAATAGAATCATAGAGTTGGAAGAGACCACAGGGGCCATCCAATCCAACCCCACATCCTTTGACAGATGGTCATCCAGCCTCTGCTTAAAAACCTCCAAAGAAGGAGACCACCACACTCTGAGGCAGCATATTCCACTGCCAGACAGCCCTGACAGTCAGGAAGTTCTTCCTGAGGTTCAGGTGGAATCTCCTTTCCTGTAGCTTGAATCCATTGCTCCTTGTCCTAGTCTTTGGAGCAGCAGAAAACAAGCCCGCTTCCTCGTCGACACGACATCCCTCCAAACATTTAAACATGGCTGTCAATTAATGGCTGTCAGTTAATGAGCTGGAAAGTGTAATCTAGATACCACAAGGAAAAAACAAAAACAAAGCACAGCATCTTATACTTTGAAGCTCATTGTCTGGGAATATTTAATTTTGAAGTCTGGAGGTGCTTCCTGATGGACAAGTTCTTGCAGTAATAAGACATTACTTTCCCATTGTAAGCCACCAGTTCAATTCACTTGGTATTGTCCAGTCTATTGGAGAATGTTGTGCTTTTTTATATTTATTTTCCAGTGCTCTATACCAGTGCCCTTAGCACTGTACATATGTATTTTAAAGGAGTCTTGGTTTTCATATGGGTAGTGATTTAACAAGTAATCAAACTTATTCCAGTTCAGCACATACTTATTCCTCCCTTTGTGGTGAGTGCAGTTTTATTTATCCATCTGTTTATTTTTTACTATTCTTTTAAACAATACTAAAATACATTTTCAGCAATTTTTTCCTTAAAAAAATAATATTTTCCACATTCATCCAGGATCAAGTCCTGCACAGTTTTAGTTTTGATGTTGACATACCTGGCATTAAGGAGCTGCATTTTCAACCTGGAGGGCTATTGCCACGGCAATCCAAGCTATTGGGAAGTGGAAACAATTAGAGGGCCAACCAACATCTTGTTGCACTCCCCTCTGCTGAAGGGCTGTGACAGCCACAACACTCCACATTACCCAGCCTGGTATAGCTCTAATAGCTACTCCATGTTTACCTGCACCATCTCCCCATTTTTCATAGCACAACCCTCCAACAGCAGACAAGCAACCTTATGTATAGCAGCTCCACCATACACACATTGCAAGGGCAGATTTGTAACAATTAGCGCTGCTCCTTCCCTTACTTGAGGAGGGAGTCTGACCCTCACCCTCACATTCCCTGAAGTGGCTCCCTCAGAGTGACAAACCCCTTTGGTATAATTAATGTCTAACACATTGGCCCTGCTCCCACAGGGCCCTTCCTTTTATACCCCAGCTCCCAGAATTGTTATAAGCTGGAGTCAGGGAGCACTTCCTTGCTGAAAGTGCTGAGAGGTAGCTGCTTGCAGAAGAGAAGCTCCATAGATGGAAGCAACGGTCACTGAATGTATCATTTCCCTTCCCTGTAGAAATCTTCCTGAGGCTTTCCTTATAGAATGTGCTAGGTCTGTCGGTTCTTCTTGTTCATGAACTTTTGAAGTTCATGGCAGAGAAACATTGCATGATTCCTTGGCTCCATTCTAACACTTCATTTGGCACAGTTCAAGGGATTCTGTTGACGAGCAGAATCAAGTCAGTAGCTGAAGAAAACCAATTGCTACATCTTAGGTTATTGGAGCTTGCCATTTGTAAGGAATTGAATCTGTTATCTACTTTGCTTTTGCATTTTTCATGGTAACACATTCTTCTTCTGTATTTTTGGCTTTAGTTGTAGAAGGTCACACAGAAGGAAAGGTCAAGACTTCTGGTTTTGACTACCCATGTTGCCAAAGTGATGAAAGAAAATTCATGCTGGCATTTTGCCTGTATATTCTTACCTCTATCAACTAGAGAAAGCCAAACTTTAACCTTTTATAGCTAAAGTGAGTAAGAACTTGATTTTGCAAAAGTGATTCAGTTGTTGGAATTACTAGTCAGTTTTAATTGTCCCTGTAAAGTTTTGTGATCTGAATAGCAAAAAATGTGATAGGGAATCAATATGAGAAAATTTGACAAGAATTATTAAAAACACATTTTCAAGAAGGAAACTGCTGTGATTTATTTCCACCTTTAGTTCTATAACTAAGCCTAAATAATATATAATAAGAGAATTCATACCTGTTTTAGTTCTCCAGTTTACCTAGTGAATGCCATGATAATTCTATGTGTTAAAGCTTGTGTGTGTGTGTATCTGTCTATTAATGCAGAGATAGTAGGTTATATGGAGTAGAAGCTTGTGGTGTAAGTTGTTTCCTGCACACTATGTTGAAAAGTGATTCCCACACATATGCATTTTTCCTGCCTCTGCAGTCTGCCTTTCAAAATCTGCTCCAGAGGGTTGGGGGACTGGCTGTAATGGCATAGTTGGGGGCTTTAGGTGAAGGAGTTATTAGCAAAAAGCACTGCTGCTGCCATTTCGTCCAGCAAGAATCATGGACTTGGAAGAGATCATGGGGCCATCCAGTCCAACCCCCTGCCATGCAGGAACACACATCAGAAGGAAGAATTAGCACAAAAAATAGATATTTAGGATTGGGAAAAACATTTGGAATCAGCGTCATTTAAAAAATTTATCTGTACGGATGAAGAAGAATTATTATAAATTGGTTTGGAGATGGTACCTAATACCAATAAGGTTAAATCACATAGATAAGAATTATTCAAGGTTGTGTTGGAGGGGCTGCCAAGAAATTGGTACTTATGTTCATATGTGATAGAATTGTAGATGTGTATAGAAATTTTGGCAAATGGTATTTAAAGAGGTAGAAGAAATAACGTGCCCAAGTATAGCATTCTTATTTATATATGATAAGGTTAATTGCACCCAGGCTATGAAAGACTTAATTACAAATTTACTAACTGCAGCAAGGTTAATTATATCAAGAAAATGGAAGATTCAAGGAGATCTTCAAATAGAGGATTCGTATAAAGAAGTATGGCAAATTACGATTAATGACAAGTTAACATGTGGAATTAAGGTTAAAAAAGGAGTAATGAAAGGGAGTGATTTTGATGCAATATAGAAGATATTTGTGGAAAAGCTGTTAGCAAAAGAGGAGGATGTTAACAATTCCACAAGAAGAGTTACAATTTTGGAAGGTGGAATAATATGAGGTATAATAGGCTCTGGGGATGGGATACACTTAGTTATAGTGATAATTCAGGGTTGAATAGATGAAAAAAAGTAATAATATATTAAGTAGGGTAGTAAGAGTAATTAGGTAATGATAGTTATGGTTTAGGACAGAAATAAGAACCTTCTTTACTGCAGACTAAACATATTTTTCAGTGGATTTCTTTTCGTCTGGAATGAATTTGTCAGAAGATCTGTTCAGATTCTATAATTAAACCTATCAGACATGTCATTTAAACTAACTTATGTTACAGTACTCTTTGAAATTTTTTATTATTATTATTATTCCTAATGGTTACAGAAATTCAAAGGAGAAAAACTTATTCACTTTTTTATTTTAGCTAACATCAGATGATGTGTCTGTGTAAAACTCAGATTCATATTAGCCAAATATGCATTCTGACTTTGGAGCTTCTACAAGGCACTGTTACAAAGGAGAAAGTCAGAATGACAGTTACACTCCCACGATCACTTTCTGATCTTCCTTACTTGCCACCTAAAAAAAAGAAAAGTGTCCTAGATTATATGGTATTCTGAAAAGCATATATACATGAAGAATGAAAACTTGTTAGCTTTTTCTTTGCTGTTGCAGTTGATTGATAATAGCTAATGATTGATAATACATTGATAACACATTGATAATAGCTAATGATTTCTTGAGTGGTTGAGGCTTTTAAAAACCCCACTCCCTTGCCTTGTAAAATAGACTTGTAGAATGACTTTCAAGTTAGTGTCAAGTTGATTTGTTTCATATACACTGTAGTAATCATCACTGTTTGTTGGTACAGAGGTCAATTAAAGAAAATCTGAAGCAAAAATATTCCGGTCCAGTAAGCAGGAATACATGTGCCTGAAATTCACCTAGCCTTGCAAGTTGTGTCACACAAAACTGTAGTTAACAATGAAGTGAAAACGTGGCTGGCAACTGCTTAAACAATACATGGTTTTATACATCCATTTGTTCAAGTGCTTTGATGAAAAGGAGGGCTGGCAAGAAAGCGGGGAGCTAGCACAAATCACTGGGCCAGTGGTCTGGAAGTGGGTGCAGGACCCATTTATGTTGCATGTGTTTTTGTTTTTCTCCATAGTATCAATATTTGGCTGGGTGTTTTTGGTATTTATTATAAAATTAGTGCATTTCAAAGAAAATAATAATGGTTTACAAAATTCTGCATTGACAAATACTAAAGATTTTTAGCCAGTCCACTCTTGCTGCAAGATTAGAGCAAGTGGGGGTAAGGAAGCCAAGGGTAAAGGGACACAGTAGCATCAGCTAGTGGGAAGAAGCCATAGGTTAAATACAAGATCTCTGGCAATGGTAATGGCAGCTGAACACAAAGGCCCAGATGCAATCAGACCACTGTGGCCATAGCAGTCCAGAGGAGGAGGAGGAAGAGGAGGAGGAACACCACCTGCACCTCCAGGCAGCTCCCCCAATTCTTTGCTGCCTCCTCTGTCTCTGGGAGCAGCTTCTGAATACCTACTGGCCAACCCGGATTGGCCACCAAGAGACACATGATACAGAGGGGAAGAAGCCTCTGAGTGAAGATCAAAAAGTAAAGTCAGGCAAGTGGGCGGGGTGGGGGGAGTGCTGGTTATGGGTGGCAGTGACTCTATGTTTCCCCCTCCTCACGAAGACTTAAGGGATCTTGTGGAAACGTGCAAATTGCCAGGGCTCAATTTTTTCCCTCCACTGGGGCCTGAAGTCAGACCATTTCAGCACTAGACTGTTATAGCACTATTATTCCACTTGCAACATCCTATGGAATCCTGGGGTTTGCACTTGCAAACCCCAGGATTCCATAGGATGTTGCAAGTGGAATAATAGTGCTATAACAGTCTAGTGTAGAAATGGCCTCAGTCTCAGCAATCCTGATGCCTAGTGCAACTTCTTCCTGGGAATCAGTAAATATTGACTGACTCAGTGTGTCATGAAACAGACCCATCATACTTCTGCTGAAAAAACTAAGTCCCGATAGATCCAGTGTTGTTACTCCCAGATAAGTGGAAATAGAATGGCAGCCATTTACTCTATGATATATTCATGAATCATCTCTCTGCCCCACAGGCATTCAAAGTAATGTATGACTCAAAAGTAACAATTTTAAAAAATTGGACTAACAGACCAAAGCAACAAGAAAAAACAAAAAACCAAAGATCTTTATTAAGGTAACCCCAGTACCAAATTGCACTAAAATGGTGTATTCATTGCCCAGCAGAGCCACTCCGTTTCATCCTTATTTAACCAGAAACAGAGTGAAAAGATATGACACCAAAAACAAGTTATTTCGGTACAGTGCTTATTTAAATTTGTGGCATTATTTCTCATTAATAATCATCTTCCCACTAATACTGAAGGTTTAATTTAAAATAATATTTTTTGTAGGCTGGTAGTGATGGAGAAAGTATTGGAAACTGTCCATTTTCTCAGCGCCTCTTCATGATTCTCTGGTTGAAAGGTGTTATTTTTAACGTTACAACTGTGGATTTGAAACGGTGAGTTATTATTTCTTCTCATATTTAAAATAAAAAATTGAACTATTTCGAATTCCATATCAGGAATTTACAACAGAAATGTTTTTTGGGGAGGGCATTGGTTTTCTTCAACCTATTTGCTTGTAACCCCCCTAGTCTTTTCTGTGCCCTATAATCTCTTTCTTCCTCTTTATTATTATAGGTCTTTCTAAACATCTTTCTCTTTGAAATCTACCTTCACTTTTTCCCTCACCACTCCCTAGCAGTCTATTTCTGCATCTCCACTAGTCTACACACTCATCTCTTTTCTTAGTTCCTATCCAGATCTGCCTGCATCTCAATTTTTTCATCCATTCCTCTATTTGAACACGTATAAACAAACACATGAACATACCTTATGTGGAGTTAGACCTCTGGTCTACTTCACAATATAACAGAGTTATGTACAGTTGGCTCTCCATATCCAAGGATTCTGTATCCACAGGTTCAACCAACCATGGCTTGAAAATATTTTTTAAAAAATCCAAAAACCTAACTTTGATTTTGCCATTTGAAATATGGAACACTATTTTACTATCCTATTGTACACAGTGGGACTTGAGATCCATAAATCTCGGTATCCATGTGGAACCAAACCCTGGAACCAAACCCTAGCAGAAATTAAGGGCCCATTTATTTTGGTAACAAAGGTGTAATTAAGTCTCAGTTCAAAGGCAAGGCAATGTATATGGAAAAAATTAATTCATTGGTGGGATAAGTGTTTTCTAGTTACTTTCTAAAGTTGCTTTTAAAGATATTTTAGAGGCATTTTGACTGTAGTTGCTCATATTCTTTGCTTCTGCAAAATCTGTAAAAAGAAAGTAATAAAAAGTAATAAAGTAATAAGTAATTCAGTGGATTACCTCTTTAATGTTGCAAAAATTAGAGACAACAGATTGCTTTCTGAACAAATGTATTGTAAGAAATAAATGGGAAGAAATTATTTAAAAACAAACAAACAAGGGTTCTTGGAAATAAGCCAGTGGAACTTATTCTTGGTGAATGTTCTTGCTTAGTTTTACAGATAATTAGTATTCTTCATTCTGCAATAGACAGCAAATTGCAAGGATGTATACAGGGTGGAGTAAGTTCCTTCTCAAAAATTATGCTTGTTTTGGTTTAGGAAACCTGCAGACTTACAGAAATTAGCTCCAGGAACAAACCCTCCATTTATGACTTTTGATGGTGATGTGAAAATAGATGTGAATAAAATCGAGGAGTTCCTAGAAGAAAAACTGGCACCACCCAGGTACTATCTTCTGTTGTAAAATGGAAGACTTTGATATGTAGAACCTTGAACCAGAGGGTGTTAAAGCAGTATGACATGGAAAAAGTTAAGGTGATTTATACCTGGTTAAGAGTTGTGATTGTCACAGGTGACTCTTACAGATTGATGTTGTCTAATAAAGAGTTTTGTAAATGAAATTTTGAGAAGACAGTGAAATACAATTAAATTCTTATGCCTTAAATTCTTCAGATATCCGAAACTTGCACCAAGTCATCCAGACTCTTACTCTGCTGGAAATGATGTGTTTGCTAAATTTTCTGCATTCATAAAAAACACAAGGAAAGATGCCAATGAAAGTAAGTACTTAAACTCTATATATCTAATGCAGTGCTGTAAGAGGTAGGATGTAAGGAGTTACAAGCAACCTGATTACCCATAAGTAGTTACTTGGAGATGCAATGAAATTACATTTCAAAAGGAGCACAGTAAGCAGTAGTAAAGTTTCATTTTATATATTAGTTTAAATTGGTTGGGAAATGTGAAGCCTTCCATAAGTCCTTGAACTTCAGGTCCCAGCAACTCTAGCCAACAGAGCAGTGGGAAGGAATGCTGAGAGATGCAGTTCAACAACATCTGGAGAGCTGCAGAATTCCCACCTTGATTTAAATAATAGATATCCCTGTATCTCTCACAAAGGGCCCTTTTACAATACACTGTTATAGCACTATGGTTCCACTTTATCTGCCATGGCTCTGCCTGTGGAGTCCTTGGGTTTGTAGTTTGGTGAAGCACTGGAGTTCTCTGGTTGAAATTATGAATACGTCATAAAACTACAAATGCCATGAATCCATAGGATGGAGCCATGGCAGCTAACACTGAATCATAGTGCTAGAATTGTGTAGTATGAAAAGGCCCCAGATATTGCTGTATGGAATGTTTCTCAGTGTTTCACAGGATGCCACCCAATCAGTTAAGCTCTCTTTGAGGATATAGTTGGCCCTCCATATTTGCAGATTCTGTATCCATGAATTCCATCAACCACAGCCTAAAAGTATTCCCCTTCCCCCCAAAAAATCCAAAAAGCAAACTTGGATTTTGCCATTTTATATAAGGGACACCATTTTAATTCAGCATTGTAGTAAACATCCACAAATTTTAGTATTCATGGGGGGTCCTGGAACTAAACCCTAGTGGATACCAAGGGCCCACTGAATTCAAAAACCCTAGCAGTTTCATGTTTCTCTTTTCCAGCTGATAGCTAACATTATGTGGCAGCTATGTTGCTGTTTCATGTGCGGGAGGAGATTACATTGATTTTATTTATTTTTTCAGTTTATATTCTGCTTTCACCCAATAGGAAGTCCAAGACAGTTTTACAACATAGGCTAAGACAAAATGCAGCTAAAACAACTTATAGTGCAACTTTTTAAAAAATTAAGTAAGCAATCTTATTTAAAAAGCTAACTTAAAACAATTTTAAGAACATTTACAGCATTGCAAGGAGGATAAAGTCCTCCATTAAAAGTTGTTTTTGCAATAATCAGTTAACAGCCTAAGGCCTGTCTAAATAAAAAGGTATTTACTGGCAGAATGAAAACAGAGTGTGTGTGTTGGGGGAGTGAAGGCAGCCTAACCTCACATGGGAGCGAATTCCAAAGCCTGAGCACCCCCTTTTCCATCTCCTCACCAGACATGCCTGGGTGGTGGGTCTAATAGAAACCCACTTACTTTAGTTTTATATGTCACTCAATTTCTTTGTTCTTTGTCCCTGGATGACTTCTCTGAATTATGCCCTCCCTTTTGTGCTTTCTCTCTTCCTCCTTCTCTCCTTCCTCTGCCCCACCTGAAGTCCAGCTTATACTCTGTGTAGGTGACTTGGTTGGCTAGGGATGCACTTCAGGATTCAATCTCTGCTCTTCCTCTTCTACCTGCACAATAGTGCGCATGCAAAATCTTGCTGTTTTCTTTTTTTGAGTGTGAACAGAAAGTTTCTGTCTGAAGATCTTTCTGTAGCCTTCTAAATAGGGAAGAGCCATGGCATTAATAGAACTTACGTAAGTCTGGTCTTACCAAGTTATCATTGATTCAGCTGGGTCTATTCTGTTTGAGATGAAAAACCATATTTAGGCTCACTTCTGTGAATCTCAGGGTTTCCCTAAGAATGCCCCCTCTTCCTAAGTTGGTGCCATTTTGTCTGTGTAATAACCAGCGTACATCCCTGCACTTCAGTAGTAATATGATTGTGATGTTCTTGTGTGCATTTTTCTCTGTCTCTAGATCTGGAAAAATCATTGCTGAAGGCTCTAAGGAAATTGAATACCTACTTAAATACCCCTTTGCCTGAAGAAATTGATGCCTATAGCACTGAAGAACTTACTGTTTCTACAAGGAAATTCCTAGATGGGGATGAACTCACGTTAGCAGACTGCAATCTCTTGCCAAAACTCCATATCATCAAGGTGTTTGTTTGTTTGTTTGTTTGAGTGTGCTCACCTGTTCTTGCAACAAACGACAGAAAAAGTATGGAATAGTAAATTGTATGCTACTTTTTTTTTTGTGATTGGATATATCAAGGGATGATTATGTGTGCTTAACAATGTGGTCCTGTTATTAATTGGAGCACCTTGAAGGAGGAGCGTCCAACTATCCCCAGACTCCTGCCAGTGGGTTGGATAACAAGGAGGAGGAAGAACTCTTGCTCTTTTTCTCCTGCACCCTTTTTCAAAAGCCCATTTCCTACCACTGTTCACAGGGAGAAAATATTTTGCCCTGCTGGTTTAACTCCTTCCCTGCATTAGGTGTTTAGATGTAGGAAGAGGTATTTGGATAATGAACATCCAGAACCTTTCCTGATCTATACTTAGGATGGAAGACTCAATAAAAAAATTATGCAAGAGGGGCTTCTTGAGTGTCCAGAAACCACAAAAGGAGAATCATCCTTGAGGCCCTTTCTTCCCCTCCCTCAGTACTCGTACTCAGTTGCCCTTTCTGCAGCTTACCTGATTCCAGCGTGGGCGTGCGGGGATCACACAAGCAGCCTCTTGCGAGAGGCACTCATGTCCCCTCTGCTTCTTCTCCACAGCAGCTCCCTGCTGGCCGGCAGGAAGCGTGAGGGCTCTGCCTCTTCCTTCCGCAGCGCAGCTGGGTACTTTCCCAAGCTGCGCTGGGGGAGGAAGCATGAGGGCCGCATCTTTGGAGGCTCTGCACGCAAGGTAAGTGCATATGGGGCCCCGGAGCGATGCACGATCGTGCATCATTTTTGGCAAGAAGTCAAAAATGATATATTGCGTGATCAGCACCTGCTAGCCCTGGCAGCGTTGCACGATTGCAAGGACATCATGTGGAATGGTCCTTGCAATTGCGTGACGCTCCAGAGGCCTTTTGCATGAGAAATGGCATACGAAAAGAGCCAATGACTACATTTCCACCCAATCCTGCCCAGGGTTAAGCTTTCCCTGCCACACCCCGCACAGTCATGTTGTGGCTGCCAGGAGGAAGGGAGAAAATGAGTGAGGATGATCACCATCAGTGTAGTCTGCAGACCACAGTGACATCATCCTGCAGGATGTCTGGAGAATTCTGGGAATTCGAAAGGTTGCCTGCATCAGCAGGCTCTGGCTACAAAAGGGAATCCTCCAACATGGCCGCATAGGTGGGAGGGCTGTGGGTGAAAGGATGAGTCTCCTCACTTGGCTTCCCATCTCTCTTACTCCATTTGGGCATATGGACAAGGAGGTGGTAGGGATTGGGGGAAATGTGTGAGGAGGAGCAGCCGTCTCTGACTGTAACTATGGCAAAGCCTGTGCTGCTTCCCTTTCTGCCAGCCACCACATGGTCACCCTGGCAGGAGAAAGTGGAGGCGAGTAGCCTGCCAAAGCTCATGTGTCACTGGTTGTGATAACCAGCAATAGGTGAGCCTCCTTGCTAATGTGCCCCTGCCCCCTCTTGCACACTCAGCCAGTACATAGCCGTATGGGTGGGAGGGGGCCAAGGGAGCTTGGCTGATATAACACCAGCTATGATAACTGGCAACAGGCGAACTTCCTTGTAAAGATGTTCATTCTTAAGGAAGAATATTATTTGTTTTCTCCTGCTAGAACAAATAATTTAAGTAAGTTCATACCTGCTCTCATATCACATGCCATTGTTGTTATTGTGTGCCTTCAAGTTGTTTCTGACTTACAACGTTGCTAAGGTGAACCTATCACTGGGATTTCATGGCAAGATTTGTTCAGAGGGGGTTTGCCTTTGCTATCCTCTGAGGCTGAGAGAATGTGACTTGCCTAAGGTCACCCATTGGATTTCCATGGCTGAGTGGGATTTGAACCCTGGTCTCTAGAGCTGTAGTCCAGCACTCAAACCACTACACCATGCTGGCTCTCTCACATTCATATCTGACCATTTTTTACTTATTCCACCATAAGAGCGCTGTAAAAGAAAGAGCTGTGGAGTCTCAGTTCACAGCTCCATGTACCAGATCAGAGCTCCCTCTAAGGCCTGAGAGGGCAAGATCTGAGGTATCTTATGACTTCTGAAACACTGTCTCAAGAACCATAGGACTGCACTGTTAATGCAGGCTGAGATCCTGCACTGAGAAACACAGCTATGGTGATGGACCTTTGTAACTGTAGACTGTAGCTACATTTCTTGATGCTGCCCTTCTCAGCAGCATAGCCTCCCTAACAGAAGGATTTCCAAGGCACTAGAGAGCAGGGCAGCATTTGATGATGACTCCTGGCAGTGAATCACTTTGCAACAGCCAGCTGCCATCAGATCCTGCAGGGCTGTCTGCCTTTGTCTATTACCTTGCTGCGGGGAAAAGCTGGAAGCAGTGTCACACACTGTTCCACTTCCCAGAGCTTCCGAAATCCTTCTGTTGGGTGGGATTGTGCTGTTGAAAAGGTAGGATTTAGGAAACACTTTTGGCCACTGCAATTGTGCAATGACCTTATATGTGAATTTCAAAAATTATGATGTCATAAGTCTTGCCTACGACATCATAAGTACTGAAGAGGATTCCAGCCATAATGTTTTAGGTGTTTCTGTTATTTCAATATACGATCCTATTATATCCTTTTAGTTTCAACCAAATATGTAAAGAAATGGGATGTGCTATATATTTCTTCAGTCTGTTTTTTTCAGAGTATTTTTCCTGAAGTGCTACCTAATGCTACTTAATAAATATCACTATTTCTATTACATTTTCTGCTTTCTTCTAACAATTTGTTGAAAACTGCAAAATTTTAAGCATTCTGTTTGTTAATTGTGCCGTGTATGTAATGATTTCTTTCATTTTTCCTTCCTTTTTAAAGGTTGTGGCAAAGAAATACAGAAATTTTGAATTTCCATCTGAAATGACTGGAATCTGGAGATACTTGAACAATGCATATGCTAGAGATGAATTCACAAATACTTGTCCTGCAGATCGGGAAATAGAGTTTGCCTATTTGGATGTTGCAAAAAGAATGAAATAAATGGAGATTCTTCTATATCTATATTCCTTCAGTGAGTTTAATCTTTAAAAAAAGAAAACAAAATGCAAAGTCCATTCAGCAGCAAAGTTTTAAGTTGTGAAACTGGCCAGCCTGATTGATCTTTTCATTCAAATATAGTATATTTGTATGTATTTCACCATACACATATGTCCATATACATAGACAGATGTTTGTATAATTATGTTTGCATAATAGAACAAAATTCAAAGCATTTCCAAACATTTTAGAATCTAGGTTACATGGTAATTACAGTTTTTGGACTTCTGATCCAGAGCACCATATATGTAAGAGAAGCTCTTAAAAAAAAAACTGGTATGGAGGAATCTGAATGAAATTATTCATGCAATCCTATATGTCTTATTGTTATACCTATCATACCTGGAAGGCTGTTCAAGTTAAGCAGCCTCTGTGTGTTAACCACAGCTGATTGGCGTTTGGAAACCCATTTGTATATACTGATCACTCTTTTGGGATTTGATACAGCCCATCTTCGATTGAAGTCAGTGGGCAATCACCTGTGGGTTTTAATAAGTATGGGCTATATTATATACAGTGTCAGACCACTCAATGAAAAACAAAGTGGAATTTGAAGTGTCTGTGATGTGCCATTCCCTTAAACTTCAGCAAGATGTAGTAGCTCTTGACTGTGTGCTATCATGTGCTTTTAGACTCCACTAAGCACTGTAGTTAACATGCTGGAAACATTTGTTTACATGTTGGGTGATTTCTAGCCTTAGGGTTTGCTGCATCAGCTCCCAGGACCTTAGTATGGGGAGCAGAAATAACAGTGGGTTTTTCCACACTACACTGTTATAGTACTATTATTCCACTTTCAACATCCTGTGGAATTCTGGGGTTTGTAGTTTACTGAGGCCAAAGAGCTCTCTGGCTGAGAATTCTAAATACCTCTCCCCAAACTGCAAACCTCAGCATTTCATAGAATATTGAAAATGGAATAATAGCACTATAACAGTGTAGTGTGGAAAAGCCCAGCGGCGATGCAATATCACAGAGTTTGGCAGTGTAGCAACATTATAATGATGTGATTAACTTCTAGGTTTAGTTGTGCCAGAAATTGAAGCTATCTGTCAAACCAGGTCCTCTGTCCTCCAGGCTTCTTGCATTTGATTCCAGATGTTAGCTGTAGTGATGGTTACTCATGCAAAAGGAAAAGCCAGCCTGCATGTGCAGAAAGGCTTATTGCTGCAAACATTCCAGTCTGTGTTGCCCAAACAGGCACAAGCGTAGAACTCTTCAGCCCTCTTGCTGCTTTCTAATATCTGCCTGTTCTGACCTAGATGAAAGATAATTATTTCTCACAGTCATTGGTATAATAATTTTTGTTTATCTCAAAGCTGCTGCCAAACTTCTTTGTTGACTGAAGTCGTTTAAAGCTGTGTCCTGCATTGCAGAGCCTACCTAGACCAGAGGGTCAGACTAGATGATCTTGAAGATCACTTCAAGCTCTATGATTCTGTGAAAGGAAAAAAAATAACCCTAATTTTTCTCTCTCAGTGTGCATGTAACAGCCCCCGTGAAGAACAAAAGCACCTGTCCTTCTCATATGACCATACTGAACAATACCACTCTATTATGAAAAACGTGTATAAAGAATCAGAAGTTTGTGAACCGAATATTTTGGAAAGTGTTGTGATTGACATGATTTGAAAGTCCTACCATGGTTGTTGCTTGGATGGCTTAGTCCTACCAGCTACAGTCCATCAAGTGATGAACAAGCACGTGTCCAACAGTATATATAGTTCATGTAGGGGGCAACTGAACCAAATATGGTTGTCTTGAGGAAAAAGAGCTCCTCATTTTTGGAAAAGAATTTATTAGAAGGACATTCATTGCCCACTAAGAAGTACTTTGGCTTGATTTGCAAGTGTTGCTAAACCATAGTCTAGTTATTAGACTGTAGTACA
This sequence comes from Iguana delicatissima, assembly GCA_948472985.1. Lineage (NCBI taxonomy): Eukaryota > Metazoa > Chordata > Lepidosauria > Squamata > Iguanidae > Iguana > Iguana delicatissima. The sequence continues at coordinate 89,169 of CAOKZL010001124.1, read as the reverse complement.
GTGGTTCTCAACCTGTGGGTCCCCAGATGTTTGTGGACTTCAGCTCCCAGAAGCCCCAGCCACTATGGTCAATGCTCAGGGCTTCTGGGAGCTGAAGTCTAGAAACATCTGGGGACCCACAGGTTGAGAACCACTGCTGTAGTACAATGTGCATGACAAGGATAGAACCGCCATGAGCCTTGGGCTTGAAAACTCCATCCTCCTGTCTCCTTCTCTTGTGCAGCCCATGGCTTTGCCAGAGATTTTTTTTTCCCAACTTCCCCAAAAGTTGTTTTGAACTAGAGATCACGGTATAAAACAAACTGTGGTTAATTTAACAAGTCATTACTCATGGTTTTGCATTGGTTTCTTTTGTTCATTTTCATTTTTTTTAAAAAAAATTAAATATCCACGTCAGTTACCAAAACTCAATTGGTCGTTTATACTGCAACTATAAGCAGTTCTCTCCTTTATCAAACTATGCAGCTTTCTGTTTCCCTATACTATATAGATATTTCTATATTAGATATGATTGACTCAAATGTGTGTTTGCTAAAGTGAATATATTTTAGAATACACTTTAGACTTTTTCAACTCAAAAAGGTCTAACTTTCTTACCACTTTTACTACAGTAAGCATTTTCTTTTAATGTATAATTAAATGTATAATGTATAAGTATACAGTATAATCATGAAATATACTTTGTATATCTTCCATATTGCTTGTGATTAATTTTAACAGTGTTAAATGTTGATTTTTTTTTACTCCTACCTATGAAGAGAGCCTATTTGAAAAATAAGTTGTTTCACAATGCCAAGCTGAAATGGTGGGTTTGATATTTTAGTACTTAAGAAACGTATTCCTTTCTGTTCATATTCAGAAGTATATATTTGTTTAAACTACATGTGTAATCAATGTAGTTGTTTAATATGCCTTACAAATCTGAACAGGAAATATAATTCTGACTTAAGTGTGTTGTCCTGTGCTTATTTTCAAGTGACTGAGTAAGAGAGGTGTAAATGCACATACTTGTATGTTGTTGTTAATATGCCATCAGATCAACTCATACTTCTGGTGACCCTATCATAGAGTTTTCATGGCAAGGTATCTTCAGGGGAGTTTTGCTATTGCCTTTCTCTTAGTCTGAGAAGAGTGACTTGCCCAAGATCACCCAGTGGGTTTCAGTGGCTGGAATTCCAGTCCAGCGTTCAAACCACTATGCCACACAGGCTCATAGTAGAACAAGCCACCATATTTAGAGACCAGTTCTAATGTTGCTATTATTTCCTGTTAGATTTTCTCTGGGTGAAATTTAGTGTTACACTATCCTCTGAACATGTCCTAGAATCAGGGGAAGAGTGGAATTCATGTAGGTCTGCACATGAGATTATTTGTGATATCTTCATCTTTTCCACTGGAGCAAATAGAGAGGCCAACAGATCTTCCTTGCATCTGCTATCAACAAACTTAATCCTGGAAAATTATATTGCAATACTCCTTTATGTATAATCAGAAAAAACAAGGTCCTCTGTTACATAGGTATTCACTTTCTGTAACATGGCTTGTATAAAAATTATTTTTATTGTTGGAAATAAAAATAACTGATACAAGTCTTAAATACTGACATGAGTCTTTTAAATATCTATGTGCACAAGGCAAACATGGTCAAATAATTATGAGTACTAATTACTGCTGAATCTTCATTGTGGAAAAAGTTTTGAGATGTTGAAGATTTCATTGTCAGGCTCTGAAGTTCTTAATCACCAAGATGGTTCGTTGATCTGACTTATTAAAACTCTACTTGCTTTGTACGCAGTACTTCCAAAAGCAGGCTGGAACAGAACAAAAGGCCATTTTAGCAAAATACGTAAATGGTTCATGGGAACTTCTCTTTAATATGGCTGTTCTCTTATTCTGGCCATACTCAGTTGAACACTATCATGCTACTGTTTACTCTGGAAGTGTTTCACACTTTTGAATGCTTATGTATAGAACAAGGCATTACCAAGACATTTTCTGTCCCAGGTGAAGAACAAGATGATGCCCCTTTCATTTTTCAGATATAAAAGCTAACTGGACTGACAATTTAATTTTTCTTCAATGACAAGTGATTGGACAGCGCCCCAACTACCTTGATAGGCAGCAGGCCAGTTCAGGTGGTTTAGGACTATCCCTTTCAACAGCTTGCTATCTCCTGCAAATCCCTGCTGTTTGAGATGATGACCTCATGCTGTATAATGATGGGGCTGGACTTGGCAATTACCATCCTTCTCCTCCTCCCTTCCTCTCTCTTTCTTCTCCTCCTTCTCCTCTGTATTCTCATATAGGCTAACAGTAGCTTTATCACTGAAGAAAATTAAGCTGAGTGAGATCCAATCCCACCATAGCCTCCTTATTTTGCCAGCAGTAGCATACTCCCAGGATAGGCACAGGTTTCTCAGAGCTACTGTGATCATATAATGCCAGTTGGCACAAAATGGTGATTTCAAAGATAATGAACACGAGCAAGCATTTTGGCATTTTGCTGTCCCTACACAATGCTGTCACAGTTCGTAAGGAATATAATTTCCTGCAGGGAGACACACCTCTTTTCTTTGCTTTCTTTGAAGATTGTGGAACTGCTTTCCTGAAATTCCTTCCACTGAAAGGATATATTTTTTGGAGATCCTTCTTTGATGCAGCAACACCATCTTGTTGAGAGATAGGAGGACCAGACTGACCTGCTTCTAATTGATCCTGTCCAGAGGAAAGTATATATATAAAAAAAGTTTTTCAAGTGTGACATGAAGTGCACAAATGTGCACCAAAAAGTGAATAAAAATAATTATTGATCCAGAGGTTTTCAGATTATTGATTAGAGAGTAGAAATTTTATTTTTTCAGCTGACATCTCCTAGAATCTTAACCCAGCCATTGTTACTGATTATGCTTGGTGAAGCAATTCTGGAAGGGACATCTCCATGTGTACATCCTTTGCATGATTTGGTTTACATGCTTAAGGTTAGTCCTTCCTTAAATAGCCCATTTTCACAAACCTATATATTCGGAGAAGTTTACAGAGAAATCTGTGTTGTTGAGTAAGTTTTTAAAATATCTGCCTTCATGATAAGACAGAACAATTATTCTGGATAACAGAAGGTATTTTAAGTTGTCTGTTTCTTACCTTTTTGATTGTCCTTCCAAACGTCTTGGTATAAACTGAAATGGAAAAGAGAACATTATTTAGTAGATTTTTTAAAAAGAAATCCTGTTACCACTTTATTGCCAAAAGTACTGCTATGATGATTTTGTAGATGATTATGAAGAATTAGTTCCAAGAGATGTTATCATACAGGTGGATATCTGCAGTACTGTCAGAGCTTGGGGAAAAAAATACTGATTAGGACAACAGCTCTCAGAATTTCTGGGCCAGCATGACTAGTCATTCAAGGAACAGCAGCTATTTTTTTAACTTCATGAGCAACTTTTTGATGATCTGATTTCAGGTTGACTGATTTGTTGTGCTGTCATAACAGCTAGTGGGCAACGTTTGTATTAATTCCAGTAAGAACCAAGTGCAGAGCAGTGCCACCACTGGTGAGATCCAAGGGGTTTTCTAGGGCTGAGAGTATGTGAAGTGCCCAAGGCCACCCAGTGGGTTTCCATAGCCAAGTAGAGAATCAAGCCCTGGTTTCCAGGGTCATAATCCAATGCTCAAACCACTACAAGTAAGAGATACTAAAGCAAGGAAATTAAAGTGATAGCATGACAGGAAATAGATCTTCACCTAGCATCTTTCCCCCTAACCTTATTTACCATTCAAATTAACTGTACTAGTGTTTTATTCTAATGGAGGATAACTATACCCGGAATGTGCAAAGTGCAGTGAAATCAGCTGCCACTGTATTACATAAATATTTAAGCTACCTTTAGACTACAGTCCTTGTTCAGTAAACTATTATTTTCCTCAGCCATCTGAGATCTAGTTTAATTATTCCAGTCTCTGTAGTTTGCTTTCTTGTCTCAGCACATGTTGTGGGTCTGTTTGATCTTTTTAGTTACCTAAAAGCATTTGATCTTCTGCAGGGGTGTAGCTACAAGGAGGGCAAACCAACTGTGTTACCCTCAATCAGAATTCCTCACCCTTGCCATGAAGTTTCCCTTCAGTTCTCAAATTTCTAGCATTGCAGAGTGAGACACTGAGAACTGTTCATACCTCAGACTCTTACATTACTGTGTTCATATTCCTTTGGTGATGTTGCCTGCCCCTTTTCTTTGGATACTTAATTTCTAAACGCCCAATTGAAGTTACAAGTTAAGTTTGAAGACTGAAGGAAAAACGCTTTGGGGAAACAGAATTCTCATTTGGGGGTCAGTGCTGTCATTTTACTCCTTCCCTGTAGCTATACTACTGCTGCTGACATCATCCTGTGTTGCCCATGTTGCTTGTGCCACATTGGGATCTGAGCTCCTGATCTCAGGAAGATTAAGGATTGGGTGAATGTTCCAGTATTTTGGAAGAAGTTTGGCCTCGATGGCTTTTTGCTCCTACCCAACTCTGGAATTTTAGCCAACCAAAAAAATAAACATAAAGATAAAATTACAAATGAAAACAAAAATAAAGTTCTTGGTTATTCAGTAACTCCAGATGATAAGTCCTTCAAGAGAGACATCCATCTGTTCAATAACCCACAGCAGGAGCACCTAATGATCAGGCTGTGTGTGTGTGTGTGTGTGTGTGTGTGTGTATGTATATATGTATGTGTGTGTATGTATGTATGTATGTATGTATGTGTGTGTATATATATATATATATATGATTATATGGAGCCGTTCATGCTGGGTACTTGCATCTATAGTATAATAGCTAGAAAGGTATGAAATCACCTTAGTGAATGTTCTTAGTTTTATAGAAATTTGTGGATCTTCTGAAATTTCTCATATGTTTCTCCTTAGATAAACCAACAATGTTTTCATTGATTTATTGGTTTAAAAAATTGGAACAATTACTGTAGACATTTCTGGGATTTTTTTGCCTACAACCTCCAACCTCACCTTGGATTTCACATTAGGATGAATCTTGAAAGTAGCTCTCTGTATAGTATTCAGCTCATTGGTGTGTCTTTGATTTGAAACTCGTGATGCTTTCAGATTCTTGACTTCATCTAGGCTCAGCAAAGCAAAGCTGAAAACCTTTCTTTGCTTTGGCTTGGTTTTCACTTGAATACTTTGCTGCCTGGACTTTACACTCTTTGGAGACCAGTTGCATTTATTGCTGCTTCCCATGCCAGCCCTTACATTTAGTGTGATTTACAGCAGCAGCCAGTGCACACAGTCACATTTTTTCTTTAAAGGGAACCAGTATCTCAGCAATAGGGTTACCTTCAGCTCTTCAGATAAGTCTGCGCACAAGGTTTTGTTTGCATATTTTCTATTCTCCAATTAAGTGAACATAAACTACTCGTTTTTAAAAAAATGTTACTATGGGAATAATTTAATAAAGAATCACACATAAATATTTAACTAAAACTTTCCTGGTACAGAAATTAATCATAGTGTTATGTGACTTGTATGCATATATTTAGAATGGAAAAATGGGATTCCATATTCTTACATTTTGTAGGCAATCATATTTTTGTGCAAAAGCTTGGTTACCAATATAACAAATATCATCCATTATGACCTGGACAAAACCAGTTCATTTAATTTGCTGATATAATTTACCAGTGTTTCCAGGGTTTTCAAGCGGTTAATTATTGATTACATTATGAGTAACTAATTTAATTATTTTAACTAGTTTTAATTCTTTTTAATATAATTCCTTTATATTGCAAAATAAAGAAATCATGCACTAATAGTGGAACTGAAACATAAACAATGGCTTTTACAGTTAACAGTAAATTTTAGGGCAATCAAATCTACTTGAAATAATGAATTAGCTACATTGCGTCGTTTAATTTATTGCAAATAACAATCCTTTAAGCTTAATTAAATTATTAAATTGAGAGGAACAATAGTTATTCAATTAACTGATCTTTGTCTAATTACCTTGAAGTCCTGGGGTCTTGGAAATAAATATGGGGTTGGTACTTTTCTGTACCTCATCAAGCCCTGATAAAAATTCCAGGAATGTCATTTGTTGTTTGGCTAAAGACTCTTTCTCATCTCTTTGGCTTTTCTCTGGAAAACAAATGAAAAAAGTCCGTGATCTCATGCATCTTTTGAAGTGATCCAAAAGGGAAAAATAGCTTTCCATTCAGATATGAGAAAATAAGGTAAGCAAATCCAGGGTTTTGATATAATTCACATGGAAACATCCTACTTATTGAAAGAAACTTTTCTTGTACACATTCTTTCGGTATGAAATTAATTTGGTGATGTTCTAGTGTAGTCAGGCAGTACTCGCCTATAATGCAATAAAAGATAAAATAATTTTGAAATAAATACACCTTTTCAGTGCATTTAATTTAGAAAGCCATTAGCTTTACCTACGTTGTCCAAAGCATTAAATTTAACTGATCCTTTGGAAAAGGGTTTTAACTTACCTTCTAGAGGTTCTGGTTTGTCAGACTTCACCAGAGGAGACACTGTCTGAATTGCTGATGAAAAGGCAACAATGACTAAAAGACTAGCTAACATGATACTGGCTTCCATTGTAAGAAAATGAGAACGTTTGGGTTCCCAGATTGGTACTATGACTACCTTTGCAGAAGTTTGTCAGGACTCTTTCATCCAAGTTTTCTCTCTGGACAAGTACGCTTTGCTTTTTAAACCCTTGTTTCCTTTCATTAACTGGAAAATAAATTCCCCATCAAATTCCACTTTACTAACCTGCATTTTGACATTTGGCGACGTTTCTTTCTGTTTCCTGAGGTTTGCTTTGTGTCTTTCTGGTGATAGTCTCCAACGTCAGAGCTCTTTTCTCTTCTTAAGCAAACACATTTGACTTTGCGTTATCACTGCTTGAACAGGAGAACCTCCAAAATGCCTACGCAAACTTTGGGGTAAAGTAAGATGGGCACAGGGTGGGGGGTGAAGGGCAAGTCCACGACTGAAGACATAGAAAATAACCTTATGTTTTACATCACCTCTATTCTGAATCTTAATGAGGATGGTCATTAAAAAAGCAACGTTTTCATAGAACGTGCTGGTGACGCCAGCAGGTGACCTAGCAAACATCCCAGAAACAAAACAAATAGCAAAGATTCAAAAAATGAGCCACATGGAGTCTGACGTGAAAGGAAATGATGAAATAAAAGTAAAGACGATAAAGTCACCCAAAAGACTTTTCGGAACTGTGCCTAACTCAACAAATATCCTTCTGCATGCCAAAACCAAATCCCCTTCACCTTTTCTAATAGCTAAGAGATTGTTCTTAACCATGGTTCAGAGGTAATCTGAGGTCAGGGAAGATTTCCTGCAACAAAATGTTCTCTTGCCCACTTGAGGCAACCTTTCCAGTCAGCTGTGTTACTGTAATGCCAGCAGTTATAATCTAGACTGCAAGATGCACTCCTTATATTTACTGGTATCTTGAGCCCTGTTCAGATGTTAATGTTACTTGCTTGAACTATTTTGGAGTTCAAAAGTGAAGAAAGTTGCTGGAAATGAAACAGTTCATCTCCACACACCCTCAGTCCTCTACCTCCACTGCCCCAAGTTATCTGTTTTAGGTCAAAAATAGGCCTCAAATATCAACTGGAAATAAATTGACATCACTTGCAGTGTAGTGGGAAATACCTGGGCAACCCATGACATGGTGTGGAGGCAAAAATTGGCCTCCCCCTGCATTAAATACTCCAGAGTTAAATTAATGGGTGCATGTGAGGGAGAAGGCTGCAGCATCAGGTTCTACCCTAACCTTTGTTTGGTGATCAGTATTTGAATGTGGAATTCTTATTCCAATGAATACTTGTAGGCCAGGGAGAAGGGGCCTACTGCTGTGATTCTTCTCCTTATGACCTGGCTATGAATTTCACCCTGGGAAACAAATACGGCAGTCATGTTTTTAAATACAATCAAGCTTATCATGCATCCCCTGTGAAGAGATCAATAGCCCATGAAAGGCCACTTATTCCCTAATCATAAATCACAGGATTAGGCCAACAACTTGTTGTAAGTGGATTGAGTGCTCTAGAATATGTGCTAGAATTCCCTACAGCAGGGCTTTCAGAACAGCATGTCACCAGATGATAGTGTGTCATCTGCAGTGTGTGAGTGTGTCACCTCCTCGGACCGAGAACCCCATCTCTTAGAAGGGGTTAGTTTAATCTCCGGTTTGCTAGTAAAACTGAATTACACGAACTGATGCACGTCTAAAAAGGGTGTCACCAACATGAAAAGTTTGGAAAGCTCTGACCTACAATATACAAGAGTCCTGTAGCTGAAACTCTGAATTCTTGTCATGTAGCTTCTTAAAGAATTGGATTAGTTGCCTATTTGCACTGGATCTTGATTCAAGATTCTGATGGTTAACTTTAACGCTATAAATGGCTGGGTACTCAAATACCTAACGAACATCTCTCCCCATAAAAACCTGTTGTGTCTTAGGAACTTCAGAGGAACTTCTTCTCTGAGCTCCTTTGTGAGAGAAACTAGACAGTGGTGTGTCTACAGAGTAATGTATAGTCTTCAGAGTGCCTGCTCTGTTAAACTTGGCACACAGCAGCTCTGATGTCATTGCGTTACCACTGTAAAAGTTACCTAGTTGCCCAGGGTGATTTGTTTTGAGTTGCTCTGCTGTCTTGGTTTGTTTTTCCTATGATTTTTTTTTCTAGTTTTATTATATTCCCTTTTTGCATATTTTGGTTTTTATGTCTTTTGTGAAGCCTAATGTCTAATGGTAGATGGATGTACATAGATAGATATATTGTCCAGTATTCTACATTAGTTACTTAGATGTTAAGTATGTAAATCTCCTGGTCCAATCCCTCCAAACTGGGGGGAAATGTTATGTACTTATACCTCAATTGCCACCAGACTGGACTTCCTTGTCCACATGCAGCTGATGCCTGATCAAGTGGTTTAGGAGGGAGTTAAAGTCGTAGCAATAGCATCACAATTGTGACTAAGTAGCAATAGTGAATATAGAACAGTTATGGATTATTCACAATTGCTTCCTGTCAAGACTGTGATACTATAGCCATGATTGAAATTCCCCTCTCCATCCTACTTTACTGGGCATTAGATGTATGGGGAGAAGGAGGTCCATCTGCTAGGGACTGAAGCATGGATGAATGACCTTTCTGTCTGCTTTGGGGGAATTGACTCAGGAGAGCTTACTCAGTTCAGTATGCTTAACTAATAGAGAATTTTAGCCATTATTTATAGATAATTTGATTTGACAGTGTACGACTACATGTGACATAGTGTCATAATTATATTAATTTAGGGAAGGAGGGAGGAATTATGACTCTCATCCCGTACTCCAGTTACCAGATTATAAACTGACGTCGTGATCCTGTAACTGCTTGGGGTACATGTTAACAGTTGAGAATGAGTGAATGTGACCCCAAAAACCTACTTTTACAGCCTGCCTGCACCCTACCTGAAGTGTTTCTGAGGGGCTGCAACTCAGGGCACAGGAGAATGATGTCTTCAAGACTCTCCCTGTTGTGAGGTGTAGTGAGACAAGCAGTTGGGGCAGGAACGCAAGGGGTTTCTCCCGCTACCTGTCTGTGACATGGCCCAGAGCCCTGATCTCCTGTACCTTGGAAATGCTTCAGTTGGGGTGCTGCCATTGTTGTTGTTGTTGTTAATGATCATTTTTTTGTCTCCCACTTATTTCGTCAAAAGGACTCAAAGTAGCTTACAGTACTTTTAAAAAAGAAAACATAATTTTTAAAAAATCATAACATACAAAAGTTGAAACATAAATTAAACAATCCAGTAGTAATTAAAACAGAGTCAAAATACATACTTAAATACACAAACAATTAAGAATAGCTGGCACCTTTTGTAAGCAGGCAATGATCACATATTGAATATGTCTTTGCTTATCTATGGAAGGGAGGGAGGGAGGGAAGGAGGGAGGGTGCCAGTCTGACTTCTCTGGGAAAGGAGGTCCAGAGCCTGGGGCAGCCACTGAGAAGGCCTTCTCCCGTGTTCCCACAGAGGCACCTGTGAAGGTCCCCTCCAGCAGATCTCAAAGCTTGGGCTGGTTCCAAGGGGAGAATATGGTCCTTTGCTAGGCTACCAAGGTAGGTTTGGTGGTGAGTGACAACATCAGACTCAACTACATTGCAGGATTGTAGCTGATTTTTTTTTTTTTTTTAAAAAAGAGAAACAAGAAACATTATCTCACTTTTCAACTGGGACAGAACCCAAGGCTGTACTTGGTATTTGATATTTTGCACTTGGTGACCAGAGCCAAGAAGAAGCTTGCTTTCCACTCCTATTTCTTGCTTGCTTTCCATCCCCTATTTCTGGACTCCTGACATTCCTTGAACGAACGGCACTTTTCACATGTACAAACGCACTCATATATTATCATCTGAGTAGATCAGGGATGAGCAAAGCCCCTTTTAGTAGTTTTCCCACATTTTTTTTTAATGACATGGCAGTTTGCTGCCATTGTGGGCTAGAGCACACTCACCTAGAAATGTTGGCTGGCATCTGACTGGGAATTAATGATGTTGTAAACCAATGTATGACAGTGCACTTTAGGACCGCAGCATTGCCCAATGGTCATATTCCCTGGAGGGAAGTGTTTTCATAGCTGTGCGTTGAGGACGATTAAACAAGAGGAGTGAGCAGCATGACTGTTGCACAATAGTTACAACGTGCAACAATATTGCATTTTGCAGGACATACTGGCCTTGCAAAATGACAGTGCAAGGAGGGCAGTGTCCCCACCCCGAGAGCTAAGTAGTATTGCTAATCCAGAACAGAGGGCATTTGAAAGTCATGAGTGCCCAGCACCAAGCCAGAATATGTTTACCTTCTGCACTGTCCTGCTGTGTGGTGGGAACCTCTGGTTTTGCAATGGGGCATCTTGTGTGGTACCGTTATGCATTGGACACCCACCACTGCACAATGAGAATGCACTGCCTTGTTGTGCATTGTCACAATTCTCTAATATCATTACGTATTGTGCCAGCAACATAGTTCCATCATCCTAAAGTTATGCATTGCAGCCTGTGATGTAGGATCTCAAACATACTTCATCCTTGTTACACCATCACCCTTTTTTTTTGTTCAGGTGTGGTCACAGCTGGCAGCAAAAGTGGAATCATGGGTAGACTTTTTGAGAACTCTCTGTCGAACACAGTGGCTACTTTGCTGACACATGGCCCTTCTGTTCTCTGCAAAATAGGTCAAAGACAGCTTCAACTATACATGAAGACCATCTTTTTGTGGAACCCATTCAGCAGTTACACTTAGGCCATTTCCGCACTACACTGTTATAGTGTCATGATTCCATTTTCAACATCCAGTGGAATTCTGGGGTTTGCAGTTTAGGGGGGGCATTGCGAATTCTCAGCCAGAGAGCTCCTTGGCCGTAGAAATTACAAACCCCAGAATTCCACAAGGATGAAAGTGGAATAATAGCACTATAACAATGTAAGGCAGAAACAGCCTTATCTGCTTACTTTCCTTATTTTGATTTGTATTGCAGTATTACTGGCTGAGGCTGCCCTCTGGTGGTACAGTTGCAAACTACTACTTAGAAATATATCAAGAAACATCAAAAACAAAACCAACAACAACAATAAAAAGCCAACAATTCCTTACTTGGAAGTATTCAATATAATTAGAGTTAGGAGGAGGAGATCATTCCAGACTCTACAGATTCAGATTCAGTTTTAGAACTAGTAAACATGGTAATTACTTTAGATCCAAACAAATCACAACCTGCAAAGCACAAACTGCTGAGTAGGAAAAAATAAGTAGGCCAGACTGTTCTGAAAGGCTCTTGTGAACAAAGTGAGGAGGCTTCCCTGCAGATGTGTGTGTGTCTATACAATCTATCTGCTTAACTACACACATGGATGCCTTTATCTGTCCTTGAGGCCAGGTGACTGGAGGACTCCATAGTCAAATGAAACTTCCTTTCCAACTGTTTCATCCTGCTCGCTGTTACGGCTAGAACTTGTGTGTGTGTAAGATTCAGCTGGCGCTCAGATTTAAAATTCATAATCCACGTTGTTATCAGGTCATCTCTGTTTCATCCTCACACTTCCACAGTGCTGGCTCTATTTTTATGAGGGTCCTTGGGCAAGATACCCACAATGGACCCCCTCTGTTAGTGAATCTACCTTTCCTCCACTGTTATCATCAGAGGTGTTGCTTCTCTGCTTATTCTTCCTTCTAATTGCTACTACTGATTAGTAGACAGGCAGAAATCCCATCAAGAAGTACATAATAGCAAGAGGCAGTGAACAAGCAAGTTGCAGTGATGAAGAGGATGCTGAACATCTAAAAAGGACACTGCTGGAATGTGACTCTTGCCTGACTGTGTCTAAACTTGGCGCTTGCATTTTCACTGAGTTTTGAAGTCTCCATCTTGTCTCTTTAGAATTCCACGTTGATAACAGGGACTAGCAGCCAAAGATAAGCATTCTTGGCCAACAGAACTGCCTGGTATTCTTGATTGCTATTGGAAAGGTGAACCTTGCCCTATGTCTTGAGGTATAGATTTTAGGGGCCATTTCCGTACTACAGTGCTATAGTGCTATTATTCTACTTTCAACATTCTATGGAATCCTAGGGTTTGCAGTTTAGGGGAGGGCCTCAAAGGCCCCTCCTTAAACTGCAAACCCAACGATTCCATAGGATGTTGAAAGTGGAATAATAGCACTGTAACAGTCTAGTGCAGAAATGGCATGGGATTCATACAATTAGTTTTTCCTATGTGATTATTTATTTATTTTTAAATGAATGAAAGGACATATGTGTTGCCTCTCAGGGCAAAGCATTCTCAAGGCAGCTTAGAAAAGGTAATTAAAGCCATAACTCATCTCACAACAACAAACAACAACAACAACTGGGAGCAGTTTCAGTCTCAACTTACAAATATGTTTTAAGCTGTCATTTACAGACTAACAAAGATAAAGCCATTGGTACTGTTTTGGAAAGAGATTCATAAAGATGTACAGTCAGTACTTGAAAAAGTTCCATCTCCAGTGGTCACTGGTCCAGATCTTATCAATTTTAATGCCAGGCTTTGAGCAGGGCTTCAGAGAATGATCTTGAGGTCTAGTCAGCTTTGTGTGGGCAAGGAAGTACAGAATTTTAGATATGAGTGGGTCCATCTTGTTTAAGGCAGAGCTTTCCAAACTTTTAATGTTGGTGACACACTTTTTTAGATATGCATTGTTTCACAACACAGTAATTCAGTTTTACTAGCAAACTGGAGGTTAAACTAAGCCCTTGTAAGGTATATAGACATATACATAAATTGTAATAACAAAATGTATGGGGACACAACATATCTCATGAAAATTTTTCATATATTTTTAAAATTATATGATTTATAAATAATAATATACATTTCCAAGATTGTAGGCGACACACCTACACAGTTCAGGCGACACAGTAATGTGTCACGGCACACCATTGAGAAAGCCCTGGTTTAGGGTTTTAAAGATTAGCATCAGCACTTAGCTTATATAGTACCAGAATTACACAGCTTGAACACACAACTTGCAGTTAATGACAAATAATTCTAGATATTTTTGTGCGAGAAGAAAACAGACTATAGTTTGAGTCAAGCACAGAGGAAGAGACACTGAGAGTTTAGTCTGAGAGCTGTGAGTGCAAAAGGGTGTTTTCCCTCTGTTTAAATCCGCAATGGAAATGGTACAGCCTTCTAGATGTGGTTGAACTGCAACAGCTTTAAGTAATGTAGCCAGAAGTGAGGAGTCCTTGGAGTTCCAATATTAGAACATTGGAAGGGGTGCCAAATTCAGCATTCTGATATTTGTAGTATTCTTGACACATTTTGACTTGACAAACCTGACAGGAAGCAGGTCCTGAATGGGGAATGGTAGACTGTTGGCTGTCTGCTAGAGTGGCTAAGTCGTGCCTGCACCTATACTTAACCTGGGCATTTGTCATAAATAATGTATTACAGCAGATTTGTACACCTCCAGTGAATTGCTTCTAATGAGACGAAATCTGACTGAACACTCTACTCCCAAAATTCCCCGTTCCTCAAAGAAGGGGTGATGTTACAAAGGACAACCCCTGGTGATGTCATTAAGTCTAATGCATTAAGCAAGAACCACAATTGTGCAGATTATACCATTCAGATAAAGAGCATTTCTGCCCTAGACTGTTATAGGGCTATTATTTCACTTTTCAACATCCTGTGGAATCCTGGGCTTTGCAATTTAGGGAGGGGCATTTAGAATTCTCAGCCAGAGAGTTCTTTGACCTCAGTAGGTTGGAAATGGCCAAAAAATACCAATGGCTAAATCTTATTCTTAGGGCCTTTGTGAATTCTAAGTGCCGCTCCCTAAACTGCAAACTCCAGGATTTCATAGGATATTGAAAGTGGAATAATAGCACTATAACAGTGTTGTGTGGAAAGATCCTTTGTTTAAACTAGAGTAGGGCCGTTGAATCAATTAGATTTACCTATGTGTTGACTGGTCATTCAGTGGGTCTACTCTGGTTGGGACTAACCAACAGGATTCCATCCCACATTTAGCAAGTGAGGAATGCCCACACTTTTAAAAGCAGTGCTTTCCTTCTTCTCATCTTGAGGGCCAGAGAAGAGGATCAAGGTTCAGAGACTCTGGACCTCTAATCCATGGTTGCATGGATGTGATGGCTCGAGATTTAGCTTAAGGAACTAAGGGGTTTTTTTTTCTGTCTAGTGTCAGCGAGCAAAGGGAAGTCTGGCAGGCTGGGATTAAAGTTTGATGCTTGGGATTATGATGTTGAGGGAAGAAAAGATAGTGAGACACATGGAACCAAGGGGAAAAACAGGACTGGGTCAAAACTCAAAAGCATGATGGACGCTGTGTGCTGTTGGCTGGAAAGAAGTGGAGAGGCAATGGAAAGCTGGAACATAGAGTAGCTACAGCATTCTGTTATTTGTGGTATTCCTGCTGCATTGTGACTGGTGATTCTAACAGGGGGCAACAAGGACCCAAAAACTGCATATGCACAGCCAATTATTTGGCAGCCAAAAGCTAGTCATCTGTTGTTTCTCACTAGAATTTATTTTTCCTTGGATCTCTTCTTCCATTTCTTCTTCTTCCACGTTTCATTTGCTTCACTTTGACTTTGATACTTGAGAATAAATTGTAGTGAATTAATGAGGCTTCCTTCCAAGTAAATGTGGTTATAATTAAGATGTCAGGGCTTGACCCACAACCCTTTATGACTCAAATGGAATAGAAAAGTTTGGACTGGTTTTAGTGGCTTTGTAGGAATACATGGGCATTTGGTCAGGATTCTGTCTCCCTATGTGGCTAACCAAAGTCTCTAGGAAGCTCAAAAACACGATGGGAAGACAATGGCCCCCAATAAGTGATATTCAAAGCAAAGCTTTTTTAAAAAATACTTCTTTTTTTGGATGTCAGCTTTCAGAATTCTTTAGCCAGGGTGCCTTGGGTTAATAGGATTCAGGGAGCTGTAATAAAAAAATCCAGTTTTTCTAAGCTCTGATTTGAAGGCTTACTGGCTCTGATACTAGCAAATCTCTATATGCAGAGTAGGTTTAAGCAAACAGAATGATCAAACAAGGAACCCATATATTACCACACAACAGAGCAAAGCACAGGGATTCAATGAATTCCATGGCAAAAATATTGAAGGAAAAATGGTTTGGCCCGCAACAAGAACCTCTGCTTCTCTGTGTTTTTCTCTCTTGGCTTAGTTTGCTCTCCCTAAATTACTATCTTTTACTGCTTCTTGCTAGAGTTCTCCAGTGTACAATGTATTTCTGTAAGAAGATATGGACTCCTTCCTAGTCTTTTTAGTCCAGTCTTGGTATGTACTGATAGTACCGGGAAGATGAGTACCTAGAGGAGTGAGTGCTGCTTAAGCTATATAATGTGGGGGACTGGTCCTTTTTGGCTTGGAAACCAGCACTAATCCTTGAATTACCATGTTGAACAGCACTGCCCTAGAGGTCATAGTCAATGCCACAGCATGCATTGTGTGCCTCCACATTTGTGGAACCTCTATCACCACCTGTGTTGAATTATGTCACATTTTGAATGCAATTAATGCAGTCACCAATTTTATTCAGTATAACGTGTGTAGAATTCTATTTTAGCGTAAGAAATGCAATAGATATCCCCTCTCCCAGCAGAGAGACAATGATGGAGAACATTTCATAGGCTAAACATCTGTAAATATGCATATGTTAAAAAAAGGGGAGCCTTACCAGAAAAAGATTGGCTCTCTCTATTGTGAAACAAGATATCATCAAATTTAACCCAGGTTACTTAAATTCCAAATAATCTAGTGCCTCAGTAAGACTGTTCTTTTGGGGGTCTTGTCATTCTCAACAACTGCCAAATGCTTGTCCATTCCTCCATCTTCTCCAAGTTTTTTTTCCTTTTCCCATCAAATCTGTTGGTCAACTGTTGAACATCTTACAGATACAGGATGCTTCTGTGTGAGAAGTTTGCGTAAAACAATTTCTACCCACAAGGGAAAAGATTAGTTAAATGTTGTTGGAGGAAGGGCTTATTTAGTGGAGTGTCTAGATGACATAGCTGTGATCCAGGAGCCCTGAGTTCATACCTCACTGATAATATCCTTGAACTCACCAGGTGACCTCTCTCAGTATTCTCCCTTACCTACAAGTCTTTTCCAACATGGGGTTCATATTCCTGACTTGTCTTGCACAATGGCCACTGGAATATTAATATAATGATTGGCATCTTGTTAGTGACCTATGCTTGCATGTTGAACTATTTGAATTGTGGCATATGAAAAAATTTAGCACCTCACTCCCTTCTCAAGCCACTTATCAGCTTTGTAGGTGGCTGCCCCTCTCTGTGGCCATTCAGTGGCCAAGGGAGGACAAGGAAAAGACAAGGGACAGCCAGCCAGATCAATTTCTGCATCTATCTGCAGGAAGAAAAGTGATCCTCCTGGACCTGCTAGGGAGTTATCTGGAGGTACAGGAGGAAGACATCCTCTTCAGTGGCAGGAATAGAACAGGGTGGCTATTGGACTGTCCCTCATCCTCCCTCCATCCTCCACTGGTCACTCATTGGCCGTGGTGGAAAGGAGGCCCTCAGCCAATATATTAAGTGTGCAGGGAAGACATATAATGATACGAATCCACCAGTGCAATGCAGGATCTTGGCCAACATATGTAAAATGTGAGAAGCATATGCCATATAAACACTAAGATGGGCTTCCCCAGCCTTTTAGATATGTTGGCCTATCACTTCTATCATACCCTGCTAACTAGATGGGGAAGTTTGCTGTAAGTCTTATTATTGTAGCACAGGGAAACTGCAGAACAGAGAATCCTTTCTAATCTAAAACAGTAAGTCCAGTGACATGCCGAGAACACCATCAACTTTGTTGACGTTTATTAAATCCTTTCCTTTCCCATCCTAATTCCTGCTTGTCTTTAAAGCTTTCCAGTGGAGAATGTGTGTCTGTGCCCATGTGTGTGCATGTGTGTGTACAGGCTGCTCTGTCCAGATGCAGTTTGTGCTGTCACAGTCAGCTGTCTGGAAGGAGCCTTCTCAAGAACAAAGAGTTGGAACCTATAAGGGAACTTTGCACTCAACACAGTAATATTTCAATTGGCAAGGGAATAATCACAACGCTGGATTTACAACCAAGCCAATAAGGCATAATTGCCAGCAATTATGTCATGCACACACATCAAGCTTGTGAACTCTGAAGCATATATATGCTTCTTTGTGAATCCAGTTCTGAAAAGCTGATATAAAAACCAGTGAGCAATTTTCGTTTTTAGTTCTGTAACACTGATGGAAGATGAGAGGCTTTGGCAAGCTGTCACAGCTTTCCTGCCTCCTTTTGTTAGTAGAAATGCCAGACTGCTTTAATTTTGTTTAGATAGGTATCAGTGGATGGTGCATATTTATCCACACACAAGATCCCCCTCCTGCCACAGCCACCACACCAATTTGAACACACTTGATCTTGTCTGATTTTGGAAGCTAAGCAGGATTAGGCCTGGTTAGCAGTCAGATGGAAGACCACCAGGAAAGACAAAGAATCTCGAGGTAAGGCAAAGGAAAAATTCCTGCCCAAAACCCTGCAAAGCCACTGCTGCTAATACTGGACTAGACTAGGCAGATTAATAATCTGATTCAGTATATGACAGCTTCCTATCTTCTTAGCCTGGCTGTTGTTCTGTTGCTGATTCAAAGAACCATTATGAACAGCAATTTGTCCTGAAGATTCCATTTCCGTGGAGAAACCCAAAATGTCTGCTACCGACTCACTGTTAAAGTCACAATGCAATGTGTGATAGGAGGCAAAGGACAAGATGACCGCCATCTGCCTATTCCATGTAGGGAAGCTGACCAGTCTGGCAACTGAATATTACCTGAACACTGGCAGTAGGAGCATCTTTGCAAGGACATGAGGCAACCAGCTAGCTTTGAGGCCCAGGACTGGTCATGTAGAATGCAAAACTTGGACTTTTTCCTCAGGAAAGCAGAAGTGAGGGAGATACTCAGAAAGAACAGTGATGAGGAGCTGCCACACTGGGCCTCTCTCCATAGGATTTATTCCCTTGGGCAGTTGCCTCAACTTACCTAATGATAGGGCTTGTCTTGATGATGTTGGTTTTCCAGGCTGATGCCTGTCTGATTTGTGAAATACTTTCCCCTCACAAAAGAAAAGACTTATTGCACAAATGTTGATCTGCAATATCAATGTGAAGCACCTATGCTACAGTTTCTGCTCTGAGTATGGTAGAGGAAGAGTCCATCGATCCATTCCTCTACCACATCTAAGTATCAGAACTGGACCAATGATTTCAATCTATAAGTAGAATTAATTGGTTTTCATTTCAGAGTGTTTGAACCAGAAACTTTTGCAAACTTGGATCCCATCTGTGTAGAAAGGCAGGATATAAGTCCAATAAATAAATAAAGTTAAAGCATAACAGCTACCTGTCTTCATCACCGTGGAATACTGTATTATTGATGTGGAAAACAAATACCATCCTTTTCCTTGCAAAATAGAAATTATATCTATACAGGAAAACCAGCTTGTTAAAGAAGAAGGAAAATATTCACCAGACATCTTAGAGAGGGGTTTTATTGTATATAGGAAAGAAGAAGGGGGAGAGATTGGGTGCTTTACATGTTGCAAACATCTTGTAATACTTTTAAGAAGTTTGAAACCAAACATTATTTATTCTATGTCAGACACAGAGCTTTATTTTAAAGCCTGTGTATTAGATTTTCTTCCTAATTTATTTTGCCCTTTTCTTACAAACCCAAACAATTCCCAGACAATGACTCGTACTGACTAATAGTAGTCTGGAAAACCTTTAGATGTCCCTGTAACTTCAAACCAGAGAGCAAACTCTTGAAGTCATGAGTGAAATATTTCTGTGACAATCTATATGGATTTGGATGGCTTGTTTAAATTCACAGCATGTGCCAGCTTCAGATAAGCATTTTTATGTCCATTAATTTCAGTGAAAGAGAAATAAGCATATCTCTGGGGTGGGGTGGCGTGGAGGCGAATTTGGCTGGATTGCCTTTCAGGTTTAAACAGAAAATATGTGTGTTTATGTGCCCATATTCTTGTGCAGTTGGAGTAAATATATACAGTACAAATTAGAGTCAGTGTGGTGTATCGGTTTGAGCATCAGACTATGACTCTGGGAGACCAGCTTCCAAACCCCACTTAGTCATGGAAACCCAGGTGACCTTGAGCAAGTCACACTCTTTCAGCCTTAGGGAAGGATCACCAAAGTCAGAAATGACATGAAGGCACACAGAAACAACAACAAAATATGCCCTGAATCCTATTAGTAGTCCCAACTAAGGTAGACCCATTGAAAGAATTGCTGACTTGTGAATCAACATGCATGTCAATCCTCTTGATTGAATAGGTCAAGTTTAGTTGAAATTCCTAGTCGGATTCAGACCTGTATGTTTTCTGTGAAATTTGTGAAGGATGGCAAGTGCTTAAACCATCACTTTCCCACTCACACTGAAGTACTGGGGAGGGAGCTACTTAATCCTGTTGCAGGGGCAGCTTGAATGTATTTTCAAAAGCAGGATTTGAGGGGAGTGGAGATCCTGAAATGTTACAGGCAGGGGACCAGTTCTTTTCTGGCAAACACTGGTTATGATTGCTTATCATAAGGGGAGAGATTCCTCCGTCTCTCAGAGTTCTCAGCACATTCCAGTGTATACAGGGATGTCTCTATCTTAGACAGAATGAGGGGGCTTCCTCAGGTAACAGATTTGGACTCCAATCTTTTTGGTGACTTATGCTGGTGTAGCTAGGGTTACACAGTGTATGAAGTTGCTTGGACATTGTGCGAGGAGGTATATAATACTACCTTGTGAAGCACTTTCCTCTTTTCTTGTGCAATAGCACTAGTGAGCCCCCAACCAGTGCTGTGATACAGTGCCAGCCATGCTGTTGTTCCATTGTCAAAGCAAAAGGAGCAGGATTCAGTCTCTAGACTCCCAACATAAGTAAGTTAGGAGGGACTGTACCTTCCTTCATGAGCCCATTAGAACTCTATGATCTTCAGGAGAGACTCTTCTTTCTGTTCCACCATTTGCTCAGGATCATTTTGGTGAGAACAAGAGGAGGGCTTTCTCAGTGGCTTTTGAATTCCCTCCATAGGAAGGTTAGGATGGCTCCCTTCTTGCTTTCCTTTTTGCTGGTAAGTAAACATTCCAGGTCCTATGAAGATGCCAGCCACAGATTCACACAAAATGTCAGGAGAAAATACTGATAGAACATGGCCTCAAAGCCCAGAAAACCCACAACAACCTAAACATTCTAATTTTTTCAGGTTTTTGGAAACTGGCAGTGATAGGATTTTAATGGTGTACTGTACCTTTTTGTGGATTTTTATATGGTGTTTTAATGAATTTTAATGATTTTTAACACAAATTGTCTTTTAAAATAACTTTTATATTTATATGTTTTACTGATGTTATGTATAGTTTTTAGTCCACACTGTTTTTAATAAATTGTAAGTCACCTTGAGTCATATTACTGGGAAACAAGGCAGGAAAGTAAATAAATATATAACGCTCTGCAGTATCTAGTAAGATTTGGGCCTTAGGGCACCATGAAAAGAACCGTAACTGATTACTCTAAAGCACATGTGTCAAACACAAGGCTCACGGGCTGAATCTGGCCCACCAGGCCATTTCATGTGGCCCTCACACCTCTCCTGCAGCTGCAGCACTCCGTCCGCCTGATGAGTCCAATTTGCACATTGTGGCCCTCCAGCTGCCAGTATTCTGAAGAGGGGCCTAGCAGCCAGCAGTCACGATCTACTTCTACTTCTGACTGCTCCTCTGTCCAAGTCTCACTGTCAGAGTGTTGCTGAAGCTTACTATGGCAATGCTGTACACAGCTCGTGAGAGTTGGACAGAGGAACAGTCAGAAGTAGAAGTAGATCACGAGTGCTAGCTGCTGAGTCACTCTTCAGAATACTGGCAGCCCGGAGCCCACAATGTGGGGATTGGGCTCACAAGGTACAATGAGGGGCAGGGAGGCAGAAAGAGCCACAGGAGGGGGGGGCAGAAAGAGTCACAGGTAATATGTGTCTGATGATTAAAACAATAACTTTCTGTTTTCAAAACTCGTTTTCCAATATTGTACAGTAGTTGTACACCTGAATATCTACTTGCCATTATTTAGACTTCTAGTTTTAGAGCTAGTTATTACTAAAACCAATAATAATCAAATGCAGAGGGAATTGTTTAATATGATAAAAGAGTGGATACATTTATATCGTCTTACAGATAAAACCGGCCCTTTGAGGACAACCATAATACTGATGTGGCCCAAGATGAAATTGAGTTTGACAGCCCTGCTCTAAAGTTTTTACTCCAAAAGAAAACATTTGGGTATGTACAGTCATGCTAACCCATTTCAGCAAAACCAACAAAATATTTTGTGGCACCTCAAAAAGTAACAAATTTTATTTGGCATGAGCTTTCGTGGGCCCAACCCACCACAGGTTATGTCAAAACTTACTACCTTTTAACTTGCTCATGATTCTTTGCAGGGATAGACACTTGAAAGACTTTGTGTTTCAGGGGCCAAACTACCTGGCCAGCCAAGCTGGGTATTGTACACTTTCAGTTGGGAATGGTACATGTCTGTGTAATTTGCTATTTTGCTTCAGGCACAAAAAATGTCTTGGGTCAGTCTTCCAAGAGCTCAAACAATTAACACTGTGGGGAAGTAAATGGAGAAGCTCTCTGTTCAGAGGAAGCTTTGGAGATGCTATGGTATGTTACTTTACTCTGCTTGATGAAGAAACCTGTGACGCTTTGTAGGCTAGCATGATGTATTTTACACCTTTTGGTCGGCCTAGTA
Organism: Iguana delicatissima; assembly: GCA_948472985.1. Taxonomy (NCBI): domain Eukaryota; kingdom Metazoa; phylum Chordata; class Lepidosauria; order Squamata; family Iguanidae; genus Iguana; species Iguana delicatissima. The sequence continues at coordinate 66,724 of CAOKZL010001124.1, read as the reverse complement.
AATGTATTACCATAGGATGGTTTTTGGAACTTGTTGGCTGGAATCCTGTATCAGGAGCACATATGTGGTATATAGTGACATCTTTGTAGCTACATCTCCTAGTGCTCCCTCCCCCTAAAAAAAATATTTAGCCCCCTAACGTGACTATTTCTGTGACGCTGGAGAGTAGATGAGTGGAGACATGCCAAGCAATTTTCTTGTAGCTGGATGTGCTACAACAGACATCCATAGGTGGTCCTTGGGAGGTCCCTGAAGATGACGGCCTTGCAATGTGTTTGGCAACAGCAAAATAGCTAGATCCATCGGAACTCATCCCTCACCCCTTTCCAGTGATGTAGAAATTGTAGTCCAAAAAAGATAGTATTGTATTTCCAAACTCTAGACTGGCAGCTACAGATCATATCCAGGCACAATGGCCAAGACCTGAACAAATTTGGTGACTCTTTTGTGAAAAAATGCTTTTTGGGTTCATAAACTTCAGTAAAATGATGAAGCTTGTATATGATGCTTGTATATTTCTCAAACAGTTTATTTGTCATCCACACTAATTATAATATTGAATGTACAGAAGAAATTGTGGTACAAAGAAAGCAAGTTTCCCTTAGAACAAATGCAGCAGCCCAGCTGCTCTGCATGCTACTCACAATGAATTTTCCTGGATGGTCTGTAGAGGAAATCCTTACTCAGATATATCTAGAAACATAGGGGGGAAGGGAGAAGGGAACTGATTCCTGTTCTCTTCCAACTTAGAGAAAACAGCTATCATAAAACGGAGAGGGAATCCCTCTTCTGAAAGTGACCCAAATATGACATTATTAGGAGATGATGTGGAAATTTCCAGTCCACAGCACAAGTTGGTTGAAATACATTTAGAAAACACTGAATTCTCATATCCAAATATCTGTTCAGCTCCATTTACCATTGTGTTCCAGCCATGAGATCTTCCACAGAACAATTTCCTGTTGAAATGTGTGTCTTTTTGAATATTTTTTTTACCTTCAGAATACCATATGTAACCCACAGCTGTTTGCATGTTCATTTCCCCCCTACAACAGAAAGGTGAAGAGTTTTTAATGTGCCACACGAAACCATGCTTTTAACTGTTTACAAAGTAACTAAAATAGTTTTTATCTTGAAATCTAAAGCAATTAAGTTGGAAAGAAAGAAGTTTCCTACAGTATTTAGCAAAGGCAAAGTTAGGAAAGATATAGGAAATGAAACATGTTCAAATACTTACAAGCATTAATAATATTTTCTCTACAAAGCCTTTGAAACTTATTTACATACATAAATACAATTAAATCTCCTGATGCAACCCTTTTATGAGATATGAAACAAAATCACTAGATTGGCCAAAGAAATCAAGAGAAAGATTGCAAAGCAAAACAAGTCTTAGGAAATAAAATGTTTATAAAATGTTATGAACAAGATTTTGTGAGCAAAGTACAACAAATGCCATCTAACTGAAAGTAATGGATATTCTGAGGGCAGAAGAAGAGATATTTTGGATTGTGGGACATCTATGGGAAATCAATTGACCTCATTTGTTAAAAATCTCCATGTATGTGAATAAGATCCCTTTGCACCACTACATTAAAATGTGAAAAAATGTAACTTCCAGAGCTGTGTTAAGAGATCTGACATCAAATCCTGATGTACATTAACTCAAAAGTGTGGCTTACTGATTTCACTGAGAGTTGTGTTCTGATAAACATGGTTAAGATTCTTAGACATTTAACTCAACATCTCAGTGAGATAAAGTCACCCAGTTACCTATACCAAAAACAAACAGAACAAAACAAAACCCACTAAAGAAACAAAACAAAATAAACCAGTTTAATTCAGTTAAAGCCAAATTAATTTAAAATACTTTAACCCTACTCCTTCAGCTTGAATGTGTTGTATAATTAAATAAATATTTGTTCCACTTTATTAATCTTTACCTGGTCATTCTAATTTAAGTTGACAACGTGATGGTATTTGACAGTTATATTTTACAAAAGGGGAACAGCCAAACACCATCTAAATCAAAACAAAATTGTTTAAATGGCAGTAGAGTTTTCTTTCAGGCTTTCTTCTTCAGAGGGGATTCTCATATTTAGTTAATTCCTCTGATATGTTATTTTAGCAAAGTCTTTCGCAACTTACTTGTAGTGTTCTGCTTGGTTTTAGTTATGAAAAGCAATAAGCAACCTAGTTCTAGTTCCATTTTTTAAAAAACAGAAAATCAAAGGCCTTAAACAACGTGTTATATCCTGATTTAGTCAGTCAGAGCCAATGAAATCAATGCAGCTTCTTATAGGCAGATTAAATTCCATTCATTGCAACAGAACCGCCCTAAATATCATTAAGGGCCTTTCCACACCACACTGTTACAGGGCTATTTTCCACTTTCAACATCCTATAGAATCCTGGAGTTTGCAATTTAGGGATGGGTATTTAGAATTCCCAGCCAGAGAGCTCTTTGGCCTCAATAAACTACAAACCCCAGAATTCCACAGGATGTTGAAAGTGGAATAATGGCACTGTAACAGTGTAGTGTGGAAAGGCCCTTAGTCTCAATCCAACAACATATGTTTAAGCATGGGAGCACTTTATAAAAAATAGCCTTATGGACCTCCAATCTTTTAGTCCAGCCTCCTGCCTCAGGCACACTCACTCACTTACACATTGAATTTGGCGGTAACTGCTTGAGGCAGTACTTAAGGTGATAAAACACCATTAATATGTTCTGCAGAATAAAATCTAGTGTGATCAGTGCTTTGAAAAACTGAACAGCCAATGAAGAGAGCTCAGAGAATGTGTACACAACATTCTTATTGATGGATTGTCAGATTCAATGTTCTACATAAACGTGCTTTCTGAAGTTCTACTGGAACCTACAGCATTTAATTATGAGTAACTGAATTTAGGTTTCTAAACCCAGAGTTTACTGACACTTGACATTAAGCGAAAGCCACGTTCAAGTATTTTCCCTTCTGCAACCAGAGATAGGTGTTTCTGAAATAAGACTTGCAAATTAAGCCTCTATTTGTTTTGTGACCAGACACAAAACAAGATAAACAAAATGCAGGTGATGAGAAGCTTGAACTATGATGAAATCTTTGCCCAATTGAGGGAGAACTTCTTTAAATAGGCACTAAACATATCATGTATTTTGATTCCAAGCCATGTGAAAGAAAGGTTCTTAGAAAGGAAAACTGGGTTTGGTTTCTGAAAGAAAAAAGTAATACATGTGTGTGGTAGTCCTACAATGTTAAATATTAGCTGGAGAGTTCCACAGGGATAGTAAAGATTTGACATGAAGTGAAGGATGAAGTGGAGAGTAACAGATATTTCTCTGATCTTAATGTAGGGAATGTACGTTAATTTCATTATAGAAGTCAAGTGACAGTCACAGGCAAAAGGCGAAATGATAGATGAACTTCACTAGGCTGCTTGCACATTGCAAATTTTGCATTAGCCTATTAAAGCTATTAGCCTACCGTGTTTTTTGGAATTTTCTTTTTTGAATGTCTGTTCTGTACAAATAGAACAAGGTGGAATACATTTAGCACGGTTATAAGAGGAAAACACCTGCCAAAAGTGAATCATACCTTGCTGTTAGAGCTGGTCCTACATTAAGCAGAGTGAGGTGACTAACTCAGGAAACAGGTTTTTGGTGTTGTGAAAAGACAGAAAATTGTTATTATTTACTATGTTATATTTACTGCTAGACATGAGGAGAGGTGTTTGTGGGATTTTCTACCTCATGTGCCAAAATAACTATGCACCTCAAGTTATGTTTGCACCACTTTCAGCTCTGTCAGCAAAATGTCTTGGAACAACCTGGCTAGAACAGCAGAAGCAGAGTGCAGAAGATCCTGGGTGAAATCCCAGGTGTTTCTAGTTAAAATAACAGGAGCTAAGAGGTGTGAAAGGCCTCTGTCAGAGACATCCACTTCTACTATAAGAAGACACTAGTGAGTTAAGATAAACAAGTACCACGGTCTAGTATAAGGTAGCTATAAATTTACTGCCTTTCTCTGAACATGTGAAGATATACATAAACCTTTCTGCCTTTCTTAATTTCAATATGGCTGACCTTTGTAGGACTTCAACAGATTCCCTTAGAATTTTGCCCATCTCACTCTCTCTTTTTCTTTTTTCATCTGTTGCAGGAATACTACTCTCAACACTTGTGTGGCTCCATCTCAGTTCATTTGCAGGAGATAAACTATTAATACTTAATGAGAGGACCAATCCTGCAGAACAGTGTCCTATTACTTAGGTCCTTTTTGCACCTTGCCTGGTGCTGCTGGCATTGCGAGGGGATCACACGAGAAGCCTCTTCTGAGAGGCACTTGCGTCCCCTCCACTTCCCCTCTGCACCAGCTCTGTGCTGGCCGGAAAGAAGCATGAGCGCTCTGCCCCTTTCTTCCGCAGCGTAGCCAGGTACTTTCCCAGGCTGTGCCGGGGGAGAAAGCGTGATGGCCGCATGTCCAGACCCTCTGCATGCAAGTTAAGTGCGTGTGGGGCCCAGGAGGGATGTGTGCTTGTGCATCATTTTTGGCAATGAGCCAAAAACGATATAATACGTGATCGCTGCCTACTGGCCTTGGGCGCATTGTGCGATTGGAAGGACAACATGTGAAACGGTCCTAGCAAACGTGCGAAGCTCCCGAGGCCATTTCGCAACAGGACTGGCATGCAAAAAGGGCCTTACTAATAGTGAGGAGATTTAGATGCTGAATTCTTCTAATACTGGAAAGAATGGTATACACAAATTGTATGGATTGTACAGTGGCCCTAGTTGGTGTTATTTATCATTTTCGTCTAAAAGGAAGTCAACAGCAAGCACTTGTAGCATAAAAGAAAACACACTGTATTATAGACGGAATCATATGGAAAAGTTGCCATGAAAGGATCTTTAAATGTCATTTGGTCATAAGAATAGAAACACAAAAGATCAGAGTAGATAGTTGTAACAGTTTTGTAAAATTAACTAAGTGAAAAACTTCTTTTAGTTCAGAAGCACAGAAATGTTTCTTCAAAATGTCTCTTTAGGAAAAAAAAACCCTTAAATACTCTAATTGCAACACATGCAATTAACTCAAATAAAGTCTAAAATTTACCCAGTAATATACTAACCTGAAAGAGGTGAATTTTGGGTGAAATCAGCTGAAATGATTTTCTGCAGAAAATTGATCCCACTGATGTCATAGCATTGCTTAACTCTGTAACATTTTATACCAAAGTGCTACTGCATCAGACACACAAACAAAGCAAAAGCAAACTTACAAATCTATATCTATAAGTAAAAAGAAGCATTTTAAATAAGCTCAGTTGTTTTGCTGCCTGCAGCTAAGGATCTTTCTAAACCAAATCCTTTTACTGTTTTTCAAAACACCCAACACTGATTTAAAGGCCTGCTTTCAAATACTCACGGGTTGACCTACAATTGTTCCACTGATTTTTGAAGATCCATTAACAATCAAAATGTAATTCTGAATTCTGTCAACTTCAGCAGTTTCTGTTCTTGAGAAATACGATTGCATTTAGACCATAACCCTACATAAAATAGTGCCTTATAATTTAGTGACATCTGGTATGTTTGAGGTGTAATAAACAGTGAAACAACAACAATCATATTGAGTTATTATGAACACAAATGAACAAAAATTACAAATCTGCTAAAGGATGGGCTGTCTCAGTCTTCCAATCAGACTGTTACTCCATTTCTCCTTTACAATTAAGGCTACAGTTTTGCAAGATATAGCGCATTCTGGTCTGTTTTTAGTATTCCTGTGGTCCAAGTTAATATGAAAAGCAGCCAGACGCCATTTTTTTAAGGTGAAAGGGAACTCAAGAGGCTGCAAGCTTGCATAGTGTGAGGGACAGGATGTTTAACCTTCTCCCCTCCTATTGTCTTTCTACTGAAAAGTGCCTGACTGCTTTTCCACCTGTAGTTGAACATTGAAAAGTACCTATATCTTTTCTCTCACAGTAGAAGTTGGGGACTTCTGGCCTTCCAACAGTTGTCAGACTGCAACATCCAGCACCCAGGCCTAATTGGCATAGCCCACAGAGAATGATGGGAATTACAGGCCAAAAACATCTGGAGGGTCACACATTCCCTGCACTTATGTTATAGGGATGAGTGAAGGGACAAATGGACCCATTCCCATGCCATTTTTTCTGCTGAGACCTGCATCATCCTGAGGATGTCTGCAGCACGTGCTTTTTAAAGGTGCACTAAAGATACCTGCAACTTTGCACTATAACTAGTGTCGGCCTCAGCCCAGTTGATTTCAGTGTAACTTGTATCCAAGTGATTGAGTTTGGGATTAGTTTTAAACTTGTTCCTGCATTCCTCACCACATCAAAGTAGAATGTCCAGGATGTGTCAGATTCTACCAATAACATATGGGTCTGGAAGTTACTGCTAATGTACAGGGGCTTCCATGACAATGAGGTGGTGAACCCACTACAAATTTTGCCCTAAACTTCAAAGGTACTGTCCAAGGTAATTGACTCTATTTTGGGGAGTACAGCTTCTTTAAAAGTAAGACTAAAATCCACAGCAGATGCACCATGCCACTGATATGGAAACCACCCGAGGCCACTGCAAATGCAGCAACCTGGTATCTGGCTGTATTTGATTTTGCTTTTCCTGTCTTCTCCATTTCAGGGGGATGCTGGTGCAACACAACATGGAGGATTATTTTCAGTTCTCCTGAAAACTCACATGTGCTTTCTCTGAGATCAGTCCCTGCCTCCAGTGCCCCACTCCAGTTCTACCAACTCCTATTAAAACTTTCAAGAAGAAATAGTGGCAAAACATGATTTAAAGTTCTGTTTCTAACAGAGACACTTTGTCACTACTTCTGTCTTAGTAACATTTAAAATAATTCTGGGTTCTCAACTGGAGAAACATGACTTCATTGGGTATTAAATGACTGAAGAAAGTGAAATGGAACAATATGTAAACAAATACTTCTAAATAATTAAAAGTCACATTACCCATAATTATTCCAGCCATTCCATGTGATCATTTTAAACTTTGGTTGCTACAAAATGCATGTGCTTATCTTTAAAGCATATTTAAATAATAAAAGGTATCACACACAAAAACTCAATGCTGAGCATAAATATTAGGCAACTCATTATATAGGTTTTCAGTAGTTGAAAAGAACTCTAGTCTGTCACTCTTTTTATATTAAAGGAAAAACTAAATTACCTTCTGGGAAGGTCTTTCTTTCTCTTGGATGTATTCAGCTCATAAAGTATGAAATAAGCAAGCATATTTTTTTTAAAAAAAGGTTAAATCTTTTTGCAAATTTTTAAGGTGCCAAACAAGAAATTAAAAAATCATATGCAAATGAGTTGCATCTTAAGAAATAATAAAAATTAAAAAGAATTCCCATACTCTTTGGAATATACAACTTGGTTAAAAAAATTAATTCCAGGATATAAAACCTCTTATTCACAGCATTGCTAAATCAGAAGTATTCACAGTTTCTCTCTGAGAATCTTCCTATACTTCCTTTTAACTAACATGTCAAAATGATTGATTCAACTCATTAAAATTGTGTAAGGCTTTAAGCCTCCAACTTATATGTCAAAGGAAATGTTTTTTAAAAAAGGGTCTGAGGAGCTCCAAATTAGCTTTGAAGTATCAAGCTCTGGAAACATATGGAGTATCTATTCCTCCCCATATCTATAGATAATCATCATCTCTAGAAGTTCAGCCCTTGGATGAGTGTACTTTTTGGGAATGTTATGTCTTTACTGAGCAAAATCAATTGGCTAACATCATGACACCATTCCTGGAAACACTGATTTCTAGACTGCTTCTCTGTGTGATATATAAACATGGCACAGCCCTCATCCACTCAGGAAAACACCATGGATACTAGCAGGTTCTGTACTGATAATTCAATATGGTCGCCATACTGCTTCTTCTAGCCTTGCTGTGGTTCCCATGTTGGTAGGGGAGTTGCTGTGACTGCCTTCTGTGTCCACAACTTCATTCTGGTTTGGAAGGTTGGGATTGAGGAGAGTTGATCCTGTTGAAGCATTAGTGCAAGGAGGAAGAATACGTGGAGGTGAGCGATCTCCTCCAGACATCATGGAGAACTGGTATGACCCTGCTGATGTTCCATAGTAGAGATGATAGGATGGAGAGCTGGTCTGAAATGGGCCACCTTGAGCCTGAGAAGAACCTGGGTATGGAGGGGGTAGATAAGTGTGGTATCTTGTGGCAGTGGTCATGGCAGACATACCAATTCCTATTCCTGAACTGACAGGTGTTGGCGTATAGGTGAATGGTCCTGAATAGTGCATACGAGGATCAGAAATGGAAGGAATGGCAGGGAAAGGACGGTCGATTCCTACTCTTGGATCACTGAATGCCGTTAGGTCAGAAGCACCTGATTTTGAAAAGAAGACATAGAAAATGTTGTTAGGAATAGGACAGGCTGATTTCACTGCACTTCAGGGAAAAAAAGGGGCATAATACTAATAGATCATCTCTAGTTCTAAGGAAAATCTGTCACACTCCATGTGAAAGGTGCAAAGAGCCAACGTGGTGTAGTGGTTCGAGAGCAGAATTTGGGAGATCCAAATCTTAGCCCTCCTTGAGCCGTAAACAATACTGGATGATCTTGGGCCAGTCACTCTTTCTCAACCTGACCTATCTCACTAGAATGTTCTGAGGATGAAATGGGGAAAATGAGAGCCATGTATGCTGCCTTGAGCTCACTGGAGGAAAAGCTGGGTATACAAGTAATGAAACAAAATTAGTTACATTTTACCAAGAGTGAAATATTTGTAATATGCTTGTGTTAAAGGGTTTTGAAGTTTGTGCTGAGCATTCAAAATTAATGGGAAAGTGCTCTTTTCAGGGTTCATTTTTTTCTCATGCCCAGCCAGGTTACTAATTGGGACTGATCATACAGAACAGATGTTGCTAGTCTTGAAAGAGTTGTACTGCTACTAGGTCTATCCCTGAGCCCAAATCAAGGATCTGGACATAGTTTTTATAGTCTAAAAGCTTAAGGACTAAAGGACACTTAAAGGACCATTTCTGTGTGGACTAACATGCCTGCATAAGAAGACACCTACTAGAAGTGCATCTTGAGACTGCCCATCATCGGAGATAAGCAGGGACTCAGAACTGGGAGCCCATGTCTGGGGCCCTACAGGCTGGGGACCAGCAAATGGCACCAGAAAGTGAACAGCTAAAGATATGAGAAACAGCAAACCACTGTGTAGTGTGAGAGGCTGCTTAGACTTGAAGAATGATATATAAAGCATGAAAGAAGTAAACAAAAAAATTAAGAACAAAGCCTGCAAGCTGTACTTGGCTGTCAAATCAGAACCCATTTTAACCCTCTAAAGATGTATGAGCCCACAAGCTATGAGACCTAGAAATGTGCCAAATATTTTGCTATTTCAGCATTCCAAGCAGATGTAGAACTTGCAGGGGGTGGGGCTCTGAATCATTTCATGAAACAATCTCAATCACTGAGAATGTTCACCTTTTCTATGTCTATTTTCAGTCACTGTTCCCTATCTTTTTTTTTAATTGCATTCCCTCCCCTCCTCTGATCCCCCATGATTTATTTCCCATATTCTGTTATCTCAGCCAATCAGGGATTGCACAAACAATGTTATAGAGCCAATCAGGGTGGCTTGAGTGCTGATATCACTGAAGGCAAATAGCACTAATTTAGAATGAAGGCAATGCTTTGGTCTGTTCTGTATAGCCAATCCCAATCAATTAGGGAGGTGAGGGCAAGGCCAGGCTGCTCAAGGGAACTCTCCTCAAATAGGCAAACACTTTTTGCTCATTTTGCTGTGATCCCTGTGAGAAGGAATACTTTTCAATGCAGAGAAAAATGGCCACAAACCTCAGATGTGCCCCTTTTGGTTCATCTCAACCTGTTACTGACTTTAGGTTCCCTGTCTCAGCCTACAGAGATTCACAGACTGAATGTATCTGGGAATGAAAATATGCCAAATAACGTAATCCACCTTGAAATAATGTTTGAATTTCAGTTCTTCTCTGTTGGTTGAAGAGCTCTCACTCACCACCCAGATCCAATTCTCCACCCCCACTCCCCAAAAACAGATTAAAGAGATAATGGGCTCTTAAAAGAGTGTTTCTAGACAGGCTCCAATTAACAGAGACCTTGGCTCCTCTTTCTTGCCAGCATTAAAGGCATTAAAATAACAATAAAGGAATCTTTCTTCATGGCAACACCTCCTCAGACAGACTGTAGAGTCTGCATAAAAGGAATGTGTATGACGATGTATGGAGGGGTGGGGAGGGGCGAAGAGTCTGTAGGTGGGAGAAAGAAAACAAAAACCAGTCTGCACTGAGACTGGATTAGAAGGGCACTGCAGACATATTGTAGTCTCAGGTTCTGAAAGCTTGTCAGCCCAGCAGCTAGGCCTCTTTGATATACTTTCATGACTCTCAGATTTCTGTGACGTGCTATTTCGCTTTTATTCTGGATGTGCCAGGTATAATAATCATCTGCATTTTTCCTTAACAATACTACTGAACACCTGGATGTACCTCCCTAGCAGATCAGATTTCAACTGTAAAAAAAAAAAAGCCACTTCTTTTTCATTGTATGGTTCCTGTGCCCTTAATAACACCTTGACGGGCACAAATTCACTAGTGATGCTGTTGTCTACCATGGGCGTACTGTGGTAGAAAACATTTCATCTGTTAAAAGTCCACTTGGCCTTCAAGTGTTAAAAGTCAATCAAAGCATCCTAACTTTGTACTTCATGAACAGTGTTGAAGATGTTCAGTAGATTCTCAGTCTATTATACAGTGTGTGCAAGGGAAGGCATATGAAGAATAGAGGCTTTTTAATGTGTGAGTATAAAACTGTGCTTAAAGTGAACACCCTAGTCCAGACACAAAAGCTTCATTATAAAACCAGCTGCTTTTGCTTAAGGGTAAAACCCATCTGTATAAAATTCTAAAAGTAAAGAAACAGCTAGTGACAGGATTTTCTTTTTTAAAAAAACTTTCCCTCATGGACAGACTCCATGCCTCCAGAGGAAAATCACTTGTAAACATGTTACAAACTCACCAGTCATCTGACTTATATGTCAATTGGAACTAATTCTGGTCTAACAGAATTGGATGAAATCCTAAACTGACAGCTTGTGTGTTGTGTGTGTGTGTTGTGCATCTTCAAGTTATTTCCAACTTATGTCAACCTTAAGGTGAACCTATCACAAGGTTTTCTTGGCAAGATTTCTTCAGAGAGGGGTTGCCTTAGCCTTTGTCTGAGGTTGAGAAAATGTGACTTGCCCAGCGAGTTTCCATGGTTGAGTGCAGATTTGAATACTAGTCTCCAGAGTCGTGGCCCAATGCTTACGCCACTGCACCATGCTGCCTCCGAAATGACCACTTAGAAATCATTAATACATGGTTTGTGCATTGCCTCTGGGTGCTGGTTACACTATTTGCAGCTGTTTTCATTAAGGGAAACCCAGCAGATAGAACGCGTCCTCTGAAGGTGGTGGGACTGATGGAAGGGCCTTTCTATAGGATCTGGGCAGGTTCATACAGAGAGACAGGCTTTGTCAGAGAGCCTGGACCTAAGCTATAACCAGCACTTTTGAACTGAGTCTGGAAACAGAACGGTTGCCAGTGGAGCACGTTGTAAGGAGACTCAGTGAAATGGGAAAAGGGGATCTGAAGCTTGACAGAACAAAACATTATATGTTCTTAGTGCAGAGGTTCTTAACTTGTGGTCCATGAACCCCTGGGGGGCACAATGGCCTCACATGGGGTCCACGGAGGCTTGAAGAAATGTTATGAGCTTTTACAGTTGAAACAGATAGAAAAGAAGGAAGGAAGGAAGGAAGGAAGGAAGGAAGGAAGGAAGGAAGGAAGGAAGGAAGGAAGGAAGGAAGGAAGGAAGAATGTTCAGGTGTTACTACTACTACTACTACTTACTACTACTTCTTCTTCTATTACTACTACTACTGCTACTATTTTAAATCTGTATAGAATTATTTCAATAAAAATATTATAATAGGAATACTTATTTCTGCCTTCTCTCCAAATCTGAAGACATTTGCTGAGCAATTTTAAATTTTAATTTTAAATAAATATTTGATGTACTTTAGGGGCTTAAATTTTGAGTTAAGACTCCGTGGTCCGTGGCAACAGAAGATATTTAAAAGGAGTCCTTGGTAACAACAAGGTTAAGAACCATGATTCTAGAATTATGTTCCTGCTCATTCCTCCCTCTGTGTGTATGCACACATGCATGTGTGTAAGTGACAACAGCTTCTTTGACTCCATTTGTTCTCATTCAAAGGATTAAGAGGTACAAACTGCAGGGGGTGGCCAGCTGATCTGCCACCACAGAAGTGATGAGTTCACTCTTGTTTTAACTGGTGCTCTTCTGGTGGCTATTCCCTCATTGATGAGGAGCAGCTTTGCTGACTCTGAACCCTCTCTCTTTTCAGAATTCCAGGACCAGAGAGCTCCCATACAACTCAGGGCACTTGCATACCAAACAACACTAAAAACAAGAGTGGATTCACTGCCCTTGTAATTCGTCAATCACACCTGAACTAGAAGAAAGATTAAGGTTGATACCTGACTGACTGCGAGGGCCACTAGCATGAACATCTCTATGACAAGCGTCAGAGAAGGGGGAAAGAAGCAGGAAGCAGAGGATCGGAACAGACAGCTTCTACTTCAAGATTCTTTTAAACCATGCACAAGAATGACTGGGAAGAATCTTCTTTTCTTACTAGTGGATGTTGTTTCCTTCCATCCCTGCTCCACATTTTCAGTATCCTGGGGTTAGCAGGTTCAAGAAAAAACATACACAAGTCTTTGCAAAACTTACTTGTCAATCGGCTTGAAATTTCCGCAGAGAGGGAAGTCATTCCACTAGCCCTTCCAGGTGAAATTGGTGTTGCTGGATGAACTGAAGGAGTTGCAATTGATCCCAGATATTGGTAAGAAGGATCATAAGGCCAAGGAGGAGATGGTTGAAGTTGCCTTGTATCTAACATGGAAAAAAAAGTATGCAGGGTCATCATTAAAACAGACTTACGGAGTAATCATTTTTATAGCCTAATACTGTGATTAGATCAGATAATCAGTGTGGTACAGTGGTTCAGAATCATCAATCTTCTCTTGAATTTGTTGCAGCACTAAAATAGAAATGTTATTTAAGATAAATAAGAAAATATGGATATATAGATACTTCGCAGGGACCCAGCATGGGGTAGTGGTTTCAGTGTTGGACTACAACCCTGGAGAACAGAGTTTGATTCCCTACTTGGCCATGGAAATCCACTGAATGACCTTGGGCAGGTTATATACTCTTAGCCCCAGAAAACCCATGACAGGTTCACCTTAGGGTCAGCATAAGTCAGAGTGACTTGAAGGCACACAACATGTGTGGGATCAGATGTTTGTTGATTAAAAACAGAGTTGGAATATTATCCAACTTCCAGTGGACTACCAAGGGCCTTGTAGTCACTGAGTTTCTTTTAAGGAGAGAGCAATGAATTTGTCTACTGATTGCTGAGATACTACGATCCAGAAATGCACTTATTTTACAAGGCTGGAGTGCAGACTACTGATCACATAAACTAGACTGATTATCATCTTACTAAAGAAGGCGCCTTTTAAATGTTATCAGACTATTACTCCCCCATCAGGCCTAGCCACCATAGCTCATAGTGAGGGATGATGATAATTCCAATTTCAACTATGTTTGGAGGGATGGACATAGCCCATCTCAGATTTAACTGTAGATCCAGTCTAAACCATTTTCTGATTGAGGCAGAGTAGCAAATGATGTTCCCTGGCTGTCTATGTCAAAGTAAACATTCCCCAAAGGCAGCCAAATTATTTCAGTAAATGGGGTACTAGAATTTAGTTATTAGCCAGAGAGTAAAAGAGCCAATAACTTTTACATTAGCCAGTTGGTTTCATGACCCAAAGCCTAGTTTTCTTGGCTTGTTGTTAAACTATTCCTTGCTTTTTCTTCGTCCCTCAGGAGTTTAGACCACAAGCGTTAGGGGTGGCTTAGAAGAAGGAACATGTAAGCTGGTTCTCTTATGTTCTGCCCCAGACAGACATCATGTCAGAGGAGACCTATGGACTTGCCACTTCAGGGGCAGCAAAAACACTCTTGATGTTGCTGCTGCTCCAAGCTGAATGGGAGTTTTCCAAGTGCTGGATCCTGTCTCTTCAGAGGTTCCACACTGATAGAACTTTACAATTTGGAGCAGCTGCAAGAGCAATGGCAGTAAAAGGTAGCAAACCTATGAGCAGTCCCTGCATCACACAGAGGTTCCTTATGTGTCTATGGGAAGCTCAGTCCTTCCTGAATTTTGAAATTGTTAACTTTGGGACTTTTGCTGAGATGCACATCAGAATCAGAAGACTGGATAAGGAGATGGAACAATAATGGAGGGAAAAAGGGAAAGCTGGAAGAGCTGTGCTCAAAGAAAAACTAAAGGTTTTTCTTTTAAGGCTGCTACTTCTTCCCATATTTCTAGATGTATCAATCGTTTATTTCCTAGATGGTATGTGGATGAAACAAAGATAAAATATTATTTGATTCAGACTCTTGATTCAGGGCTTAAGTTTATCTGCATCTGCACATCTGTATATGTGAAGAAAAATCCTATGACCAAAAAAAAAAAAAAGGCCAAAATATTTTCAAGTTTTGTTGTTGCTGCTGTTTGCTGTCAAGCTGACTTCAACTGACAGTGACTCTATGAATGAGAGCTCTCCAAGATCCCCAGTCATCAACCAGTAATTATTATTGCTCTGAACTTAATTTACTAATTTAAGCAATTTCAAATAATGTCCATTTCAGGTAGCTTTCCAGAGGACCAAGGTGGTAGAGAGGATAAGGGACATGACAGTTAGTTCTCCTCTGAAGAGAAAATCTCCCAAAGCAACCGTCAAGGGAAAGAGGACTTCTCAGTAGAAGCTAAGAAGAAAGAAAAATGGACAAGCCTTTTTGGGGGATGGGGAGCAACATAAGCCCTTTTCACATTACACAGTTATGGCAGTTTGATACCCCTTTAACTCCCATGGCTGCATCCTACGGAATCCTTGGATTTGAAATTTTGTGAAGTATTTAGAATTCTCTGCTAAAGCACTCTAGCGCAGTGGTTCTCAACCTGTGGGTCCCCAGATGTTCATGGACTTCAGCTCCCAGAAGCCCTGAGCATTGACCATAGTGGCTGGGGCTTCTGGGAGCCGAAGTCCACGAACATCTGGGGACCCACAGGTTGAGAACCACTGCTCTAGTGACTCACCAAGTGACAACTCCCAGGATTCCTTAGAATGCAGCCATGGCAGTTAAAGTGGTATCAAATCATTTTATAATTGTGTGGTGTGAAAGAGATCACAGTTTGAGAAGAAAAGGCATTCCAATCTCTAATACATAAGAAGAGATTATGCTTTTGGCCCGCCAGTATACACACTACACCAATACGGCACTTTAATACCTCTTGAACTGCCATGGTTCCATCCTACATAATCCTGGAATTTACAGTTTGGTGAGGTACTTAGAATCCATTGTTAGAGAGCTGTAGTACTAAAATTCAGGGAAGGGCACTAGATTGTCTAGAGGAGCATTCTTAAGTACCTCATGAAATTACTAATCCCAGGATTCCAGAGGATGGAGCCATGGCAGTTAGAATGATACCAAACTGTATTATATCTGTGTGGCATGAATACGCTCAGTGGGATCCACCAGTTTCTTGAGGCTTGTGGAGGAGAATCCGGCAACTCCATAGATTCCTATAGAAGGCTCAGTCCTTCCTAAACACAATGAGCCATAAAAGGCACAGCAGCAACGGATATACCTTCTGTCTCTACTCCTCTTCTTTTGAGTGTGTAGAGAAGAGATTTTCCCTTGTTCTATTTCTCTAAAAGACCAATGCATGATCTCAACCAAAACAACATCAACCATAATGGAAACATAACAGAAGGGTATGCATTTCTTTTAAGGGACTGCCAACCCTAGTTGGAAGGCCGTTACTGATGACATTGTACCATACTGTTTACAGTGAGACATTTCGGCATTTTTTCAGTCCTATGAATCCAGGAATCTGGGGACTATCCTTCCTTACAAATCATATCAAGTGGAAACAAAACTTTCTTGGAGAGATTTCAAACACTCCACTGTCTGTGGATGTCTGGCCTGCAGAACTTAAAATGGCAGTGACAGCTGAGTTTGTGATCTGCATTTGCTAGCACTTCCGCACCACTTAAGAGTGATGACAAATGCATACCCTTTGAGCAACCCAAATCAAAGGGCCTTCGTTTTGGCTCTGTTTTCATTCCAGTTGTGACTATACAGAAAATGTATACAAATGTTAGAAAGGGAAGCAGATTAGGGCAAACAAGCTGTTTGGACATCAAATTTGTGTTTGTCTCCCTATTTTTTCTTGCAACTTTCCTCTCTTACCAAAAGTGTGAAAGTCAGGACTTATATAAATCTCACTGGTTCAAAGGGGCAATCTTAACTGATACTAATAATTACATTTAGGCTTTGAATTACTATTCCTAGAACATTTCAGCTAACATTCTGAGGATTGGGCGATTTCTGGGAACTGTCATCCAAAAGCACTTTTTCCAAGTATTGTCCACGATCAGAGCAATTTAGCTGGTCACTGTTGGAAGCTTTGCTGAGTTTCCAGCCCCTGTGTAAAAGTTAGGTAGCTGAGCCAATCAAGAAACGGCATCACTTTATCATTACATCAGTATAGATTTTCTGAAACAAAGCCAGTGAATCAAATTAAAAGATCAGGCTGCCATCTATTCCAATGACCTGACTGAAAGCAGATCGCTAGATGTTTTTTTAATGCTTAAAAATGGTAGCCAACAACTTACAAAATTTTAACAATTTAAGGGCAATCAAAATAATGGGGGCTAGAGCCAGTGTGGTGTAATAGTTTGAGTGCCAGACTATGACCCTGAAGACCAGGGTTTGATTCCTCATGGAAACCCACTGCGTGACCTTGGGTCTAACAAGCTCTTTGTCCCAGAAAACCTTAGGGTCACTGTAAGTTGGAAACGACTTGAAGGCACACGAGAACAAGATTCCTCTAGTCTTCTAGCCAAATAGGTTTTTCAAAACGTGTAAAAAGAGATTAAAGGAACAAAATAGGGGATGCTTTGGTAGCCTACCCACTCGGCTCATTTTTCAAATGAACAAATATTGTTTCTGCCTTTCATAGTGTGAGAAAGTATATCTAAATAGTTAATTACTACAATAAAACACTTCAGGGTGAGAATTACACACTATGCTTAGTTATACACAAATTGTCAGCCTCCAGCCTCATGCTAAACAAGCTATTAGATACAAAGCAATGTACCACCATTCAGGTCCTGTCATGTTTTACTGCCACAAAAATGTTTTGTTTGACTTCTTTAAAAAAACTCCAACCACCATAATTAAACAGTGCATGTGTGTTGCACAATATTTAATAGTTTCATATAATAAGCTTTGATTAGGGAGGGAAGAAGGGGACTTAAGGTAAAGAAGCTTCACACTTGATCCTTCTTATATACTCAATGTCATTCCAATCATCAATATATGACGGAAGAACACAGTTGTAACTGGAACAACAGTATTTTCCAAGAAGGCTTCTGTGGCTTATTTTCATCATTTATGTTGGCCAGCAGGTGGCAATAAAGAGATACTTGCACAGACTTATACACACTAGCAGAGATTCAGTTAGCATCTTACGCCTGCTTTGTATCACATTATGCTTTAATCTGTATCTACAAAAAAGAGTACTTTTGCACACCCCATGTGCCTTTAATAAGGCTACTCATTTTGAAATTTGACATCCTCTGGGTGAGAAGGTGTCAGCCACCAAATTGCATGGCTGAACTGGCCAAGGGGGCAGTGGTACCTACAGAAAGTAACACAACATGCTGAGAGGTCACATGATGTGACCTATCTGAGTGTTCAAAACATCAAATTGCTGCACCAGTCTGGCTGATGCTGGGACATGTGAAACTTTCCAAAAGGGTTGTCATCCAAGATGTAGCATCTAAATGAGGGATGGATGTAATGTGCAGCCCTTTAGATGTTTTTGGATTGTACCTTTCACCATCAATCACCATTAGTTGTGCTGGCTCAAACTCTAAATAACCACATGTTCCCCACCCCCAAACCAAATGTTATCTAGAAATTACAACAGAAGGGGCCTAAATACCCTAAAAGCACCAGATCACATCTGATGTTGGAAGCTAAGTAGGGTCAGCTCTGGTTAGTAATTGGAAGGGTGACTGCCAATGAAATACAAGGTTCTGTAGACTATATTTCAGCGGAAGGAAATGGCAAAACCACTTCTGAGTATTCCTTGTCTAAGAAAACTCTATGAAATTCCTGGGGGCGCCGTAAGTCAACAGGATGTTTTGGCCAGCCTGCCGGCACTTTCCATCCAGCTTTGTGTAGCATCTCACTATTGCTGTGTTATAAATTACCTGTGGACTAGTCATTTTGGACTGAAAAGAAAGCAGTGGTAATGGAGGTGGTGGCAGCTATGCCAGTGAGCCTTTTTTTAGAAAGCAAAGTTCTAATTTGTTGAATAGGGACCAACATGGAATATGGACTGTGTGTTTTACTCTGCCTATTCTTAGGGTACACAACTTGAGTTGTTTGCAGCTAACTTATCATTTTGGAGGCAATTCAAAATAACACACTTTTAAACTTTACGATCCAAAAGCTGAAACTTTAAAATTGAAAATACAATGGTCTTCAAGAAAATCAAAATTTGTGATATGTCATTCACTGCAGTAATTGCTTCACTTAGCAAGCCAAAACAATCACAGAAAATACATTTATTTATTTAAAGGTGTTTCTATATCCCAAAGCAATGAACAGATGCTTATCATCTAGCATAATTACACCCAGTACTTCTTGCACCAGCTCTTTCAGGAATTGTCTGAGACACTCTACGCCTGTGGTGAAGAAAAAGATGGTGCCTCCCAGAACTCCATATGCAAAAACCAACCAGACTGGCAACTGAATTTCACTTCTTTATAGTGTCCTCCAACGCACCTGAGGATAGCAGTCTACAATATCTCCAAGACACACCCAGCTCAGCCTGTTTCCCACCTCTCAGTATCTGTCATCTGAAGTGATCACCTTACTCAACCTCTTAATAGGGCCAGCCTTAAAGGAACCTGCCTGAAATGTAAACTGCAATAGCAGTAGAGAAGGTACAGTTCAAGCATCTACATAATGGGCCAGAGGAACAGTCGTGAAAGTCTTACTCAGTTAAACTACTTGTCATTTCAAAACTTTTGATAAAATCCTGTCATATGAAATTTAAAATATACATGTTTAAGACACATACATGCACTTATACATCTACATATACACATTTCAGTGTTCTCATTCAGAAAGGCAGAGGTTGCAGGATGCATCTGGAAAGCATGGCTATAATGTATGTGCCTTAAGGATGCATGGGCAATGCAGCCAAGGTGGCACTGAAAACATTTAATATATGACTTCTGCATGTCAGCTCATGCCTTTGGTAACTTTGGAGTTGCTGTCACTGTATTGTGACTGCAAGGAGAACATGCTTGAGGGCTCTGTGAATGGTAGCCCTGATTTTTTGGAACCACAGGGTTGTTATGATATGAGCCAGCTCAAGCAGGATCACTATAGATGAGACACTGCCCTCTTCTTTTAAGTACGTGACATTTATAGGGGCTGAATCTCACTATGATATCACATGCTGCTGGAAGTATTTCTAAAAAAGGAGAAGCAGGATATGAGTCAGTACTGAAGGCCATATGCCAGTACTAGCAATATGAGATAACTTTTAGAAGAGGTTTGGGCCACTGTGCAATTATAACCCATGTTTAAGTCCTGCAAAGAGTCTCTTCTTCTTCTCTCTCTCAATCTCTCTCATTTTTGAATTCCAGTCTTCTAAAACAAAATAAAAATCCAAACTGAATGAACAATGGCTAGAGATGACAACCAATTAATTAGCCATGTATTTATGCTAATTAGATTCCCTTCTTAACATGAGTCAATCTCTGGTAAGATGTGATCCAGGAAAATTGCAACACTCTTTTTGTCATTTTAATCTAGCAGAACTCTTGCCAAACCCATTCTGCCAAAAGGTACAATTGCTTTATTATTTTGACAATTGTTTAAACTAGTTGAAAAACAGGTTTAAAACATAAAATAAAATGTGAACATTCAGTCCTTCCTTCAACCACTTCAATCTCTTTATTGGTATCTAGCAAGACCATTTACCTCCTAAGCCTCTATGTTCCAGTTTGTGTGGTTTTTCTCACACTTCTTTTTTTAGACATTCCACTTTTTTGGCTTCCCTTGTTTCTTCTTAAGCTAAACAACAACTGTGTCCAAGTTTTGTAAATTTAAATGTGTGTTCTTTCAGGTACTTCTGAGGACAAGCTGTGTTCACACCAAAGAAGTCATCTTGGGGCTAGCAAATATGTTCCAGAGAACAGATTTAAACTTCTCCTCTCTGCCCACCCAGAATATACCCTTTCTTAAAGAATGGCTTTGGTGATGGCATACTCAAACACCACTTTTTACCAACAGTTCTGGCTGGCCACCTTTTTTCCCCCCCAACAGCACCCTTTCATATGAATAATAAAGTTGAATCCTAGTTTAATGTAGCCTTTTTGAACAGTAGTGTCATTTTCTGGGAGCTGGATTACTCAAGGCTACAGAGAAGGTGGGGCTTACCAAACAACAACTTTGTCACTGTGAGCAGCAGAAATACAACACATGTATTCTCTTACTTTTCAGATGTGAATATGAGGAACTGGAAAATTACAGAGCAAACTGTAAAATTCCACCAGCAGCTATTTAATTATGAAGGTGCTTCTCTTAAGGACAACTTAAAGTGACAACTCCCGCTTTGGATGTTCACAAATTTTGTTTATATAATTTTTTCTGAGCCACTTCTTCAGCCCTCAAAATGAACATTTTTTTAAAAAAAATAAATATTAGTATTGCTTCCCTATGAAAATTACTGATTTGTTGTGGAAGTATAGCACAGTGATCAGAACAATTTGACCCTGTCCTGGAGAATCCTAGTGGTTTTGCCCTGTTATTTCTACATTACACAAACAGAGGAACCTTAACAGCCATTCTGGTGCCCTCCAGATGTGTTGGACTAAAACCCCACCATTCCCAGCCAGCACTCTCTTCCTGTTTTGCCTCCACCCTAGGCTAGACAGATTGCCAGCTGTAAAGTAGAAAGCACATGACTGATGTCTTTGCATATCCTCTAACTCTTATGTGCCAAGTAGCTGGCTGATGTTAAAATGTAATGGCCATAGCCTGCTTCATACACAGGAAAACAGAGAAAAGTGATGTACGGTGTGCAAGAAAGCTGAATGAAGAAAACTCCTCCATTGTGTGTGTGTGTGTGTGTGTGTGTGTGTGTGAGAGAGAGAGAGAGAGAGAGAGAGAGAGAGGAGAGAGAAGGAAGATATGTGTGTCAGGGTGGGTACAGATCAGAGTGTACAGATGGTATCCTACTTTATTTGTTAATTTAAAAGTTTTAAAAACTACTTTTTAAGGTAACCCCTCCAA
This sequence comes from Iguana delicatissima, assembly GCA_948472985.1. Taxonomy (NCBI): domain Eukaryota; kingdom Metazoa; phylum Chordata; class Lepidosauria; order Squamata; family Iguanidae; genus Iguana; species Iguana delicatissima. The sequence continues at coordinate 45,122 of CAOKZL010001124.1, read as the reverse complement.
GGCAGCACACAACAAAACTTAAAGCCATGAAACAAAATGAAATAGTCATAAGAACAACAACAGACCAAAATTAACTAGTTAGTTAAAACTATGTTCCACCACACACACATGCACGCACACGACAGCTGCAAAAGAGTCCTAACTCAGTTCAGAGTATTGTTTATTGACAAGAAGGACCACTTCAAATCCATTTGATGATCTTAAGCCAGAATTCAAGCTCCCTAAAATAGTTTTCTGCCATATCTAAGGACTATGTTTCATCAGGATGCCGTGGCAATATCAAATTCCTGCATACAATGAAGACTTCTCCATGGACGCACTGATTCATATCACTGTGCTAAAGCTTAACTGGGCCATAATGTTAGATAAGTTGCTTTTACTGAACTGTATTCTTGCAAACATCAGAAGTGAGAATAGCAATTAATTCAAAAGAAAATCATTTTGCATGCATACTGAACACCTAATAGAGTCCACCGACTGAATATGCTGGAGCACAACAAATACTGGAGATATTTTGAACATGGAAGGATCCTAGCCCATATGTTATTGTCCTGCCAAGTAATAACCCCTCTCTTACATGAGGCAAAGGAATGTATTGGTCTACTACTTGAGACAGCAGGGGTTTCTCTGTGTTCAATTAAATGCTAAGACATTTGCTGCGGGAATGAAAAAATGGAAGAGGGCATGTACTGTGGGTGGTCCTAGTGAGTAAATCTTATAGCAATGGAACTCCCTGGGTGGAAAATCTTGTTAAGCTTATCACAAAAGAAAATGTAGTGTTTATTGCTAAGAAGCAGCTAATGTAAGCTGGAGGGGCAGTGAAATCTGGCATTAGTCTGAACCTTCCAGGAGCTAGCCAAGGTACTGAATCTATTTTGGGGACAAGGTTTAACACCTCAGATATCTTTTCTAATATTCAGACTAATTTCACCATCCCACTGATACGGAAGCCACTAGCCATCACTGGGAAGTGAAAAATATCCAGTTAGTCCACTTTCTTGAACCTATTCAAAGGTTAACTTAGGCTGGCATTTTGAACACTGCACAGTGGTACCACCTTCCCCACCTTCCCTGTCCTTACCCCATTCCTCCACTTCCTTTGGTTGTGACCAAATTATCTTCTCTGCTTGTGCTGTATCTGTAAGTGTGAGTAAACTGTCAACTCTAGAGTCAACCATAATTAGGGATATGTCTATAAGGTTATCAAAGGAAGTGGGAGAAAGACAATACTGGAAAGGGGTAGGTGGGTTAGAGTTAATGCTTAATCTGCTGCATTAAAAGATTAATTAAATTGTTTTTAAAAAATGGAGCCAAGGAAACCAGGTGAGTCTTTAGAGCCCACTTGATGGCCTGTTAATGATCAACATATCTCAAGATGCTCAAAAGATGGTTGTTTTATTAGTAGAAAAGGATTTTTCTACTAATAATATAATCATCCTTCGAGCTTGAGACATGTCTCTTATTTCTTCTGTGGATTCCATTGCATGCTTTTCAGTTTCTGCTTCTTCTGTTAATGATGGACCTTGCTGATAATCAGTTGCAACTGAGTGCCAAAAGCAGAGTACCACAGCAATCAAATGATTAAGTCAGCAGACATGATACTCTTTTGTGTTTATCTAAGAATTTTGACATTCTGAAGCTGGGAAAAGCTTGTCTTTAAAACCCTGAAGGTCTGTGAAAGGTTTGGGGCTAGCCTCCTCCCATCTTGCCTGCTATAGAAATCTTTGCAGGTAAACCCATTATTTTGTCCTTCACCATATTGGTGTCCTCCAGAGGCGTGAGATGACAATTCAAATGGCCATGCTGGTTGGAGATAATGAGTATTACATCAAAAACATCTGAAGGGCACCAGGTTGGGAAAGGCTGAATTAGTTTATGCATTTTCCAGAACATAGTTGTTTTTTGAAATATTTGACTTGTGCAGCAACTTTGAGATTACCTCATACAGCCCTTTTTGGCAGTGCTTCCTCACATAACTGAAGAGTACACAGGGTAATGGTGTACATCAGGTTTCAGTATCATTGCCAAAGTTACTTAGGCTTTTTAAAAAGGCACTCGTACCTTTAAGTTGTGACCTCATGCCCCAATGTTTGCTTTTATTTTAGAGCTTCTGTGGTTTTACTGAGGCATTAAAACCATTTGAGAAATCATAGAGAAGCCTGGGCATTTGAAATGACTTTCACAGGAAACTGAAATTAGTCTATTTTAAATTACATCTAGGGTTGCATCAAGTTCTCAGGATCTAAGCAGCAGACCAAAACTGTGCTATGTTGCCTTTGCTTGTCATTTTACAGGGAATCCTGTGGTATTTGGAAATTCTTCTTTTACGTATAAAGCTTGCCTAGTTTTATTGGACTTTCTAGTCTGCTCAACTGTGAAAAAAACATGAAAACATGAACCAATTGCATCCAAAGAGTTTAAAAGATTAAACCTAAGGAACTTATGCTTGTAAGAATGACAATTTTTAATAATAAGGAAGTGTGAATTGAAGTATTTTAATAAAAATAAATTTTAAAAAAAGTTTAAACCTACATAACTGTTTATTTTTTAAAATTTTTTAAAAAGATTTTATTCTTTAAAATTATACAAACATTAAACATTTAAGAGTAAATAACAAAAACAAGGAAAAAAAACAAAAAACAAAAAACAAAACAAAAAACAAACATAAGCCAACATAGCCACAGACAAAGCAAAAACATACAATTACATACAATTATCTGGTACAAATACATATACATACAGTTACTTTCCCTTTGTACTTCCAACTTTGGCATTGGAGTCTATTATAATTTATTATTTTTCAATCTTGGTCTTTCCCCTTCTAATATAACTCTTTATCCTTAAGTATTTTTCAAAACTCTATCTTAACCATTTTACTGTCGTACCATGAATTCTTAAAATACTGTAATGTTTTTTCCCATTGTTTTATAAACTTTTCTTTACTTCCCCCTTTCAAAATACATGTTAATTTATCCATTTGAATTATATCAAATAATTTCATTTCCCATTCTTCTATTAGAGGCATCCTATTCCCTTTCCATCTATATGCTAACACCATCCTTGCTGCTGCTGTCATATAAAATAATTGTTTGCCCGTTTTTTTTTCAAGATCTTTTCCCAACATTGTTAGCATATATATTTCTGGAGACATACTAAATCTTATATCTAATATCTTTTCGATTCGGCTATGAACCGACTTCCAGAACTCTTTCACTATTTTGCATGGCCACCAAGTATGATAAAAAGAGCCTAACTCTTTCCCACACTTCCAACATTTATTGGAGCACGTATTTATCATTTTTGCCAATTTTTTGGGGGGGGTTAAATACCAATGAAAATACATCTTATATAAATTTTCTCTAATATCTTGACATGCCGTAAGTTTTATAGTTTTCAACCAGAGCTTTTCCCATTGCTCCATCGAAATTGAATGGGAGAGGTTCTGGGCCCATTTCAACATTGGTAATTTAACTATTTCTTCCTCTGTATATCATTTTAATAAAATCTCATAAATAGAGGAGATGGCTTTGGGTTTTTCTGAGCACAATATCGTGTTCAATTCCTCTTCTTTCATTTGATAATTATTAAGCTTAATGTCGTTTTTTAATTTTTCTCTGATCTGTCTATATAAGAGCCAATGACATTTTATATCCGTTTCTTCCATTTCCAATTGTGATTTAATTTTGATTTGTTTTCGTTATATTTCCACCATATCGTCACATCTTATCCACTTATCAAATAAGATATTTTCCTTTTTATAAAAAGCTTCATGCTACATAACTCTTTAAAACACCACAGTAAAACCTTAACCTTTAGAAAAGCTAGTACGTTATATGAGAATACCTTGCATCGTTATTGTCCTTTGCTCCCACAGGGGAGTGGGTTCAAACTATTAGTACTGCTATGATGGTTGTATTCTAAGTTCAGAAAGAGTTCAGATTACTTGCTGAACACCAACAAGTTTGAGGTTTATTTACTTTGAATTCATCTTCCAACCCTAAAAACAGATATAACACCCCAAGTCGGTTTTCTTCAACCTTCACCACAATCTTCAGGAACATTCTCCTCCAAACAGAGCTTCTGTGGTTTTACTGATGCAGTAAGTCTTCCGCAATTTTTAGGCCAAATGCAGCTGAGAACACAGAATGGTCCCAGTGGTTCTCAACCTGTGGGTCCCCAGATGTTTGTGGACTTCAGCTCCCAGAAGCCCCAGCCACTATGGTCAATGCTCAGGGCTTCTGGGAGCTGAAGTCCACAAACATCTGGGGACCCACAGGTTGAGAACCACTAGAGAGCTGGTAGAAGGCTAGGGTGCAAATGTTGTATTTTATAAAGGGACAAATGTACTTAACTTTGCATACTGCATGTCTTCTGAGAAACAACATCCACACTGCAATTTTTGTATTTTATTGCCCCTGAAATTCATTCATTTTCCTTTAATTTCTTGTGTATTGTGTCTGCATCTCAAAGACCAGATTCTCTATTTGTTGTGGTTTAAACAACTCTCTGAAATGCTTTGCCTATGTGACTGCTTTGGATTATCTCTGGTTGCACTTTCTCACTCAATGGTACAAGTAGTAAGCTTTACTGTCTCCTCAGAACCACGCTCTAATTTCATGTAAAGTCACTGATGCTGTACAACCTCTGACATGATTATATAAGGACCTGATCTCCATTATCAGTGAAGGAAAAGGCAGCTAGATCAGAAGTAGTCATACTGTTCCCGCTGTGGCTCAGCCTTGTGTGATAAGAACATGCTCCTGTCCCATAAAAGTGACACTCAGTGTGGGTAGGCTGAAGCTGCCTGGTGATTGCTAGTACTGAATATGGGACTTAACAAGGAACAGTGGAGGGTGAGAAAGGGAGAGGACCAGAAGTGCAGACCCCACCCCCATGCATAATTATATGCACATTATGAACCCAGTGGATCTTTATTGGCTTGCAACTTGACATGGTCAAGGGTGTAACCTGATATGTGCTCTCCTGGGAACAAGTTCCACTGGACTAAGTGGGGTTTAGTCCTGTATAAACATGTACAGGCTTGTAAATACATTGAATACTTGTGACAGATAAGATGAAAGCCCCCCAAAATCTATGTGAAAGATGGAGATGGGGGAATAAAAAGTAAAACAGTCTTTAAACTTGAATTATGGACAGAGTGATGACTACAGTCATCCCTCTCCATTCACAGAGGTTAAGGGTGTAGGACCTCTGTGAAAATGGAAAAAATAGGAACATCTCTAGCCCCTGCCCAGACAAAAAGGTACGATCCACAGATTCAAATGTACAGTACAAAATATATTTGAATCCACAGTGGTGAGCATGGCAGCCTCCCAGTTCTGCCTTCGAGGCATTGGGGTTCCTTTGCAAAGCAGAACTGGGCACCTGGCAGGGCTTGTCACACTTCCACTGCTGCCATATGCCATTTAATAGGGACTTACAAATATTTCCTTGCTTTTTATGTCTCTCTCAGTCTCACAAAGCTTGCAGAGACTTTGAATGCAAGGGAAGACTTCGTAGTCCTTATTAAAAATAGCATAAGGCAACAGCAGAGGCGACAACTAATAACCTATGAATAATCAAATCTGTGAAAGTTAAATGAACAAATGTGGAGGGACGACTGTTCCATATTGGTAATTATGTCTTTGTTTCCTTCTGTTATATTATGTATTATCTCAGAGATAGAGTTTACTGAAATGAGTTGAATAAGATTGCCATTCCTGAAATGATGTTTTGATGGCCATCAACAGATGACCTAGGGATAACTGACTGACTTCCAATTTTGTAGGCAGACCCTGGGCATCATAAGATGCAGGTAAGTCTCTGTAGCTACATCTCAGTAGCTATTTCTCCCAATGCTATATCCCAAAATCTAGCTTTTAAACAGCACCACTCCCTAACATGGAGTGGAGACATGTTCAGCATTTTTCTTGTATCTGGATGTGTCTCTGACTCTCCCCCTCTTCTCTGACAACACAGAAATGGCTGTGTGTTAAGGGGGATGACACTACTTATAAAGTAGAGTTTGTGGGGACTTTTTGTGGCGGACCTCAAAAAGACTTATGACCATCATAATTCACAAACAGGAAGTCAGTTTTTTCTTTTTGGGTTACAGCTCCCAGAATCTTCCAGCCATCACAACCAATTGCTGAAGGTAGCTTTTCAAATCATTTCAGGTAGTGGTAATGATAAGAAGAGCGAGTGTGGATAAAATTAAGCAGCTCATCATTTTCACTTTCTTCTCGTCTTCACTAGAGTACTCATATTTTTAAATGCCAACGACAGGACCAAAGCAGCTTCAGGGGAAAGGAGTCTTAGTGGTACCATGCAAAAGACATTGTATAGCCATTTCAACTTTCCCTCCTTAACGGGAAAATCAGAAGAAGCCATGGGAAAACATGGAAGCACTAGAAATGGAAGACAACATTATCTAGATCCTTTATAAACTATGTGTTCAAGGTGAGATTGTTACACAAACCCACAAAAATAATCCCTAGCTTAACGGACAAAAAACAAAAATAAGGAAATTTAGAGAATGCAGGATAAGTAGCCTCTTTTGTATGTCAATTTTCAGAAACAGATTAAGGTTGGTCATATCCCTACTTCTCATACTAACTCAAGCTCCTTGACAGAGAAGTCCCTGTGTGAGGGGACACATTTGCACCTCTGTACTTAGTACCCGCACTGTAGGGTTAAACAACAGCTCAAACGTTAGTGAGAAGAGAAAACGGTTTCACAGGCTGTAAATATGAAAAATCCCTGACTGTCTGCTCTAGTGGTTGACACTGAGAGCTGCAAATAGCAACATGCATTGAGCTGCGTAAATAGCTATTTCACAATGCATGTGCTGTTCTAGCAAGTTAGTACATAAGCTACTGCGATGAAATATAAACCATTTTTCCCACTGACTAAGCACACTCCTCCTGCCCCAGCATCTCTTCCTCTCCAGAGAACAGGAGCATATCACATGCAGACTCTATAACCTCCACCTAACCACACCATGCAGATGAGAAAATGGAAATTCTTCCCAATAAGGTTGAGAAATGTGTTGTCTTTGTCTTTTAAGATGTTTTTCCCTAACTCAGGGGCTCCTTTCACATTATAATTATAATGCTTTATTTTCATTGTAACAGCCATGCTTACCTCCCATAGAATCCTGGAATTTATAGTTTCACTAGAATTCTCTGCCAGAGCTCTAGTGCTCTGCCAAGCTATAAGTTCCAGGATTCCATAGGATGCATCCACAGCAGTTAATTCTGTAGTCTCAAAGTGACCAGTTGAGTAATTGAGGCTTGGAAGTGTTGCTGTTGCTTGTGATTGGAAATCTCCATTAAAAAAAAAATCCTTCCAAGCAAGACCAAAACCATAGACTGAAGCAACACAACTTTGCTTGACCTTTCAGCTCTGGGATGAATGGAACATCACCAATTAGACTGTGAGATCACACACCATTCTTACCCAATGTACCATATGTACTTGTTTGTCTGACATTATATAAATTATCATTCTGTTCCTCTTGGTGGATAATCTTCTCAGTACTCACTCCCCTGACATAGCCACATGTAAGGGAACAGCAGTGATTATATAAACTACAAAGGATTTTAAGGAAGATAAGAAGATAAAAACTCCCATCAGCTCTTCTCACTACCCTTGTTGGCTGTGGTCGACAGGGGCTGGAATCAAGGAACGCCCGTAGGCCAAAGTTCCCAGTCCATGATATAGAACAAACCTACTTGCAATATTCCTCTGCCTTTTCTATAAATTCGGTTTTCAGGAGTAATTATATCACACTGATTTTTACCCTTTCAGTTTGGGTTTCTTTAATGTTTTTGGTCAGCAGTAGCAATAGGAAAAAAATGTTGATTCTTAAGCAAAAGTCTTTGATTTGCATAAAATGTTGTATATTACATAAAAACACAAACATTTCTGAAATTTTCACCAAAACGTAACTCCTTCTAGTCTCATAATTTTGCTCAGTGGCAAGAAAACATATAAAATTTTTCATTCTTAGGTGCAAGACTTAAATTAGGATTTACATCCCTAGCAATTTTCTTTGGCAGTGGGTATGTAGAAGTTCCCCAAAATCTGAAACCCTGAACCACAGATTATTTAGCTCATATGTAAGTCCCACACTGACTGCTGGCATTATTCCTGTCATTATTTTTGGTAAATGACTCCATCCACATTGCTGGAAGGTAAGAAGCAGTAGACAGACGAACTTGTACAAAAGTTTCCAAAGGAAGTGAGCCTTGTTAAATTCAAACCACAGTAAAACTCCTGCTAAACTGGAACATGTAACACTGAACATCCCACACAATGTTTATTCCTTTAAGAAGAACAAAGCAAAGAAGAGGCAGAGGTGGATGTGAATGATCTCTTCAGACAACGGTAGAGTGATAACTCTGAAAAGCATTGCCTCAGGTGTCTGAACAGTTAGCCCTGAGGATGCAAAACTAATTACACAATATTAAGTTTGAGACAAATTTAGAGACAAGCAAAAGGGTTCGTACCCACTTCACTTTTCATATCTTCTATGGCCCTCTTCTCTTTTTTTCCTACAGCTTTAATGTGCAGGAAAGTCCCTTTATTGTGCATGCAGCCAGTTCATTTGCTACCAAACACTGACCTTGATGTGAACTAATTAGGATTGCAACAGTTAAATAATACAGGTTGGGAGTCGGAAACTTTGTGGGTATAAAAGGCACCTTTGAACATAACAGCCATTTACACTTTCATGATCTCATCCCTAGAGCTCGGGGGCGGGGGAAGAAAGAAAGAAATACAAACTAATAAAGAGAACTTCATCTGGGGGCATTCTACACACGCAGCAGATTATCATCCCGCAAACCCTTATCTGGGCCACCAAATGAAATGTAACTGGATTCTTTTAAATTCCAATACAGATCATGATTAAAACAAAAATCTTTTGTTAATAAGTAGACCTCTGATGATCTAAAGACATCCTGGTTCATTTTATTGACTTAGAAAAAGTAAATGTTATATCAAATGCAACCTTCATAGTTTGGCAGCTGAGGTCACCTTGGGGTGGGGGAGGAATGATATGAAACACAGTAGTACAAAGCTCCCTCCAGAGCTCAGCCTTGACTCACAAGGTAAAAATAAGGTCTTCTTGTATGCTATAAAGCATTTTTTAAAAAAGAGTCACTCCTGCTAGCCCAGTCCTAAACACACTGCACAGAAGCAAGAACTGCTGAACCCAAGAGGTTTACAACTGGGAGATTAAGCAACTATTTTAAAGTGAATACCAGAGAACAGAGCATATTTTTTGTCCTGTTTAAAAATGACAGTCTGTAGGAGGAAAATAACCAGCATCTGAGTAAAAGCAGAACTCCAAAAATGACATGCAGAGAAAAATAAACTTTTTTTTTTTTGTACAGACATCTTCTTCTTATTTCACAGCTGAGCTGGGGTCACCACACAAATACAGAATTCTTTTTTTGAGCATACCTTTCAGGAAATGTTCTCCAACACTTCTTGTTTTCCTGAAAACATGTATCTTTCAACCAAGATGGACAATTATATACTCCAATACTCTATAAAAGGTCATGAATGGAATCATCAATTGTTTCTCACTCAATCACTGTTATCATTACGTCATTTTTAGGCCTGATAATTTCGACATAAAGGCTACATTGACTGGCTTCATGTCAGACTATTTTATTTATTTAAGAACTGCTTATAGTTAAAAATTCCACCAATTGTATAAATAACACAGAATAAAACCATATACAATAGAGTATTATATAAAACTTAAACATGACAACAGTAGTGAGGGGACAAGTTCTGTGAAAGCTTGTTGGAACAACTACGTTTTCAACAGCCACCGAAAACCCAGAAGGATTAGTGCTTCTCTGACTTGCACTGATAGAGTATTCTAAGGTAAGCACTGTGACACTGAAGACTCTATTCTGAGACATCATGGAGCAGAACTCTGAGAGTTATCTCTTGAATGGTATAGTATACACAGGAAGGTAAGAGTAAGGGACCAAGCAATCACTTATATATCCTAATCCTAAGAGGGCTTTGTAAACAAACACCAGAAACTAACAAATACCTGGGTCAGTGGCAAATACGGAACTTGTGGCAGCTATGTATTCATGGGGGTATGTATTGCCGATGACCTCTTCCCATGATCAACCTAGCTAAAGTGTTCTACAAGCTATAGTCTCTAGACCAATCTTATGGGAACCCCACATAAATAGTATTGCAGCAGTTCAGTCTTTAAGTGACCAATGCTTGGACCATAGTGGCCAAACTATCCCCATGCAGGAACAATCATAGGTATCATGCCAGCCAAAAATTAAAGAATGTGCTTTGAGTTACAGAGCTCTCTTGGGTCCCTACTTAACAGTGATAGATCCAGGAGCACTCCAGCCTGTGAACCTGTTTCTTCAGAGGGATTTTTCAGATACAGAAACCACTCACCCAGAGAGCCCCAAGATTCAGACTCCATCTATTGGCCCTCATTTAGACCACAGCTACATCCAGACAACCATCCAAGGCTTGCATAACTTTTCCTCATTCTGTCATAAGTGTATATAACTCAAATCCTCTCATAATTATTCCCCATGGTTTTATATAGATGTCATAGATGTTAAGTAGTTCAGTCTTCCCCCCTCAATTCAACACAATTTTGAATAAGAGAAATTTATTCTTCATTTGTTAGATGTCATGCACAGCTGTGACTGATGTTTAGTACATCATGGTTAATGACATCATCATGGCTGCTTCTTTGATATTACCAGGGAACATCTGTAGAGCTCAGATTTTGGCCCTGAAATCTCAGGGCCTGGGGTTCTCCTAGAGGAAAACCGTCCAAACGGCAAGGAAGCAGCTCTAGAACCTGTGAGGATAAAGGGGAGAAAGAGAGTATTTCTGTGGTTGACTAGCTCTGGGCTGAAAGCCAGAAGCTGAATGTTGAGATTTACACTCCTAACCATGCACTTCTCATGCACAATAGTTTCTCAGAGTTTAAAAGATAAGAATATATTACATTCTGTTGAAGCCCTTAGGATAGGGTGGGAGGAAATGTAAGTAGAAAACCATTCAGTGTTGAGAAAGTGCTGTGAGCTTTGCTTCTTGCTTGCCCAGTCTGAAAAGGAAGAACTGGCAGAAGAGAGACAGAGATGAAGTGCACCACGAGCTACACAATCTGGTTCCTAAATTCTTCCCGCAGGGTGCAGACTGGAGACTGCCATTACTCTAAGAAGTGGTGGATTGATTTCAGGCATGCAAAATCTACTTTGCTTTTCCCTCTGGAACCTCAAGATTTCACTAACCAGAGCTTTATGTAAAAGATGTAAATTAAGTGCAAAAGATTTCCATTCAGGAATTTGTTCTGAGTCCTTATTCCTCCTACACAAAAATCCACAATTTGTTATTCCAGCCTGTCTTCATTTTAGCAGTATAATTCTATTTGGGTGCTGGGACTGGGGACTGAGACTGATTTGTTACTGGTGCTGTTAAACAATTGGGATCTACTGTAAATCATAAATCCATATCTACCCCCTGCTACTTCAAAGATATATATAAGGAAATACTATATTTTCTTTTGGTGCATGTACATTTCCCTGGAACCAGTGACATACAAGCTTTCCTTATCTCATATGCAATGAATACTTAGTGAGAGGATGGTATGATTTTTGGGCGGCAAGGTAGGGGAAACTACAGCTTAGAACCTCCAGTCAGCTTGGCCAGCGGCCACAGTGGTTGTGGGACTCAGGCAGCCACAGTCAGAAATTTTGAGAGTTTGGGGGGTCACAATCCAAAATTCCACAAGCTGTATTCCAAAAATGACAAGGCCTTAGAAATAAGCTCTGTTGAAATTGATGGGATTTCTAAAGAAACCTAGTTAGTAATTGTGTGTAAAATATGTTCACTTCGAATCAAAAGAACAAAGTATGAAATTTTGTGTCAAACAGGACAGGAGCCTTGAGATTTTAGGACCAAAATCTGAGACCTAGGGACAGCTTCCATTGATCCCTCATAGACAGTGGCCCTTGATTATGTCATCAAGCATGATTCATTAATCAATCATAGTTGCTCAGAATATGGCATTCAAATAAACAAACAAAGCCTAACAAATTAAAAAAAAATTTCCCTGGCTGGAAATTACATTACAAGCTCTCTATTAAACAGGGAAAAAACCTTTCCTAGCTTGGTTTTTAACACTTTTACAAACACTGCTTTTAACAACATGTAGTAGTTGCAGTACAATCAACTTTTTTTTTTTGTATGGGGCAAGGGAGAAAGAGGAGGAGATGGGCAGAGATGGAAGAAGGGGAAGAAACATGTTAAGTGTATCTAAGGAAAATGAGGTAGAAGGAGAAAGAAGGATGGGAAAGGAGAGGTAAGAAAAGGGTAGTGAGCAGAACTGGGGAGGAGGGAGAAGGAGGTACAGCACAAGATGAGAGGAGAGATTAGGGATGGAGGGAGAAGATTAGAGAGATTAGGGAAGGAGGAAAAGGAGTGAGGCAGAAGGGAGAGGAGGGAAGGGAAGGGAAGGGAAGGGAAGGGTAGAAGAAAATATTTAGCCAGAAGTTGTGGGCAGGAGTGGGGAGAAGAAAAGGAATGAAAGGGAGAGAGAGAGAGAGTGAAGGGAAGACAAAGATATTTAGCCAGGATTTGTGGAATTCAGGAGAAGTTAAAACAGGGTGACAAAGAGAGGGAGCAACGGAATCAAGAATTAAATAAGAAAAGGATGTATGACTCTATATGACTCTAGGATCAAGCACCTAAGCAGAACAGAAAAAGAAAGCCATTCCTATCAGGCTTTTGCTAACAATAGTACAACCCAGGTGCATTACAAATCAGGAAAAGAAACTGTACTATGGCTTCAACCATTTTAGAATGAAGAGATTGGAATAGAACTGGGAATGTGAATAATAAAGTATGAAAAGACACAAGCAGCAATTCTGCAATACCATATTCATCAGCTCCTGAGGCAATGAATCTCAGTATTTCCCTGCACTAACTGCTTACTCATACTGTGCCCTGGTACCAGCTATGGCATTGCTTTCCAAACTGTGTGTCGCGACACATTAGTGTGTCGGCTGCAGTGTGGAGGTGTGTTGCACAAATGTAATGAGTGGAGGGGCTGCCTCTCCTGCTGCCACGGTGGGCCAAGTCTGGGTGAAGGGGCTGCCCCCGCCGCCGCCCTGGGCCAAGGAGGACCCCAGTGATGGAGGTGGTGGAAGCGGGCCAGGCTCGGGTAAGGAGGATGCTTCCACTTACTGAATTACTTACTGAATTACTATGTCGTGAAATGATGCATGTCTAAAAAGTGTGTCACCAACATGAAAAGTCTGGTTAGCTCTGAGCTATGGTTACAGAAGGATAGAGAGGAAAAAGAAGGAGGGGACAAGGTAGCCAGGCGGATCTCTTGCAGTCTACAGAAACCACTTCCAAACCATCTATAGAAGCTGGAGGGGCTGGAGCTGTTGCAAGTTTTTTAAAAACAACAAACTTTTCTTGGACAATGCTATTACTTTGAGATTTTCACCCTTGCCCTGAGGCCAGGGGAAAGGGGCCAAGTCTTGAGACTCAGGACCAGATCCTGAGTTTTGGGAACACTATCTTCCAAATGATGCACTGACCTCTCCCAATTCTGGCACCATACAGTGGACCATTGTGTCCAGCACAGTGCTACCAGCACTGCTAAAGCCGACAGACATGTTTTCTTCAAACGAATTATTACAGGAATCTTTGGGGACCTGCCTGTGATTCATGCATTCAAAATACAGGAGCTATCTGAGTACATGAATGATATTCTGAATATGATAAGTGGAGTTCATACACACAAAGTGGAATAGCTTATACAATTCACTTTTTACAGCATTTACTTTCTACATACCTATATACAGAACTTAAGAAATTACTTTTTTGGACAACTCTCAGCATCGCCCAGTCAACATTTTGCAGTTCCCAAAGGCAATTTTTTCAGCTTCTGTAAACATACCACACAACACTTGGTACTGAACAGCACTCAAACAGATTGCCTCAAATTATTGGCAGTTTCCAGTTCTTTTTGTTTTGATTGTATTTGCAGATTCATAGGTTTGCATCCAGTCCACCCTCTCCCTCCTTCCCTTGTGTCCCTCCGTTGTCCCCTCCTACTGATCACATGTCAGGTCTACTCTCATGCAACATTTCAGAAAAAGGTTTTCACCGATTTCCACTAAGCTGCTGCTGCTGTCGTCGTCGTCACTATTGTTGTTATTCAGGAGTTACAGTCAAAGTACTAAGTCCTTTAGCAATATTATGTTAATTAAGCATTAGGATCATTTTGTTTTAGTGCTAACATTTCTCTTTCTCTCATCTGATCTCTTTTAAATCTGGATCCTGAAACAACAGCTGTTTACTTGGTGGCCATCTTAATTGGGTCTGAGACAGTAGAAACACACATCGAGTAACGAATGTATCTCATTTCAGAAAGTCCTGATTAGTTTAAACTGACCTGGGGAGTGAGAATGAAAAATCTCTGATAATGCCAGAAACTCCACATGATCTTAGCCAAAAGGCCAAGATCTCTAAAATAAAATCCAATCTGGAGAGACTTTTTTTCCTCATCTAGATTTGCCTAGAGATTCCCGTAATACTTTTGCCTGAATTACAGCAAAAGCAAAAAGCTAACATATTATCCACTAACTTGATGTCCTCCACATATGTTAGACTACAACCCTTTTATCCCCAGCTGGCTCTGTCAATTGCTAGAGGTACTGGGAATTGTAGTCTAACACATCTGGAGGGCAGCAGCTTGAGAGAAAGATTACCCTAACAACTCTAATGACATAGAAAGTTACAGTGTTTGCATTTAAATCATTTTATGTCCTTTTAAGAAAACAACATTGCTTCCCACTTTAGTAAAAAAAAAAAGTTAGCTAAAGACTTGGTTAGATTTCCTTTCCAAGCAGATTAAATTAAAAAGGGAATATTCCCCCTCTACCCGCCCTTCTTTTCAGAGTGCTGACGTATTAGAATCTCTAATTCTCAGATAATGCTGAGATACTTGAAGGCAAAAGCAGACAATTATCATCCTTTGCAAGCACTTAAAAGATTTGGGCCCTGGAGCAAAATGCTGTTTACTGAAGAATGAATGTGGCACTTGTACTTAACACAGCCAACTATGTCTGAACTCACACATTCTGGATACTGGCCACCAGTGGACTCTGAGAAAGGTTTATAGGTGTGAGATAACATCAAGCTCCTGTCTGCATTTCATTACTGCAGGGCCTTTGCAGTGTTTTAGAACAAGAAAATGCAAGTACCAACACAGATGTATTATTACATCTGTCTTTATGCTCACCTATTGCTGCATTAATCCTTCTGTTGAGAGCACCATCAACTGTATACTGTGGACCACCCTGTCAAGAGTCATTGCAAGAGGCACATTGCCCGTTTGTGCCCTCTGAGAATCTAGCTCTTTGCCTATGGCACAAATCAAGAACACAGGGCTCTACTTCAAGCTCGAGCATCCCTCTCTTTGTTGAACTAGAACATCAAGATCCACCAGCTGGAGCTTCAGAGTTAAAGCTGGGACCCAATTGAGCTCACAGTCCCATCATAAAGAAATCAGTTTCTAGTTGCTTGAAGTCCTCTTCATTTCAGCAGTCAAATCTGGCCTGGTGGCAGAGTATGTGTATGTGATTTTACTAGTGGTGTTATTAAAACCGGTAGAAATCAGAAATCCTTGCCAATCTACTACAAATCACCAGTGATCTATCAGTAAGTCACGAACTACTTTCAGCCCACGTATACCACTGAAGCTTGTATTTTAAAAATAACCACTAGCAAGATTTAAACAACTTGGAGATTTAAAAAAACTCCCTCAAGAGCTGAAAAAGTATTGGAAAGCAATCCAGCTGTCTATCCAGGACAATTTTGTTCTGAAAGAGAGGGAGAAGCAAACAAACTAAAGAAGACAAAGTGCCACTGTGGACATCCTCCTAATTGTTTTAAGCCAGCAGGCACCAAATCTACCTTTAGAATAAGATGAGTTCAATGATTATTATTCTTTCTTAAACTTTGAATAAAGCAACAACTACATCAGGAAACAAATGTGATCAGGAAGCATTTTTTCTGTCTTCTCTTTATAAGTCCTCTGCCTCTTCCAGACATATGACAATTTATCTGCTGTGTTTCTTTTTCTTTTCTGGAAATATGTCTAACAAGGCCTTCATTGTCTCAGACAGGTGTGAAACTGGAACTGATTCACAGCCAACAACCCTGGTATCAGAGCCAGCTCTTGAGCTGAAAATATGCACCAACCATTCAGTAAAGCCAACACAGCCAGCCAGCAACTCAACAATTTAAGGCTTAAGACAGACAAACAGATAGACAGACAGACACACATACACCATAAATCAGATGAGGATGAGCTAGCCAACAGTCGGCTGCTTCAGCAGATGCCTACAGACTGTTTGTGCAGATCAAACCTTGCCTGTTTGGGTTAGTGGAAACATTTTTCCCCTCTTCTGAAGATGAGAGGCTGGGTGGAGCAACTAGTTCAAACACATCTCTGTTGGCCCTGTCTTGTCTCAGCCATCCTCTTGCATACGCCTTTTGTGAGCCTTCACAAGTATGGCAAGGAATGCTTAGAGTACAAATAAGGGAGAGATCACATATGCCTGTATTTTATTTGTGTTTGCCTTCCAAAAATAAAAATTGGTCATCTCTTTATAAAATTGTAATGGCAAACACAGCTCTAACAAAAACTAAGAGCTGTGTGGAAGGACGATTCTTAATTGCCCAGGGCATCCAATCTGGATATCCAAAAGCAGTGTCGTCCTGAGTCACCTAAATAGTTGGTAGCAGTGCTGTAATGATAAATTTGCAAGCTCAGGTGCTCATAGTGACACTCACCATAGCTGCATTTCTGAAACAACTAGGGTAACAGAAGATAATCTTACTTGTATGTGTTGTCTTCTTCTTTACTCTGGTTACAGATGAATGTTCCAGACCCCATTCTCTATTCTTCAATCTATAGACTTTGTTTGTCTCCACGCTAATTTATGCACCAAAATTGTATGGAAAACAACAAATCCTCATAATGTCTCAGTCCAATTTGAGCTGCAAAAGCAAGGCCAAACAACAATAGCAACACCACCTATCCAGAGACCTATTAGGGCAGATATGACATATAGCCTCCTGCTCCAATACTGTGGTTCGTTGGAAGGGTGTGCTTCCTGGCACATTTAGCTGAGACAGTGCTAAGATTTATTCAAGTCCATTCTCTGCTGCTTGTGTACCTGAAGACTCACGGCAACTAGCCTCAAAGGCTAACCCTCAGATTTCCTTTTTTTTATTTTAAATATTGTTATACAATATACATAATATAATATACGTTATAAATATGCTTACTTAATATACATACTTACATACAGATTTATATCAGCTTATCTTTTTAACTGAATGGTTGAGTAACTGACAGAGATTGCTAATCCTTCCATATACTAATTGATAAAGGACCCCAAACATTCTCCAAATAATTATATACATGCTCTCAATCTTCCTTGAACCTTTTCATTGATTTGTCTTTTAACAATATTGATAATTTATCAATCTGCATTAAATCATAAATTCCCAAAAGCCAGTCATCAATTGTTGGTACACCCTCTTTTTTCCATTCCTTGGCATATAATAATCTTGCTTTGGTTATTAAGTACATAATTTTTGTTTTGTTTTGTTTCCCACAATAATCTTCTATCAATTCAACCATATTTAACAAATAGCATTCTGGTTGCATAGGGAAATTTATTTTCAAGATTTTTGTAATTTCCTAATGGATGTTTTCAGATTTCAAATAGGTCTCTTGCCGATTCATTTATCATATGGGAGGCACTAACATGGATCTGACAGTTCCTCATTCCTGGAAATATCCCTGATCTTGGAAAATGGATGGTCCTATTCTTTCAGCAGATGGGGCACTGTCCACATAATTCTCAATACTCTTTCCAACCATCCAGGGGATGCAAACTATGACCCTGGAAGGCAGGACATCAGATAGAAAACTAGACAGTGCTGGCTCCTCCCTGGTGACCCTTTGTCCCATTAGCCCTAGAGGGCACCAGCTGCCACTGCCTTGCAGGCAATGCTGAAGAGGCAAGGGCCCCTTTTTCTTAATACGATCAACCAAAGAACCCAAATTAATAGCTGTGTTTCTTCATACTTCTCAGAATATGAGTTTTGCAACCTGCCTAACCTTTGTCATGAGAGCAAACACACAAAAGGATCTCTGCTGGATTGGACCAACAGTCTTTCTAATCCAACATTAAGCACACACAGTGGTCGACCAGATGCCCACAAGCAGGATATGCATACGATTGCATCCTTCCACTTCCACTCAGTTACTTAGAGAGGGACATTGCTTCTGATACTAGAGGTTGCATATAATAAACATGAGTATTAACTGCTGCAAACCCTATGTTCCCCTGGAGAGTGAGAGAGAAGGAGTCAGACTTGGAGCAGGCACCTGACAAACACACACATGCACATGTAACACTTCTTTGCTCCAAATCATACTTCCCAAAGCTGTTTTCTTTCTATGAACTGTGCCCACCTGGCTCTTCCCATATACTTCTCCAAACTGTCTGAAGGATTCATCTCCATGTCCTCTGGAAGAATTTCATCCTTACACTGAACTGTTTTTTTCTCCCATTGCTGTTGTTGCTGGCAGTACTATCCCCCTCTCTCCCTTCATGCTCCATTATTTTTATTGTTACTGTTAATCTCTTCTCAAAGTGCACAACTTGTTTGCCATTTTTCTCTGAGGGGAGATAGATGATTCATGTCCTCATCCACAACAAAGAAACATGGTCACACAGTTGTGGTCTTGCTGGTAGCTGCTTTTCTGTCACACCCACCTGTTTGGGTTTATGATTTTTGGCTGGACAATGTCAACCACAGCTGCAAATGTGATCTGATGACACAAGATTCATGAATGGAAGCAACAGGTTAGTCTCACATAAACAAGGAGCCAAGTACTAAAAACTGAAAGGAAGAAAGAAGGGGATTTAACAAAGTAGCCAGATATGAAATTTCTGTTTTCTTTTTTTTCTTTTATTTAAAGAGAAAACAACAATTGAAGGGGGTAAGAATGCCAGCCTTTTAATGGATGCCTAAACAATTATTTTAAATTATGATCTGAATCCTATTGGTACTCTTAGCACTGAATCAATTGTTGAATAGCACTGAACAAACTGTTGAGCACCCATGTAAATCTCATTGTTTCAGTCTGTTGTAGATGGGACGCCACATATCCCATATTTTTCCCCATTATCTAAACATCACTTCTTTCTTCCAAAGCTTTTTAGTATTTTCAATTTCTTTCTGAAGTTAGCATTCTTTAACTCTCCCAGAGTTAATGAAAAACAGCGGCAAAAAAGAGTTTTAAATATCTTTTTTAATTCTTCATAGAATCATAGAAATGTAGAGTTGGAAGAGACCACAAGGGCCATCCAGTCCAACACCTTGCCATGCAGGAAAACCCTCAAAGCACTCCCGACAAGTGGCTATCCAGCCTCCGCTTAAAAACCTCCAACAAAGCAGATTCCACCACACTCCATGGCAGCACATTCCACTGCCGGACAGCCCTGACCGTCAGGAAATTCTTCCTGAGGTTCAGGTGGAAATTCATGCACAATCTAATGGCTAAGATTGTGCAAAAGCAAGAAAGAGTTTGGTATGCCTCTATTTCAAGGATGTACAGTGAAATCTGCCAAAGGATGTAAAAAGACATTTACAGCCTCCTAAAAATTCAACTTTATTTTAGAGCTTTGTGTTAAAATGGGCAAATTTTTGAGACAGAGACTTAAAGAAGTCCCTTGAAATCTTAAATCAAATAAATCCAGGGATGCTTCTTTTTATGCTCAATTAGATGATGATTGCCAGTTTTAGTTTGCTAACCCAATTAAGTAGAAATACAATATCTTTTCTAACAGTCCCAAAGCTCACCATTTGGCACTGGGTTGACCTGAGATCCTCCACCCTCCACCAGGATCATGAACTAAAAGTTCTTAACAGAGAGAGGTGTTAGGCCTTCCGTGGGTGGTGGTAATCTAAATAGTCATGTGTAGGCTTGTGCCTAAAGCTGACTGACATCTATAGAGCAAGAGAGAACAGGAGAGATTTCAGGAGGATCAAGCCCTGGTTAAGTTTGTACTGCATCTGATTACTCACAGTGTACACAAGGAAGGAGGGAAGCATTTCAGCCAGGGTAAGGTTGCCCTTGTGAATGTCAGAGAGAGAGAAATGACTAGCACTGGTCTCAGAGAATGCCACTTATAATTTCATGTGTCCATGTGGATTTTTCAAAATAATAATTCCTTTACCTTCTGGGGGAGATAAAAGCACATATTGTGTATGCAGAAGGCCTCATGTTTCATCCTGGCATCTCCATGGAATCTCTGTGGAATCAATGGTAACTTCATATAGCAACATTTATATACAGTCTGTGGGGCCCACTAGAATTGGCACTAACAGTAAGGTTCACGTCTACATTTCTACATCATCTCCTGCTTGAAAACGTGCTATGTAACCATTTCAGTGGTATCTTTTAATTCCTACATGAAAATCTGCAGACTTCAACCATGACAATGGAAACCGTTCCTTGACTAGATATCTAATATAACACATCTGAGTATATCTTGACTTGACTGATATATACATGAAGCAAAGAATGATATTGACATGAAAGAGATGTCACACGCTGTTCCCTTTATAAGATGGTAAAGCCACAACTGCTTGCATTTTATTTTGATTCCTTTTAGGTCACTGGTCTTTAGCTGGCAGAACCAGCAGAACCACAGGGTGATTCTAGGAACTGTATTCCAAAAAGGTAATTTTCCAAGCTCTGTCAATTGGTGGTTTGGAGGACCCACAACTGACTTTCTACCACAGCTGAGTTTCTACACCCTTACAACTTGGTATTTAAAGTGAAGACAACCTGTTCAGATATTACTGCCATAGCAAAGATATCCCAGATTTAATCTTCTTGGAAGGAATATAAAACAAAATCACTGAATTTAATCTTATAAGGCTGCAACTAGAACAGATGCTGTGGAAGGCTTATAAAAATCAAGGGGTGAAGCTGATATTTTTTTTTTTTTTAAAAAGGGATACAGATAACATATCTGCCTTTCATGTCAGAAACTGTTCTTGCAAGTCTCCTGATTTTCAAAGATGATTGTCATGAGGTGGTGGCAGCTTTAAAAACCCATAGAAACCAAAGAGATCATGTAGGCCACAGAGCTCATAAGGTGTTCCCTTGGACTGGTTCCCATACTGCCAAGAATATGTATGCAGGCCACTGAATGTTTATCAAGTTGCATTCAGTGAGTGTTTGCTTTTAAGGTAAGGCATTTTTATTTATTTATTTTTGTCATATTTACCATGGGAGGCAATTTGAGCCTGGCTATCAAACTATGAAGTGTTCTGCCAAGAAGAGGATTACAGTTTATATATATTCTGTGGAGAGAAACTGGATTTATCACTGAAAGACTAAGAAAAATTTTATTTACAGAGTTTTGCAACCAGCACCTTTAATCTTCATTACAGCTGAGTTATTCATGGGTCTATACTATGCTTCCAAAGCCAATAAAAAGGAGCTTTAATACAGCTGGCATAAGGTCTCTCAAGTCTGATGCATCTACCATCCCTTTTGAACCTATCTGAAGTCCTTCATAAGAAACACACCTGCTTCTGGTGACATTATTTACACAATAATTAAAATTCACTTGGCTCTTTCATCTTACACTGAAGTCATATTTTCAGTTATTCCTCTTCTTTCACTTCCTCCAAGGAAGAATCTGTGCACGCCTGTATGCCTGCACAAAAACACACTATTTTATCTTCATGACAAGCATGTGGGATGGCTTGAGCCACAGATAGTGCTTGGCCCAAGGTTACCCAGGGAGCTTCATGGAGGAGTGAATATTTCTGCAACATACTCCAAGGACATTCCTTAGCCATGGCTAAGGCCACGTTTCCAAATTCAGTCTTCTGAACTGTCCAAGTGATAAGCGTCTAGGAGATGAGACTGAAACTCCTTTTTTTTGGTTCACCTGAAGGGAGTGAACACAATAAGGGACCTCTCATGTTAAATCTTGATCAATTCAGTCCCAGGGCTTAGAACTGGAATAAAATTATTTGTGGGTCTTGGTGTGAACATTTCTAGCTACTTTTTAAGGACCTTATATGAGCACAATTTTTCATTCATGTCTTAGATCAGAAGCGGGCAAAGTGCAGTCTGTAGGACATATGTGGCCTCCACGGCTGTTTTGTGGCCCTTGCCCCTGCCGGAGTAATTTCTTTTTAAAAAATAAAGTAAACCAGAAGTGTCCTCTAGTCACTTCCTGTTTTGAAAAAAAGGCCTCTGCTGGGCCTAAAAGCAGCCCTGGGTGCCCTAAAACATGCTGGTAATATCTCCACTCCCAGCAGGGCAATTGGGGACATTTGGAGGCAAAGAATTGGGTGTGTGTATGGTGAGGGTACTGCTCTTCAAGACTTCCTATAGGGTAATGCAACCCCCTAGCCTCCCATAGCTGCCAATGGTGCCAGTAATCTGCAGTGGAAAGAAAGGAAAGAATGCTGGATGTAGGACTTCTATAGGAAATGTGTGGCCTCACTATTTAGGTATACTACAGGCCAGTGGCTTGTAATAGTTTTTTTTTAAAAAAGTAGCTATCTAGTTACTTTTCAAGAGGAGAAAGTAAAGCATTCTTTTGAAAAAAAAGCAACAATTATAGTAACTAACTACTTTGAGTCTTAAAATGGTAACTAATTACTTTTAAAGGAACTTTACAAGCTCTTGCTCACAGGTGTTTTGAGGGACAGCTTTTTTTCTTTTTTCTTTTCCCAAAAAAACCAGTCTCTAACCAGGTTGGTCAAGTTACTGAAGTGGCAGAGAGTAACAAGTAACTTGATGCTGAAGTGATGGAGTCCTCATGGCCAGAGTCTTCAGATGGAGTGTAGGAAGAGATGGATCAGGCCCTACCATGTCTTATATGAAGCCCCTGCCTTTTGACACCGTGTGACAACTTGCTCTTTTGACTCTTCTAAATTAGTGACAAGTCTGATTCATTCGACGGAGGATTGGCTCTTTCATCAATTCTTCTTGACTATGGAGGCTTGCTTAGAACTGCTTGCATACACATGCTGCTCGCAAAGCAAGCTGAAAGGGCAATAAAGGCAATAAGCCAGCTGAGAGACTTTGCAAGCAGCCCGCATGCAGTCAGTAACAAATAAGCCTTCATCAGTTCTTCCTGCTCCCTACAGTACAGTACACAGCTTCAGCTTCTAAAGCAATTCAGTTTTCTGATAATGATCTGATCCCTGCCCTGTCAGATAGGTGGGGAAAGCCTGCGTCCAGATTTTAAAGTGAATGTAAGACTGTTGGGATGAAAAAAAACACAGTGGCTGATCTCCTCTCTACAATTTTTGAAAACATAAAATTCAACATATATTCAGGTTTTCCTTCAATTTCAGACAAAATGCACAGGACATTTGGTAGGCAAGGAACAGAAGTATAGGGGAACACAGCTGCTTCTCTATTATAAATGATGGGGGTTAATTCTGGATAGTGGAACTGGATAAAAAGTAAACAGAAGCTATACTATGTAGTGTTACCTAGTGGTTGGAGAGAAGGTAACCCATAAAAATTATGCTCTCATCTTTAGACTGTAATTTACTAGACTCTCAAAACGGAGAATATCCTTATCTGATCTGCAAAGTGATTATCCCTTGTGTTGGGAGAATTCATTTCTCATCTTGTTGCCAAACAATTAATTTTGTTTTCTTCAGCTGATTAAGAGTAATAGCCTAAGGAAAAAGCAGATTTGTTGCACCTTGCCAAAGAAATTCCATCTGTCAGAACTGCACACATGAAGGTACTAGAATGCCTAAGATGAAGAGAGCACAAGCAACACCTTTTCTCATCCACTCCTCCTGTCTCTTTACAGGGGAGCTGTTCTGCTAGCCATCTCTGACATAGCAGGAAAAAGAACAACTGTAAACTGCTTCTTATTCCTGTCAGAAAACTGTTGGAATGCCTGAGAAGGACTTTATTGTGATTTTATTGATCAAGGGTGCTTTTCACCAAGAAGCCTATAACTAATCTCTTTGGCATCTGACCTTAAACTGGAAGCCACTGGTCTCTATGGAGCATCATTTCACAATTGTACTCTGATCCAAGGAGAATGAAACATGATTGAAAGATATGGGCAGCGGTGTAGCTTTGTAGGGAGGCAAAATGGGGGCACTGCACCCTTCAAATAAGAATTCTGCTCTCCAAATGAATTTTTTCTCCAGTCCCCAAATTTCTTGCATTATAGGCACATGAGACACTGAAATCATCCATTAAGACCTCTTGTATTCTCTGTGTTCACATTCCTATAGTAACTTTGCCTACTACTTTTGTTTGGATGCTTCAACTGATATCTAAAAGTTCAACTGAAATTTTAAATTATTGCAATGCTAGAAATTTTGGGAGGGAAGAAAAAATTTATGGGGGTCCTCAACTTGCCATTCCCCTAGGTTACACACTGGGTGCAGGTATTCTGCTGTGTTCATGAATCTCTGCTTTTCTCTCTGACAGACAAGACTGGCCTTGGACATTTGCTATCTGAAGCAAAATACAAGATTTTTCACAGGAAGTGAACAGAAACTTACCGGACAGGCGGTTGAATCTTATATCAGCTGTGACATTGGGATGCCATCCTCAAATGCATGGCACCTGTAGAGTAGTGTAGAAGATATGGCACAGGGAACATGCCACTCACAGTGTAGTACTCCAGCAGAAGGGCAGATGCCTCACTCTACCTACTAACAGGCTGTTTTGTGGTCAGTGATGGCACTATCTTGTAGATGAGAGAGGTGCCTCTACTCATACCTAACAGGCACTCACCAATCACTCACAAACCAGAAAAAGAAGTGGTGTCAGGGGAGGGGAAAGAAGGGAACTATGCATAACCGAAGACATTAAATTCTAAATTAAATTAAATATTAAATTCTACGTTTAGGCCACAAAAACCAAATGCACAGATATAGGACAGGACACTTTGCTTAGCAACAGCACATGTGAAAAGTATTTCAAGTTGAACATGAGCCAGCAGTATGATGCTGCAGCAAAGAAGACAAATAATATTTTAGCTGGCATGAATAGAACCACAGTTTTCAAGGCAAGGGAAGTAACAGACCCACTATATTCTGCACTAATCAGGTCTCATCTGGAGTAATGAGTTTGCTTCTAGGTGCCTCGCTTAAACATATAGACAAGTTAGATCAGCTTCAGAGAAGAGCAACAACGATGATAAGAGGTATGAAGAACAAAACATAGAAGGTAAGGCTGAAGGAGTTAGGCATGTTCAGCCCGGTGAAGAGAAGACTGAGGGGTTATATGCTGTGCTCTTTCATTATCTCAAATACTGTCATAGAGAGAAAAATGCAGTTCTGTTTTCTGTTGCCCCAGAAAACAGTGCTTGGTCTAATGATTTTAAGTTACAGGAGGGTAGACTTCAATTGAACATTAGAAGGAACCTCTTATGGTAACAGTGGTTCAGCCGTGGAACCCATTACATAGAGATGGGTGGGGTTTCTTTCTCTGGACATCTTTGAAAAAAGGCCTGATTGCTACCTGCTGGGGATACTTCAGCTGGGATTCCTGCACTGGGCAGAAGTGCGGCTAGGCGGTGGATTTGATGGCCTGTGGGGCCTTTTCCAATTCTATAATTTTATGTTTCTATAAGCTTCAGTAATTTCACAGAGAACGGAAATTACACACGAGTAACATTTAATTTTGAAATAGCACATTAAAAATAATTTTGTAATGAATATGTAATTTATAAATTGGACAGGGCTCTTCAGCACCTTAGAATTCTGCTTTATACGGTAACACTTACATCTATGAATCTTGGAGAAATACATTTTGAAGTGTTCCTGCTTGAAGACTGAGGTTAATTATCTCTAATAAAATCAAGTGGATTATAAAGCTGAAATATGAACACTATATCCAAATATATCACCCTATGGAAACATTATTTAAAATTCCTTGCGGTCAACCACACCAGTGTATTTCTGCAATTCCTGGGAACCATGATAAAAATAGATGTTTTCAAGAAATATGATGATAAGGGAGACCTTGAAAACATCTCTTACACAAAACTTTTGCATCTGGGAGGAGACAAGAATTATATCAGTATGTTCATCTTTTATTTGGCTAATAACTGATCATCAAGTTGTTTGCCTGTCCTATTAGCAAACTTCCATTTTTGTTACTTTTGAAAATGTGCTTGTAAGCAGTTTTTAAACTGTCACCACACCTGGTGACAAGACTTATAAAGAGCTCATTTTAAGCATAAAAAGATGAAGAGACATTTAATGAAATGATTACAGAAAGACAAAGGAGGAAAGGAAATTAGTGAGTCTTCATAGATGCTTAAATAGTGGCCAATCTTGTCTTTTTTAAAAGACACACATCTTAAATTCTTCCACATATTTCATGCAGTATCCAAACAAGCATATAACTACTGAAGAATACAGGAGCTTGTACTTTGAAGCAGCATTAAGTTTATTAAATTTAATCTCAAATAAAATATTTAGGCTGCAATGATATACACATTTACCTGGAACCAAGCTCCAATGAAGCGAAGGGGACTTACTTCTGAGCTGACAAGCAGAGATTTCATTGTTGAAGGCTGAGGAATGCTCCAACAATATCAGTCTCACGTACAGGAGGAGCATTCATTTTTAAATTGAAAGCAAAATGAAAGCAAGACAACTTAGTTTTTCTACATTAGTAATTCAATATTTACTCATTCCAGTATGTGTGGGCTAGCCTTTCAATTAAGACTTTTTACATTTATCCTACAAAGAATAAACCACAGTTGTGGGGGGCTTGTCTTTTGAGAGACTGTTTTTTATCACCCCTTTGTTGATTAGGTTAATCCTATTCTATGCCATTTGCTCCATAAAGCTTCCTGAGGCAATGCTACCTATGACGAATTACTATTTTCTCCTATGCAAATATCTGCTGTAAAATCCTATAGATACATATACACAAAACAGTTTTTCAACTTGAAAGAGTAGTTACTCCCAATCTACCCTGTGAAGCCATAGGTTTTGAACTTCTAAATGGACAGGTGTATTTTCTTTCTTGTAAATGAAAGAAACTTAGAAGTCAATTACAGTAATTTATGGACACTTAACCTGCATGGACATGTTTTCATAATGTAAACTACTTTCTGTTTGAAATGTAAAACTCATTTTTTAAAAAAAATTGCAAATGCATTTACACACACACAAACACAAACACACTCCTTTGTAAGTGGAGACCTCCCCAAATAAACCACAAAAATCCCCCTTCTTAATACATAAACTCAGGCAAATTTCCCAAAAGTATATTTTAATTAAAATTACAATGAAATAATCGCTAATGTTCTTTTCCTGTGATTTTTAGAAAGTGGTGCTGGAAGTTATTTTCCAACTCCTACATACACACGCACACACAAAAAGAACTTTAGGTTACAAAAAGTTTTTTTTTAAGCATAAGAAAAATCTGCAAAAATATCCTAGCAGCTGCATTTCTTCAGCTTTACTTCGAAGATTAAAAATGTTGTGCAAAAGACAGTGAACACAGTAAGTCAGGAACATCTGAGACTAGATTGCTACTGAAATAAATTAGACTTATTGCAAAAGCAATTTTACAGTCTCCATTTATTCATAGTTAGACTTAATAATAATTCCCATTGGTCAATCCTATTGACCAATATGTAATATATTATCTTCTTGCATACGTATCTTATTCATTATTAAAAGAACTCTGATTCTGCAACTCAGGCATGGGCAACTAACACTCCACAGATTACTTGGGACTCCAGGGCATTTTTTGTCTCTCCAGTGCCATTCAGTTTGGTACTGCAATGACAGCAACAGTGAAAACAAAACAAAACAAACAAACTACCAAGCACATTTTTGTACTATGACGAAGGGCATGCTCTCTGTGTGCTTTACATTGCATGGAAATATAATTTTTTTTTCTTCTGCAAATAGGAAACAGGTTTCCCTAATTCTCATTCTCTGTTGCTTTCCTAATGTCAGAAAAACCAATGGAAATGTGTGTGTGTGTGGTGTGTGTGTGTGTGTGGGTGTGAACAAAGATGGAAGTATTGTATTATGCTTCCATGCTGATTCACACAACAGCACTTGGAGAAGGAAGTAAAAAAGAAGCCAGTATGCTTCCTATTCCTTTGTGACTTAGCTTAGTCTATGATAGCTAGTATGGAGAAGTGGTTGGTTGGAAAGGTAATCAGCTAAGCAACCATGGAGTACAAATATTACTCAAGGAGGAAAAACAAGCATGAAGAGAGGAGTGCGACTTCCAGATACTGTTTAACTACAACAACTCCCAACACTCAGACTTAAGTCCCTGACCCACTGACACAGGAGCCACCAGTCATCATTAGTTGAACCTAATACCAAGGCTAGCCATAGAGTAATCTAAAAATGCAAGATTCCCAATACATTTTTTTGGATTTACAGTTAGATTACTGTAAGGTGCAGCATGTGGGATGCCTCTGAAATGTGCCCAGAAACTTCAGTTGGGCCAAAGACCTGCAGCCAGATTGTTAAATGGGGCTGGCTACAGAGAGTACACAACTCCCTTCTTGCAGCACCTCCACTGGCTCCTTGTTCATTTCCAGGCACAATTCAAAGAGCTGGTTTCAACCTATAAAAAGTCCCATACAGCTGGTGTCCAGGTTATTTGAAGGACCATATCTTCCTTTATGAGCCCATTAGAACAATATGAGTATCTGGAGAGGCTCTTCTCTCTGTCCCACTACTTCTCAGGGTTGTTTGGTGGGAACAAGGGAGAAAGTCTTCATGGTAGCCTCTCCCTGACTTTGGGACTCCCCGCACAGTGTGGCTGGGAGAGCCCCATACTTGCTTTCCTTCAGACAGCAGGTCAAAACATTTTTGTGCCCTCAAGCTTTTATAAATTGTCAGGGGTTGGGCTTTTAATGCTCTGCAATGCTGTTTTTAAGGTTCATATAAAGCCTTTTAATTAATTTTAATATTTTTAATGTTTTGATTTTATAAATTAATTGTTTTTTAAATCTTATATTTATACTTTTATTAACGCTTTTGTATGGTTTTAAATTTGCATTGTTTTAAATATGTTGCTAGCCACCTTGAGTCCCATTATTGGGAGAAAGGAGGGAAAGAAATGAATGAATGAATTAATCAAATTTTACTCTTCCCAAATTTGCAGTTATTATGCTGAATGTATTTACTTCTGTACCATCCCAGATAGCTTATAAAGGATTGAATGTTACACTAGGGCACTGGAAGACCAGGGTTTAAAACCTGTTCAGCCATGAAAGACCTTAGGCAAATCATACTCTTTCAGCTTCAGAAGAAAGCAGTGGCAAACCTCTTCTGAATAAATCAAGCCAAGAAAACCCTGTGATAAATTCACTTTAGGTCACCATAAATTGGAGACAATGTAAAGGGACACAACAAGAACAAAGCATACCTCTAACCAGACAAACAAATTGCAGGATAAATCTAGTTTACTTTGATCTTGTATCAGAGATATTCTTGTCCAGTGTGAAGAACAGAATCTTTCATTATTATGAACACTGAACTTACTTCCTTGCATAATACAATATAGTAATGGTATCATACCACTCTACAGTCCTAAACATTTGCACTTGCTTATCTCCTTGTGATGCCCTTATAATGCTAGTGGAATGTTTTATGATGTCATACACTGTAGTGTTATGCTGATGTAGTGCTTGGTAGACACTAGCTTGAGCATGTTATAGACTAGTGCAGTAAGTCAGTGAAATATTTGCATATTGTCAAAGCACTGGTTTCTTCTTTTAAAGAGATTTCCCACATTAGCTTTCTAAAGTAAAAACTAGGCAAAGCCCAAGCTGCAAGTTCCTCTTATTTGGCTTCCCGTTTTTATATTCCTAAGTTTTTGTTGTGGAAAAAATCTTTTAAAGCCTATAATTTTAAGTTATATGAAAGACAACCAAATCATATCTTCTGATATAAAGACTGGATTCAACATAACATTAAAAGCATTATTGCTTCACAAGAAGTAATAATTTCACAGGCTGCATTTGGATACAGTTCTGGATGTCATATTTTAAGGAGAACATTGACATTCTGGAGAATGTCCAGAGGAAGGTAACTAGAATGTTGAAATAAAGTACTATGAGGAATGATTGAAAAACCCAGTTTGTTACCATGGACAAGACAAAAAAACTGTAACAGCTACTTCCAAATACATGAAGGGCTGTTACCCAGAAGACGGAACAGAGTTCTCTCTTGCTCAGAGGGTAGGATTAGAACCAGTGGTTGAAATAGAAAGGAAGCAGATTTTGGCTAAATGTTAGGAAAGTGTAACAACAGGACAAGCTGACTGGCTGTGAAACAGACTGCTTTAGAGTGTAGCGGGCTCTCAGCTGAAAATATTTCAGCATAAGTTGAATGGCCAGCTGTCAGGGTCAAGGATGTTATCTTTACATCCTGCACTGAAGATGGTGCACTTGAGCAATAGGTTGGACTCTATGGTGCTGTTATCCCACTGGTATACCCTATCCTGGGGACTATAAATTTGATATCAGATATGCCCACCATGCCAGAGAGGTTGCCCGGATGGGCACGTAGGTTCAGAGGTCAAATGACCAAAACTAGGTCAGGCCAGGAAAATCCCCAGTCATGTAGCCCAAGGAGACCTCAGGCAATACATAGAATCATAGAATCATAGAAATGTAGAGTTGGAAGAGACCACACGGGCCATCCAGTCCAACCCCTGCCATGCAGAACACCCGCAAACCACTCCCGACAAATGGCCATCCAGCTTCTGCTTAAAAACCATAAAGAAGGAGACTCCACTACACTCTGAGGCAGTATATTCCGCTGCCGGACAGCTCTGAACGCCAGGAAGTTCTCCTGAGGTTCAGGTCAAATCTCCTTTCTTGCAGTTTGAATCCACTGCTCCTTGTCCTGGTCTGTGGAGCAGCAGAAAACAAGCTCTCTCCCTCCTCTACATGGCATCCCTTCAAATATTTAAACATGGCTATCATGTCCCCTCTTAACCTTCTCTTCTGTAGACTAAACATACCCAGGTCTCTAAGTCTATCCTCATAGAGCAGTGGTTCTCAACCTGTGGGTCCCCAGATGTTCATGGACTTCAGCTCCCAGAAGCCCTGAGCATTGACCACAGTGGCTGGGGCTTCTGGGAGCTGAAGTCCATGAACATCTGGGGACCCACAGGCTGAGAACCACTGTCATAGAGCATGGCTTTCAGGCCCCTCACCATTTTGGTCACCCTCCTCTGGACTTCATCCAGCTTGACCATGTCCTTCTTGAACTGGGGTGCCGAGAACTAGACACAGTATTCAAGATGAGGTCTAACCAAAGCAGAGTAAAGTGGTACCAGTACCTCCCTTGATCTAGATACCATATTCCTATTGATGCAGCCGAAAATTGCATTGGCTTTCTTTGCTGCTGCATCACACTGCTGACTCATGTTCAGCTTGTGGTCTATTAAGACTCCTAGATCCCTTTCACATGCACTACTATCCAGCCACGTGTCCCCCATCCTATATTTCTGTATTCCATTTTTTCTACTTAAGTGTAGGACATTATACTTCTCTCTGTTGAATTTCATTTTGTTAGGCTTGGCCCAGCTCTCCAATCTGTCCAGGTTGTTTTGAATTTTGATCCTGTCCTCTGGCGTATTAGCAACCCCTCCCAATTTGGTGTCATCTGCAAATTTGATGACCATGCCCTCTATTCCTTCATCCAAGTCGTTGATGAAGATATTGAACAGCACTGGGCCCAGGACAGAACCCTGTGGCATCCCATTAGTCACTTCTCTCCAGGATGAAAAGTAGCCATTGGTGAGCACCCTTTGGGATCGGTCAATCAACCAGTTACAGATCCACCTGACAGTAGCCCTGTCCAGTCCACATTTTATTAGCTTCTTTGCAAGAATGTCAAGGGGAACTTTGTCAAAGGCCTTACTGAAATAGAGATATGCTACATCCACAGCATTCCCTTCATCTATCAAGCTAGTAACTCTGTCATAAAAAGAGATAAGATTAGTCTGGCATGACTTATTTTTGAGAAATCCATGTTGACATCTCATGACCGCATTGCTTTCTAAGTGATTAGAAACTGACTGCTCAATGATCGGCTCCAGGATCTTTCCGGGTACTGATGTCAGGCTGACTGGGCGATAATTATTTGGGTCCTTGTTTTTTTCCTTCTTGAAGACGGGGACAACATTTGCCCTCTTCCAGTCTGCTGGAACTTCTCCTGTCCTCCAAGATTTCTCAAAGATTATAGCAAGCGGTTCCGAAATGACCTCTGCCAGTTCTTTCAATATCCTAGGATGCAATTCCTCTGGCCCTGGAGACTTGAATTCATCCAGTGTGGCCAGGTATTCCTGTACCACCTCTCTACCTATTATGTGCCTCATTTCCCCTGCTTCCTCACCTGCTCCCCAACCGCCAGGTTGAGTGCTTGTATCCTTCTGAGAAAAAACTGAGGCAAAGAAGGTGTTAAGTAGTTCTGCCTTTTCTCATCCCCCTGTTAGTAATTCGCCATCTTCTCTGTGCAGCGACCTTATCGTCTCCTTCTTTTTCCTGTTTCTGCAGACATATTTAAAAAAGCCCTTTTTATTGTTTTTAATGTCTCTGGCCAGCCTAAGTTTGTTCTGTGCTTTAGCCTTTCTGACCTCCTCCCTACAT
This sequence comes from Iguana delicatissima, assembly GCA_948472985.1. NCBI lineage: Eukaryota > Metazoa > Chordata > Lepidosauria > Squamata > Iguanidae > Iguana > Iguana delicatissima. Next base: position 12,342 of record CAOKZL010001124.1, on the reverse strand, counting down.
CTCCTGGCTACTTGCTTAAATTCTTCTTTGGGGGTTTCTCCCTTCTTCCATTTCCTGTACATGTTTCTCTTAACACTGAGCTCAGCTGAGAGTTCTTTAGTCAACTATTCTGGTTTCTTCAGATGCCTTCCATTTTTCCTCCTTATTGGCACAGTTTTAGACTGTGCCTTCAGTATCTCCCTTTTAAGGAACTCCCATGCCTCCTGAACTCCTTTCCCTTTCACTATTCTTCACCACAGAATTCCAGCCAGCAGCTCCTTAAGTTTACAGAAGTCCGTTTTTTTAAAATCTAAGATGAGTGTCTGGCTACACTTATTTTCTCCTTCCCACTGAATGCCAAATTCCAATACGGCATGGTCACTCCCCCCTAAAGATCCAACCACTTCTACCTCATTAACAAGGTCATCCCTGTTGGTCAGGATCAGATCTAGAATATTTGATCCCCTTGTCACCTCTTCCACCTTCTGGACCATGAAATTGTCTGCAAGACAAGCAAGAAACTTGCTGGACCTTGCTGTCTTGGCAGAGTTTGACTGCCAGCATATATCCGGGTAATTGACATCTCCTATTATTACTGTATCTTTTTTGAATGTGCAGTCATTTGGTTGAGGAAGGCGTCATCAAAGTCCTCAGTCTGGGTTGGAGGTCTGTAGTAAACCCCCACCAGAATATCCCTATTGTTTCTCGCTCCCTTAATTCTTACCCAGATGCTCTCGACCTGGCTTTCTGGGTTTAAGTCATGGATCTCTTCACAGGTGAAAACATCCTTGACATACAAGGCTATTCCTCCTCCTTTCTTGTCTGGTCTGTTTTTACAAAATAGGCTATACTCCTCTATTCCTACATTCCAGTCATGAGACTCATCCCACCAGGTCTCGGTGATGCCTATCAAATCGTATTTATTTTGTTGTACTAGGAGTTCAAGTTCATCTTGCTTGTTTCCCATACTCCGTGCATTAGTGTAGAGACACGTAAGTCCCTGGGCCCTTCCTGCAAGTCCTGCACTATAGTTTCTACTCCTCCCATCATTGGCTGATTGCACTACTTGTCCAATATCATTTGGGCCTTTTCCCTCTGCACTCGCTGAGTCCTTGTCCTGAATAATATTGTCTCCTTCCCCAGCAGAACTTAGTTTAAAGACCACTTAATCCTCCTTGCGAGACTATTTGCAAAAACATTCCTGCCAGGTTTTGTGAGGTGCAGCCCATATCTACATAGACAAAGGGTCCTCAGCCAAGAGTAGCCAACTTGAGGGGATTAGCGTGTTTTCCCCAAGATGAGCCACTTTGACTCTGGAAAAATCTTATAAGGCGAGGTCCATCTCCATAAACCAATACTGCAACTCTACTTGACTGCAACCCACTTGATATTGTATGGTATTCCTTTGTTTTGGCCATTGTTCTTCCCAGGAGAGGGCCTGTCCTTGACGTACGTTCTACCCAATAAGTAGTCCTAGTTTTTGAGGGTCTCTTTAGAGAACTCCCCACCATGCTAGCAGACCGGTACTCTGTTAATTGAGTGATCCCCTCAGCTGTCTCTTTGCTGAGTTCCATTCTTCTCGCTGCTTCCTGGACCAAAGATTTCAGGATAGGTGCAGTATCACCACCTCTACAATCCCTTTGCTATATTCCTTATCCATTTTTCATTTTTTTCCCTTCTCAATAGGCCTTGTGTGTGTGAGTGAGTGTGTTGGTGCATGAGAATATATTCATTCAATAAAATCCATTTATTCGATACATTTGTCTGGCTTTTTGGTTTGGCCTGTCCCTGTAAAGTTGGGTAAAAGATCCTGCTGGGTTACCCTGCCCCTCGTTTTGCTATTGCCAGTGCTCTGCTAATTTCCCCAACCTTTATAACTTGGAGTGAATCAAGGTGTCCCCCACGGGACCCCCAGAAGTCAGGGTAACAATGCCTTCCAGTTGTAAGATCTTGTGGCTTGTTCAGATAAATCATAGCTGTTTTAATGTCCAGTGCCAAACGTGCCTTGTTGGGAATTGATAAAGCAGGTGATGAAATCATAATTTCAGACTTGTTTGCAGGTCACAGTTATGCTAACCACATTTGTCACTATGTCTGAATTCACTGACAGCTGACAAACTACAAGTACCATTGTTCTACTCTAAAAGGCTGTTGCGCCAAGGACACAGGTGTGAACTTCTAAATGTAAAACAAACAGTGCTGGTCAGCAGCTTGTCTGCTGTACATTTTGAAGTTCAGCTGTGGTGTAGGTTCTGAGCTACACACTGTGGTCTTGCATTAGATCTGAACCCAGCCAAAGTAATTGCAAGTAATGCTTTATGAGTGTCTCATATGAAACACAACTAAGAAAGGCTGGACTTTCTCCTGTAGAACAACTTACTCTCTTCTACCATATTCTGTGAAGTAGGTAGGGATTTTTGTTTTTGTTTTAAATGGAAAACATCTTAATGTTTTGGTTCTATACGTACTGCTGTTACAATTTTGTTGTTGTTAACTATCACCAAACTAACTTCTGGTGACCCTGTGAATGAGAGACCTCTAAGTAACCGTGTCCTCAACCGTCCTGCTCAGGTCTTGCAGGCTTAAGTTCAAGGCTTCCTTAAAATAAATATAATTCACAGAAAGGCTGCTGCAGCTACAACTAGAAATGTGAAGATATCTAGCTGTTGCAAAAATTTTAGTGAAAACTAGCTGACTGGACATGGTGGTACAGCCTCAAGGACTCTCTAATCCCCTCGAGAAATCTTCCCTGGAGCCCAAGATCAAGATGCCGAACACTCCCTCCCCACCCCCAAGTGAGTTTTTCTTTGCCCCAAATGTACTCTGGGCAGAAGTAACATCTCTGTGCAAAACGACTGTCTTTTTCCTTCTCTGAAGCTGAGCACACAGACAGAACTTGCACAATAGCACAGCCTGATAGATTGCAAAGACACAAACTACCAATCTCATGCTATGACCTTTACTACAAAGCAACAATTACCATATTTTTCAAAATGACTTCTGAAAATGTGCCCATTTTCTCTATGACTAATAAAACAGAAACAACAAAGCCCATTATCTTGCAGCACCATAGGACAAAGACATTGCCCTCTGCCATTTTTATTATTTATTGGACAAAGATGAATCAAATCATTATTCACATCTCTACTAGTGTGGCAGAGGGGTTTGAACACTGGACTATGACTCTGAAGATCAGGGTTCGAATCCTTGCTCAGATATGGAAACTCACTGGGTGACCTTGGTCTGGGCACATTCTCTTAGCCTCAGAGGAAGGCAAAAGCAAACCCCCATGAATGAATCTTGCCAAAAAACCCTGTGAAGATTTGCCTTAGGCTGGAAAGAACTTGAAGGCACCCAACAACAAAATAGTAGAAGTAGTAATAAGGGAGGAAGAGGAAGAGAAAGGGAAGAAACTGTCACCTGTGTAACTAAGCTCGGCTAAATGGAAAACTTTCAAAAAACACTCACAGTTTAAACTCCATGTGAAGTGTTCTGTTGAAAAACTTGAGGGCAGGAGACTTACCAAAGCATGTTCTTCTAAACTGAAGAAAAATAGCTTTCTCAGACAGGGCCTTATGTCATTCATCCTAATTTCAGACACGCTTAATTATGTATGTGTTTGAATCCTTTGTAAAATACACATCAGAGATCAGGGTATTTAATCAAATCATTCAACCACTTAATTCCAAATGCTCTTGTGATGACAGATAGCTGCAAAATACGGTTTCTTAGTTTGTATGTACTATATGCTCTGGAATTCAAGATGGAATCAGGCTAGAACCAAGATATCTCCCAGCAAAATATAAGTAACAAAATAAATTCTGCTCTCTTTAGAGCGCATCTTTATGATAATCAGATGGAAGTAACTTGCATTGCCACTAGTAGAGCTTAACTGCCAGATAAACCTACTGAGGGCTGAGCGGTTATTATCCAGAATACACCAAGTGACTACTTAGAGTAAACAGCATAAGGCCAGAATTGTATTACACCCACTTACCTAAGAGCAGGGTCAACTGCTCAGCCATGGAAACCCACTGGGTGACCTTGGGCAAGTCATATTCTCTCAGCCTCAGAGGAAAGCTATGGCAAATATGTTCAACCTTGCCAAGAAATCTTTGTGACAGGGTTGTCTTAAGGTCATTGTAAATTGTAAATGACCTGAAGGCACACAACACCAACAAACATACATGCGTCCGGACAGTAATCCCAACAATATATGGCAAAACCAGTTTGTTGTTACTGACCAACAAGATCCATGACACCAACACTCAAAACAAGCATTCCTGAATTCCACAATAAGAACATAATAATACGTTACATGTAAATGCTTTTAATAAATACCCAATAGCTATTGGTTTTCCTAATGAAAAGATTGCTTCAACAGAAACAGAAAATGGTTGTCAGGGAGGGAGTGCATAGTATATTCCATAGCCCCCGTTTTTCTGCTCAAAACTCCTTTTCTGAAAATGATTTCCTGCAGGAAACATGGCTGTTAGGCTTTTACTAGTTGTTATGTGGAAGCTCCATCCTCAGCACTGTTTGAAGGGTGAAGCCTCAAGATTTGAATGGCCAATAAATGACCTTCTCCTCCATGCTGGGATGGAGGTGAAGAAGGAAGTTCAGGTACTTACCTTGAATCTGACTTTGAGGCTGAGGGTTAAAAGCCGCAGTGTGGTTCAAGGAAGCTCTTGGGTTGGGTGTGGGGGCTGCATGGTGTGGGCTGACCCTTATGGCTGTGCGACGCAACTGCTCCAGTTCACTTAGACGTTCAGAAAAGGACAAACTCCCAGGCTTTGCCTGTTCATCTAGTTTCTGACGATGTCCTAGTATAGGAAGAGAGAGGAAGGGAAAGAAGATGAGACAATTTCTGGCAGATATATCAGAATATAATGTATGCATGTACTACTATACAGCCCATTAACACTGCAAAAGTCAACAACCTAGGGCCATTCTGCCACTACACTGTTATAGTGCTATTATTCCACTTTCAACATCCTACGGAATCCTGGGGTTTGCAGTTTAGGGAGGGGCATTTAGAATTTAGAATTCTCAGCCAGAGAGCTCTTTGGCCTCTTTGTAAACTACAAACCCCACGATTCCTTAGAATGTTGAAAAAGGAATAATAGCACTATAACAGTGTAGTGCAGAAAGGTCCCAAGTCTCTATGGGCTAAAACCATGAAACCCATGATCCAGCTAAATTCACATTGATTTTGATGAAGTTGGAGGTATGATAAACTTTAGCTGGATTGATACCAAAATCTTCTTTATATTGCTCACATTCTATGTTATCACTTGTTCACATTCTATGCTATTATAGTATCTGTTAGGAATATATAGAAATCCAGTGTGGTGCAGTGATTTGAGTGTTGAACTAGGACACCGGGAGACCAAAGCTCGAATCCCCACCTGCCCATGGAAACCTACTTGAGTGACCTTTGGCCCACTGTATAAATCTGGCCTGTTTTAAGGCATTCTTCTTTTTACATGAAAAGGAGCCCAATGTTCAAGAGTGTCATGCACATAACCAGCTGTTTAACAATTCCCTTTCTGCAGAGCCCTCCAACCCTTTTATTCAGCTGAAAATAGGCCCGTAAGAACCCAGGGTTGACTAATGACACCTTAGTGAATCTTCCTATGCTAATTAAATTCATAGAAGAATAAGGCAAAATGATTTTATTCATGAAGCCTAAGGGAAATTAGAAAGTCCTGCAGTTAAGTCTTTAAAACTTTTCCCTGTGACAACTATGGAGTCCTCATCTATTTTCTTTTTATTTTCCAGCATTTCCACCTATCGGGCCAACCAGTGATCCATCAGTGTCCTTGGGGTGCATCTCCGTATTCCAGTGTTGTGTAATCCTAAGTAATAAGACCAGGATTTGAGATGATACATGCAAACAACCATGCCTGTTATAGCATGGGGTGAACAAATCAAATAATGTCTGAAATTTTCTGACATGTGAAGGGCAGGATGTCAGGAAATCTTCTAACCACACATGGAACTTTTCTTTTCCCTTTGCAATTTTTGTCTCCATTAATTCCACTGTCTTTCACTAAAAGCAATGGAATTTGCTGTATTTCCAGGGACCCAGTGCATTCTTATAACTTGTTGATATCACTGTACTCCACAATATAAGAATGTTACTTTTTTGGACTCCAGCTACCCAAACCCCCCAGCCATTGGGGTGACTTTCTTTTTGAAAAGAGTTCCCCTGCAGTTCCTCTGAGGAACTCTCTCCAAAGACATCACATAGATTGGCACATCAAATGTGCAACCAAGTCAGCAAAGAGACCTACTATGTTTCATTCTTTTGTCCTTGGACTTTAACTGAAATTTGGATTCAACAGCCGTTCATTTTTACCTGAAGCAGGTCATAAATGAAACAACTAATCCTGTCTGAAAAGTTAATCATGTTCCCTGTTCTGAAAAACATTCTTTCATACAACCCTAACAATATTTTCCTGACAACATCAAGTTAAAAAAAAACCCTAAGTAGACAACGCAGACTTAAAAGCAGCACCTAGTAGCTGAAATTAAATTTTATAACTTGTGCTGAGGTTCCAAAACTGAGTGACTCGCCTCTGCTTCCCCCTGCCAGATTCTTTGGCACAGCTTGCTGTGTCTTGGATTCCACACTGAGCTATAAATTATCACAGGAATGAAAGGGAGAAAGCATAGGATCTTTAAGTGATTTTATCATAACACCCATTAGCCCTCCCCATTTCCCTCCTGCTCTTGTAAAAAGAGGGGGAAAGACTTTCATCTGATACTTTTGTAGTTCAAATGCAAAGTCTTTCTTCCATTTGTCAGTAATGCAAATCTGAACTTGGATTCAAGACACTTGACTTGAATGCAAACACTCAGAGTCATACAAGCTGTGTACGTATGTAAAATGTATTCACCATGGTGAATATTTTCAGTATCATGGCCTCAAGAACCTGAGGCCAATATCTAGATTCCAGACCAATGCATGTTAAATCCAATATGCAAGTTAGCTGCAGTTAGAAATTAAATTCAAAACAATCTGTGCATAGATTTCCACATATTCTGTGCAATGAATTCCCTTCAAGTTTTCTGAAAAGTAAAATTCATGTGGAGTTGAGAATTGTTCTTTCCTGATAAAGTAGCTAATGCAAAAATCAAGGAACTCTATAAGGGAACCTGCAGTGGATTTGTTGTTGTGTACCTTCAGGTCATTTCCAATGTATTGCAACCCTAAGGCGAATCTATCACGGCGTTTTCTGGGAGCTGAGTGTGTGTGACATGCCTGATTGAACCCTGGTCTTCAGGGTTGTAGTCCAATGCTCAAACCACTACACCATGCTGGGTCTTTACAGGGCCATAAAGGACACCCTAGTTGACCATTGAAAATACACAATCACAGTCCATTGTTACCACACTGACCAGAAGATGGTTGCCAGCTTCATCATGTTAGTTTAGAGCTGTTTCACATGTTACAGAGAGCACTTTGTGTAGGGATGGCTGGCAGATCTGTTGCTGAGAGCGGCAGCAAATGCACTTTTGGTTTTATGCCTGCTCTTTCTACAGTTGCTCTGAGTTTTACAGGAGCTCTTCCAATGTTGAGCTTCTGTTGAAATAAGGTCCAGGAGCTGATGTCTCCCATACAACCTGAGCAACAGCAGGAGCAGCAGACATAAAACCAAGAGAGAATTTTCTACTCCTTTGGCAATGGATTCACCATAATCAGACCCTGCCTGTGTGTGATATCATGACTACTGCATAACCTGCATGCCCATATTCATATGTGACGATTACATGAACTGGCTAGTATTGCTGCATGTGCCAGGGAAGAGGTGCTTGGCTGCAGTTCATTAATGCAGAAGAAGAGAATGGAGGAGGAGGAGGAGATATAACAGCTGCTGCCAAATCACACATGATAATTCACATGCCATTTTCCCCACAGAACACATGAAGCAATTCTAATTGACAGGCTCTATTAAACACACAAAGTAGTTCTAAATGATAGGCTCTATTATGATAGATACAAAATTTCTTTTAGTGCCCAGTCTTTTCTGGTCACCAAAAGAGTGGTAAAATCAGACTGAATGTGTCATTCAGTCAAGATGGTGCAGTGAACAGACCGTTAGTTTAGGAGACCCAGATTCATATTCTGTCTTTTAAGCTAGTATTCAATTTGCAACTAGATTTTTTTTAAATCAAAAAACACGTATCATAGAGAAATTATTTTAAATCCATTTTTTTTCTCCAGATGCTACAAAACAGTGTTCCACAGTTGAGGTACTGTTACAAGTACAACTAAGGTACAGGAATACCTCAGTTAATGATGTATTTGTGTTCCTGGGCCCTACATTAACAGAAAATTTGGAATCAAGGGCAGAAGTAAGATGGAAAGAATAACAATAGGTTCTTCCATCACAAAAAAGAACAGTCCAACATGTTTCAGCAAGCTTTTTCTTGAAAACCAACAACAAGCACATGTGGAATGAAACAAACAGGTCAAGAAAGCCCTGCATAAATAATCAAAAATATTCAGCATCCTGTAGAGACCACCTGAAAGCTTCTTCCAAAATACATTCAGAGATTACTTTTTCTTCCACTCTCCACTAAGCTTATGATTTCCATTTTGGTAGCTAAGCTTATAGATCTACGCCTTTTTTAACACGTTGGGGGATAGTGGCGAGGCAGACTTATCTGCTGTCTCCTTTCCGCTCTGCTATTCACACATACTCAAGATTCTGAAGGCAATTTCTGTTTACCTATTGTTGACATGTAACAGTAGGATGATCTACAGCAGAACCCCATTCCTTCCCTGCTCAAGTTTATTGCATTGTTTACAGCAGACACATTGCTACAACCTGACACAAAAAGTCTGTGCTTGTCCAGCCATCCTTCACCATCCTCCCAAAGCTGATGATACTAACTATCATCCAGCTAGGTAGAGGGAAAAAGAAAAGAAGAGGCTGGATAAAAAGACTTTGCAAAAAGGAGCTTTTTTGTCAGAGGTGTTATTAACTGAAGTATTTCTGTACTTGTCCCGCTTCTGCTTTGCATGTATGTATAAAAGAAATGCATAAACACATACACATACTTCCTGGCAGGAATGCACAAACACTTCAACTATCTAAGCACAAAATCAGCACCCTGAAAAAGGCTTCTAGAAGCAGAATGAATTGTGTAGATACAACATGGTAATCCTTACACAAGGTACTTGTCCAGGTTTCAGAGAAACAATTGTTCCACATCTGAAAGTCTGCTATTACATCCAAAATGCAAACTCTGGATCATGTCCTTTGATGCCAGTCATTATGATAGATTTGTGGGTAGAGTGTTACCCAGAAGTACAACAAGTCTATTTCATTTCCAAACTGTCTTTGGAGAGTTAAAAACAGTCACTAACCAAACTGATGTAGAATCAACAGACACTCAGCCGATGAAAAGGGCCTCTATTCCATTGCTCATGCATGCCCTGAGTCATCAAAACTTTGCTTAACAAATGGGCTGGTGGAAGGAAAAATGGGTTTTCCCTTGCTTGAATATTTACGCTTGCTACATGAACCAAAATAACCCTGTTCTGGTGATAAAACCAGTCACTTCTTTTTCTTCTGAAATAAACCTATTTGTATTTAGAGACTGGAGTGCGTCAGAATGTTCTCTTTAAGTTAACTTGACAGTCTCTCCATTGTACCAACACTTTGTTACATACAAAAGGGACTCCACTCAAATTCACTGCAATCTCATGTCCTTAATGGTTCTGCTTAGTGTTATGCATGTTATGCTATTTGCTTCCTTTCCCCTGGAACTGAAGAGAGATATAGTAAGCTACTGTACAGTGTTCTGAAAGCAGGGTGTCTGAGAAGTTTCCAAACTGCATACAGGCAGGTTATTCTTCTCCCTGTTTTCTTTGGCTTCTTATGAACAGCACAGAATGAGTCAAGCAGTATTAACTTTCACTAGTAAAGTGATGTGGTCAACCAAAACTTTTGGTGGCTAGATTGAAAAGACAGGGTCAGCAGGTAACACAGACCAGCCCAGAATTCCACATGCAGGAGGAATCATTGGCAACCTCCCCCAAATGAGATGCCTTACCATTTAGCTGGCATTAGCATGCTTCATTGCAAACAAACAAACAAATAAATTCCTATCTTGCTATTTTTGTTTGTCTTGGAAGCCTCGTCTTTCTGAGGCCAATTCAGATTGCTGGTGATGAGATGGAAAGGTCTAAGTGGCCTGGCAATATTGTTGACAGAACATCTCCATGTTTTATTGCAAATTTTTAAGACTGGCTAGGAATGATGTCTTCAGCACACTGTCTATGAGCCATTTCAGGCCTACAAGGGCATGAAAAAAAGATGTTCTTTGTGGCAGCCAATCAAAGTAGACTTATTTTCTTCTGGGGGAAAAAGGTACCTGTGCTCAGCCATGAGGCTTTTTTTTTTAGGCCAAGATTGTACAGAAGACTGATGGAATGGAAAGGTCAACAGCTATACTAATGGGGGAGCACAACTGCTTGTCATTGCACATGAATCAACCCCCATTTGGGAGATTTTACTTTCACTTATGAAATGAGGTCTTGAACATAAGAGCAGCAAATATGTCAAACCACTCACAATATACTCCATCTGATCAAAATTGATAGTTGAGCCATAATTTATTAGCATCAGCCAAAATGTCATAAAAGTATGCAAATATTTCAGATTTTGAATTTTTTTTCTTTTTTTTTGTCTGGCCAGGGGGCATCCTGTAGTCTGATCATGACTACTGCAGAATTTGAGAACTTACACCCTTTTGTGGCATTTTGGTTGGTCCTACAAAAGATGCTGCTCATCTATGGATTTCATTACCTTCTACAAACTCTCTAAAGCAGCCTTTCTCTACCTGTTAACTCTGGAGGAACCCTTGAAATAATTTTCAGGTCTCAGGGGGCCCTCGCATAAAAAAGTATTATATCTCCAGCTCAAAATAAGTGTTTTTTTCAGTCACAATTGTTTGCAGAACCACTAGTGAGCTCTCTTGGAATCTTAGTATTCCAGGGAACCCTGGCTTAGAAACTCTGTTCTAAATCCTGAGTCTGCATATCTGCCAGAAGTAAGGTACAATATTTCCCCCCATGCAGACTGACTTGTGGAAAGCAACAATAGGGAGTATAATCAGTACACTGTTTCCATCTTGACTCAAATAAACATTTTGCAGTACGTGGCCTTAAGCAGGGTTCCCCAAACTCAAACCTGGGTTACAAAATGATGACGAAGGCTCTACTTATGACAAAACAGCACTCAGGAAATTCTCAGGTTGGTATCAGGGGAAAATGAAGAGAACCTGTCTCTGCTCAGAATACTTTCTGCTGTTAAAAACTGCCATGTTTCTGTTTAATGAAGACAAATCTGGTAATTGCCGGGTTTTTCTATGACCTCTCTCTCTCTCTCTCTCTCACACACACACACACACACACACACACACTTCTTCATCTCAGCATCCCCAGTTGTAATGTGAAACCTACATCACACCTAGGAGGCCTTAGTCTAACTCTACAGTAAGGGATAGAAAGAAATTTCATCAAACTTGACATTCATGCTTAAAGTAGCATTTAACACCTACCAAAACCTGTTGCAAGAAAATGTACACCTGGCCCTAAGCATCTACACATTTGCAAGGCTTCCAAGAAATAAGCTACACATAAAACAATATTTTAAGACATGAACAGCTAAAGTAAACATAACTGAAAAAAAATACACACAGAAACACTCTTTAGTTGATGGGAGAAGTTGCATAAATTAGGGAAATTGTGCACATAAATTCTGCAGGTTAGGAAAAATTTGCTAACACCTGTACGTATTTTATTATGGGAAGAAAACACAAGTCTTGCAACCCAATATAAAACAGAGATAAGAAGAAAGTGCAGGTGGGATATGGAAAAACCTGATGAAATCAAGATTTAAGGGATTTTCACACCCCAGCTTTGCAGCCTCTTTTCATATTCTGTCACAAGACTGTGTCCAAAGCAGACTTCATAGCTTTCACACCAAGTCAGTTCCTCCTCTCCTGCTACTCTGCTTAATATCTAGCCTGATAGAGTTCTAGAATCCCCAGGTTTCTGTTTCTCTAATATATGAAAGTTTGTGATATGTCTGCAAAAAATAGTATAACAAAAGCGGGGAGACTATATAGTTGATAAACAAGTATCTGGAGGCCATGAAGTGAATAAAAACTCTGCCCATGCAACCCATGTTTTTTTTTTTAAAGATGGTGTTGGTATTTTAAAGATGTTGTTTTTAAATATAGCTCCACTGCAACAGTGACAAGAAACCAAAGTCTTAAAAAGAAAGAGGGGGAATGAAAATGAGACTACAGTTGGCCCTCCACATTTGCTATGGTTAGGGGCAC